>JAUUTY010000015.1:0-203661 GCA_030979885.1 Lolium multiflorum | reverse complement strand
GCATGGATTTTGCGCGGAGGATTTGATTTAGATCGAGCGGCCCAGATGTTTCGAATCTCCTTCACCAAACGCGTTGTATGACGTACGACCAACTGGAATATAATAGTAAAGATTGTCGACGCCGCGAAGCCTGTACCGCCTATGCCAGCGTAGAATCGGCGCCGCTCGCCTCCTGCGCTACCGCCAACTTCCGTGCCACGAACGTCATCACCATGCCGATGCCCACACCTGCCACTGCGTACGTATAGCAATGTACGGCAACACCATGACTACGACATCATCATGGCGGCCAGCTCCAACGAGGGGTGTCGCCGACGTGGTCATCTCCGCCGCTTCCTTCTCCTTTCCCGCACCTCAGAATCATCATTTTTTTTTAGATCGAAAGAGCAGCCGGAGCAGGAAATAAAAGGAGCAGCCAATTTTCAGGAGATTAAGGGGAAGGAGAGGATCCCAATTTTCTCGCAGGGACCTGCTTTGACCCAAAAGAAGGGGTCTTCTTGATTTTTTTAGATAGACGGGGAAGGACAGGATTGTTTCCTGATTTTGTTTTTTCTTCAGATTTTGGTTGCATGCCGTATGATTAGTAGCTAGGAAAAGGAATAATATTTAATCGCGCCTTAATATTGGGAGTAGTGGGATCTGTGGGAGTAGGGTCCAATTGATTAAGATTTATATCTTGATTAGAGGCACAAGGAAGGTCCGGAAGGAGGGGCAATTTTACATGGAAAGTATATTGGATGCATGGATTTTGCGCGGAGGATTTGATTTAGATCGAGCGGCCCAGATGTTTCGAATCTCCTTCACCAAACGCGTTGTATGACGTACGACCAACTGGAATATAATAGTAAAGATAGTAGTTTTTTTTTTTGCTCTACGGTGATGCTTAGGTTTACATGCCTTAATGTCGCTTAAAAAATACGTACATATCTATACCATCCACACTGATTTGAGACTTAATATTAGCCGTTGATTCATTCTATTGGGTGAACATCTGCCATCCATCAAGATCCAACTCAAATGATCTAATGGGTGATATTCCATGGATTCGCTCCGTACTATGAACGCGCGCGAAAGCAAGAGGTGGTAGGACGTTCGAGACTTCTCTCGGCTAGGTGCGCTCTCGCGTTGATGGGATGTGTCTGTTCCATGTACTTATAAAAAATGAATTATTAAAAAAACTACACATGTAAGGTGGGAACCAACGTTGATGGCAGCAATTAAGTTTTTACTAGCACAATGCCCGCGCGTTTTGCAGTGAAAGAGCAAAAATTATTGACTTCAAAATACATAACAAAAAGTTGCTCTAGCAACATGACCGACTAAGCTAAACTGTTACGGTACTGCACAAATAAGAAATTTGTAAGATGACTGTAGAAAAGAATAAAGAATGCATAGATACACACTTGAAGATATAAGTCAGATCCATGAGATAGATCATGAACAGTATTCATTACCTTTGTGGAAGCTCCAATCATAAAAGATAAAAAAGATCATATAGCAGCCATCATAAATGATTGAAGTGCTAGAAAAACCAAATGCAACAAAACTACATTTGCATCAGAGGAGAAAATAGTTAATTGGATGTTTGAACGCTAGTACTGTTAACTGCAAATCTAGCTAGCATGAGTGACTTCACCCGCAAGATGTTTATTCCTTTCTATCCAGAAAAAGGGTCTTTAATCCCGTTCGCACTGCCATTAATCCCGGTTGCGCAACCGGGATTAAATATGCGGGACTAAAAGTCTCTCCCCCCTTTAGTCGCGGTTGCTTACGAACCGCACTAAAGGCCCGCTCCACGTGGCACCAGGCGTCCGTCGGGGCGGGAGGATTTTAGTCGCGGTTCGCCTGGCCAACCGCGACTAAAGGCCTCCGCGGGTTTAGGGTTTTAGCCCCCTCCCCTAAATCTGGTTTCTTTTTAATTTGTATTGTTTTATTTCTTTTATACTTTATTTTGTGTTTTATTTTAATTTTGAAGAAGTTTCAGACACATATTCTACGCTACTATCACTAGTAGGAAAACGCTTATAGGTGGAAGCTATTTCGTGGCGCACCACCAAAAATGCACCACAGAACATTTTTGTGGCACTGCACGGTGCACCACATACATGACTTTGCGCACCAATAATCCATATGCCACAGAAACTTGGTGGACCAGCCCAACCATTGGTTTCACTACTTCTGTGGCTACGGACCACGTGCGCCACTAAGATTCAGGGCGCACCGGTCCTGGTGCGCCACTGAATTAAGACTTTCTGTGGCGCACGTGGGATGGTGCGCCACAAAAACTACACATTTTTGTGGCGCACATGAGTTTCATGCGCCACAGAAGTTTTTTTGGCTTTCCAAGCAACTCCACCCCCACCCCGTGGATCGCCTTTTTTACCTCTGTAAAAAATATAGAAGAAATTTCAAAAAATAAATTCCATCAAGATGCCCATGTATTATGTCATCTAGCACCACTGAAATTTAACAAACATGAATTTCGACTTTTTTTGCAAATTGTGTGGGAAAATCATCAAACTGGATTTCTGGTTGCATACGAACTCGAAAAAAGACGCACAATATATCAAAATGATCCCACTGAAATTCTACATCCGAGTTCACCTGGGCTTGCCCTGTTGGACAATTTTTAGAATCCCAAAAATCGAAAAGAGTAAAAAGTTACGGCCAGTTAAAGTTTTTTTGCTGCAAAATACAAAAAAAGAAAAAAAATCTGTGGCGCACCAAGTGCCCATGCGCCACAATTAACATCCAAAATTTGAATTTTTGCCGCCCTCCTCCACTTCTCCTCCACTTCTCCTCACTACTCCTCCACTTCTCCTCACTTCTCCTCTTTGGATGCAAACTTCTCCTCCTCCTCCTCCTCCTCCACCACCACCACCACCACCACCACCACCACCACCTCCTCCGGCCGGCTCCTCCTCCTCCACCACCAACACCACCTACTCCGGCGACCTTCTCCTCCGGCCGGCCTCCTCCTCCTCCTACTCCGGCGACCACGACCTTCTCCTCCTCCTCCGGCGACCACCACCTCCTCCTCCTCCTACACCACCACCTCCTCTTCCTCCACCACCACCTCCTCTTCCTCCACCACCACCTCCATCACCACCACCTCCACCACAACCACCTCCACCACCACCTCCATCACCTCCTCCTCCTCCACCACCACCACCACCACCTCCACCACCACCACCACCACCACCACCTCCATCACCTCCTCCTCCACCACCAGCACACCACCACCACCTCCTCCTCCACCACCAGCACACCACCACCACCACCTCCTCCTCCTCCTCCGGCCGTCCCTCCTCCAGTAGTAAAAACGGCGTCCCTGTATCTAGATCTGGCCGTCATTTTTTTGAATTTAAAAAAAATTCTGTGGCGCACCACCGCGTATAGAAATAAGCCTTCGTGGCGCACCACGCCGGTGCGCCATAGAAAATAAGGCTTTCTGTGGCGCATGGGTCGGTGCGCCACAGAAACCTTGTTTTTGTGGCGAGAATTCTGTGGCGCACTGCCCATGCGCCACAGAATTGATTTTTGGTGCGCCACTGATGAGTCTTTTCCTACTAGTGTATATACATATGCATATGAATGTTCAATTTCAAACAAGTTTGAAATTAGAAACAAGAAGAATTTAAGAGGAATATACAATATATATTCAATCTCGGATGACCATATACAATTTCGAACAAGTTTCCATACACAATTTACGGCATCAGAAGTTCTACGTCCTCGTAATAGTGTTCTCCTTTAGGATGGAGGACTTCCCTCATCAAAAATCCTGCTAGTTCCTCTTGAATTGGTCGGAAGCGAGCTTCTGGACTAAGCGTCTTCCGGAAGTTATTCCTCTTGACGTTGTTATCCGACGGCTTCCGCTCAGAGGTGTATCTCCGGATGAACTCACAAACATAGTATCCACATAGATTGGTCCCCGGTGGCTGAATATCCCCAGTCGTAACCTTCTAAATTCTAGCTCTTTTTTGAATTCACCGACCGTTTGATCTGAGAACCGTCTCCAAACCCTACAGACAAAGAAAATTAAATGAACAAGGGAGTTATTAGTTACTTGATATTAGGAAATGAACGAAAGAGGTCGATCGATATAGAGCGCAAATGATTGAAAATAATTACTTTTGCAGCATATTTCTCATGTTGACCCAAAGCTTTGGATCCATATTCAGAGAGTCCATGATGAGAACTCTGGAGGTGTGAAATTCAATTATTAGCAGAATCCAGTGAGAACCTGCGGACACGATACATGCACAGCCATGCATAACTCATCGATTAGACATACCATGCATGAAGTAAACAAAAGAGAATGTGCTCAAGACAGAAACACTCACCCAAAATGGTGAGGAAATAGAATTTGACTTTTGAGTTGTTGCTTTGTAAGAAAATCCCACAGGTCTTGCATGCTCCACGTCGCGGGGGTGTTTTTCTAACACATATCCATTAGCGATATGTGGGTCAATGAACCCAACATCATGGATGTTCCTTTTTTGGCATTCCCCAATCTTCATTCTGCATAATAGCGTACACAACAATATAGTTAGGACAATATATATAGTGCAGGCAATGAACGAGATGAGGTAGAAATAAATCACTTACAGAACGTAGCAACTGATGATAGATTTGTCGAGCTCGCGCAGATTGAACAGCTGGAACAATTCACTCATATGAACTGTTACATAGTAATGTTTGAAGTGATGCTCATGTCTAACTTCCGCATAAATATATTCTTTGGCGTTTTTATTTTTTATGTAACCCTTGTACCAACGTAGCAGATTTTGCATTTGTGCTGGTAGATCCTCTTCCTGCGCAGGCTCGACGAGAGGCCCATTCGGCACATATGTAATTGCTACCTCACTCATTGGCGCCTCCTCAAGGCCTAACACTGCATGAAGAGTCATACCGATCTCGACCGCTTTTTCTCTGGCACCCGTTACAGTCATTCCCTGTGCTTCCACAGCTGCTATGATAGCAGGGTCCATTAATTTGAAGGAGATATGCCCTAGAGGCAATAATAAAGTTGTTATTATTTATATCTTTATGTTTATGATAAATGTTTATATATCATGCTATAATTGTATTAACCGAAACATTAGTACATGTGTGATATGTAGACAACAAAGAAGTCCCTAGTATGCCTCTTAAACTAGCTTGTTGATTAATGGATGATTAGTTTCATAATCATGAACATTGGATGTTATTAATAACAAGGTTATATCATTTTATGAATGATGTAATGGACACACCCAATTAAGCGTAGCATAAGATCTCGTCATTAAGTTATTTGCTATAAGCTTTCGATACATAGTTACCTAGTCCTTATGACCATGAGATCATGTAAATCACTTATACCGGAAAGGTACTTTGATTACACCAAACACCACTGCGTAAATGGGTGGCTATAAAGGTGGGATTAAGTATCCGGAAAGTATGAGTTGAGGCATATGGATCAACAGTGGGATTTGTCCATCCCGATGACGGATAGATATACTCTGGGCCCTCTCGGTGGAATGTCGTCTAATGTCTTGCAAGCATATGAATGAGTTCATAAGAGACCACATACCACGGTACGAGTAAAGAGTACTTGTCAGGAGACGAGGTTGAACAAGGTATAGAGTGATACCGAAGATCAAACCTCGGACAAGTAAAATATCGCGAGACAAAGGGAATTGGTATCGTATGTGAATGGTTCATTCGATCACTAAAGTCATCGTTGAATATGTGGGAGCCATTATGGATCTCCAGATCCCGCTATTGGTTATTGGTCGGAGTGAGTACTCAACCATGTCCGCATAGTTCACGAACCGTAGGGTGACACACTTAAAGTTGGATGTTGAAATGGTAGTACTTGAATATGGAATGGAGTTCGAATATTTGTTCGGAGTCCCGGATGAGATCCCGGACATCACGAGGAGTTCCGGAATGGTCCGGAGAATAAGATTCATATATAGGAAGTCATATTCCAAGTTTGGAAATGATCCGGTGCATTTATGGCAGGTTCTAGAAGGTTCTAGAAAAGTCCGGAAGAATGGCACTTTGGAAAGTGGAGTCCCGAAGAGACTCCACTTGCATGACCAGCCAACCCTAAAGGGGAGGAGTCCAAGGTGGACTCCCCTAGGGTGGCCGGCCAACCCACCTCAAGGAAAGGTGGGAGTCCCACCTTGGGTAGGACTCCCTCCTTGAGTAGGTTTCCCACATATGGGAGGTTTTAGTGTTGGGGTCTTATTCGAAGACTTGGACTAGAACTCTTGGGGCTTCCACCTATATAATGAGGGGCATAGAGAGGGGGCTGACCACTTCAAGCCTCAGCCTTGGCCGCACCCCTTAGAGGGCCGGCGCCCAACCCCCCTCTCTCCCCAAACCCTAGCGGTCTCTCTCCTCCACCACATCCCGCACGCTTAGCGAAGCTCCGCCGGATTTCTCCACCACCACCGACACCACGCCGTCGTGCTGTCGGATTCAAGAGGAGCTACTACTTCCGCTGCCCGCTGGAACGGGGAGGTGGACGTCGTCTTCATCAACAACCGAACGTGTGACCGAGTACGGAGGTGCTGCCCGTTCGTGGCGCCGGAAGCGATCGTGATCAAGATCTTCTACGCGCTTTTGCAAGCGGCAAGTGAACGTCTACCGCAGCAACAAGAGCCTCCTCTTGTAGGCTTTGGAATCTCTTCAAGGGTGAGACTCGATACCCCCTCGTTGCTACCGTCTTCTAGATTGCATCTTGGCTTGGATTGCGTGTTCGCGGTAGGAAATTTTTGTTTTCTATGCAACGTTATCCTACAGTGGTATCAGAGCCGTGTCTATGCATAGATGGTTGCACGAGTAGAACACAATGGTTTTGTGGGCGTTGATGCTCTTGTTATCTTTAGTTTGAGTACTTTGCATCTTTGTGGCATAGTGGGATGAAGCGGCTCGGACTAACTTTACATGACCGCGTTCATGAGACTTGTTCCTCGTTCGACATGCAACTTGTATTGCATAAGAGGCTTTGCGGGTGTCTGTCTCTCCTACTATAGTGAAGATTCAACTTACTCTTCTATTGACAACACTAGTATCACCGTTGTGGTTCATGTTCGTAGGTAGATTAGATCGCTCGAAAACCCTAAACCACGTAAAATATGCAAACCAAATTAGAGACGTCTAACTTGTTTTTGCAGGGTTTGGTGATGTGATATGGCCATAATATGATGATGAATATGTATGAGATGATCATTATTGTATTGTGGCAACCGGCAGGAGCCTTATGGTTGTCTTTAATTTTCATGTTGAGTAGTATTTCAAAGTAGTTGTAATAGTTGCTACATGAGGTGAACAACCATGAAGACGGCGCCATGGACCTTGACGCTACGCCGACGATGATGGAGATCATGCCCGAAGATGATGGAGATCATGTCCGTGCTTTGGAGATGAAGATCAAAGGTGCAAAGACAAAAGGGCCATATCATATCACATATGAACTGCATGTGATGTTAATCCTTTATGCATCTTATTTTGCTTAGATCGCGACGGTAGCATTATAAGATGATCCCTCACATTAATATCAAGATAATAAAGTGTTCTCTAGTATTGGCATCCGTTTTTCTACCATGCGCTAGTCTTGTTATTGAGATAGAAATACTGTTAAAATCTGACAAGAAACTTTACGGATTGGTACCGTATTGTTAAAGAATCAAGAATTGATTAAGTCCTATTGCAAACTTTTAGTAAACCTCACATTGTTGATTCAAAGAGCTAAGGTTTCAATTAGTACCTAAAGTTATCTTGTCTCCGTCAAACTTGAAGTTCAAATTTGTTTGAAAAGTAAGGAGCTGAAAATTTAGTTTTCAGAAATAATCAAGGTATGAGATATATGTGATATCTAAGACCTTATTACAAGATGATAGAATATAAATTTGGTGAGACTACATAAACTCATAAGTTTTATGGGAATGTATGAAGGTTGAAGACGCCAGGCGTCACAATCCTCCAACTATTGGGGCACTAACGATATTCGCATATCCATGAAGTGACCATCCTTAATATGCACCGTTACTAAGACTCGTCGTTTCGAAGCATCACGTGATGATCGGGTGTGATAGATTCTACGTGTGCATAAAACGGGTGCAAGCTAGATTTGCACATGCAAATACTAAGGTTAAAACTTTACGAGCCTAGCATGTACAGACATGGTCTCGGAAAGTCGTCATGATATGATGGATAAAATTATGAGTGAAATTGTTCATCATATTACAAAGTTACTAATAGTGAAATCTGGAACACTTGTCATATGATGATCAACTTCAAAGTAAGAACCTCAAGGTTATTGGTATTTGACCAACAAACCTAGAAGTTAATGATGTTGAAGTGTTTTTCTGAATAATGAGGAAAGCTAAAAGAGAAACTGCAAAAGATATTTTGGCAAAAAGAAAAGAGAAGACTAGAAAGTCTAGCTCAGGTGTATATAAATGATATACATGTTATGGTTGTATTCCTAGTTAACTCACACTATGAAATTCTTGGGTATTAGTACTATATTGGTTGGTATGAAGTGTCATACAAAACAACGCAATACAAGAATACAATGGCCTAAGTGACTGACAAGGAATATGATAGGAATGCACGTCTGGAACAAAAATAAAGTGTTATTATGTTCGTCATTGGCATTCTATCTAGCCCTTAGAATTTATAATAAAGAGCTTAATAAATTGTTATTTTGCTCTGGTCAAATAAAAACAATGAGTTGTTTAAATTATGACATTACTCCATGTACGATGGATAAGTTATTATAAATCTTAATGGTGAAACACACATACATAACACTGACGCTAAAATGCCATAAGGCAAATGATTTGAATTCCACTTATTTGTGGAACCGCCATTTAGGTCATGTTAGAAAGGAACACATGAAGGAACTCCATGCAAATGGATTTTTGGAGTCATTTGATTTTTGAATCATTTGGCGCTTGCAAATCTTTTCTAAAGAGAATGATTAAAATACCGTTCATAGGCCAAGAGTTGAACGGGCAACAAACTTAGTGGAAAAATACATAATGATGTATGTGGTTCACTGAGCATAGTTGTGTGCGGGAGATTCTTCTACTTCATGAAAACTTTCAAACAATGAATTGAGTATATATGTGGATATATTCAATAAGGAAAAGTTTGAAACATTTGAATGGATTCAAATAAATTTCAGCATGAAGTGGAAATCATCGTAATAGAAAAGTCAAATATCTATGATTGGATCATGGTGGAAATATTTGAATTACGAGTTTTAGCGAACATCTAAGAGAGTTATGAAATTGTTCTACAACTCACGTTTCTTGGAGTATCATAGTGATGATGAAGTATCCAAGAGATGTATCCAAACCTTGTTGGGTCAATGATGAGATAAAATATTGATGCCATTATATTTTTGTGGATTATGCTTTAGTGACTACCGCTTTTACACTGAATAGAGCATCATCATGATCCGTTGAAATGACACCATACAAGTTATGGCATGGGTATAAACCCTAATAGTCAACCAAAATCGGATGAATGTCTTTGTTGGTTATCCCAGAGATTTAATTGGGAATTCTTCCCACGAGACAAAGACAAAAGTGTTTGTCAATGTTTCTTATTTCCGAGAAATTGTTTCGAGTGAAGTTTTTGAGTGGGAGGACAATATAATTTGATAAGGTTTATGAACCTGAGCATAATGATCAGAGTAGCGCAGCATCGGAATTGGTTTCGGAAGCGGCCACGACGATCATGGCTCTCATGACTACAAAGTGTTTTAGCCATGGAGATCGAAGTACATATTGAACCTTGTAGGTATGGTTTACTTTGTGATCAAATAAATGATTTGTGGACAAAGGATTGATTTTGAACAATGATAAACCAACTACAAAACAAAGAAGTTATGATGGGCCCTGACTCCGTTAAAATGGCCATGCGCCATGAAATCCAAGATAGATGAATACTTTATGAAAGTAAATGGATCTATGAAATTGATAGACTTGGATGAAATATCCTTGAAGAAAGCTTGACTTATCGAAAAATTGTTTACGACAAAGTTCAAAGAGTTGAATACGATAAGATTAGATCTTCCGTAGCAATGCTTATAGTCTATGTGGATTATTCTAGTAATCACTACATATTTCTTTTATGAGATATGCTAGTAGGATGGCAAAATACACTACTTAACAGAAGTATGTATACAAGATACAACCAAGAGTTTTGCTGGTCCGTGGAATACTAGATAGGTATACAAACTTCAATTGGATGAAGTAAGTATCACGGAGTTGGAATCTTCACCAGATGAAATAGTCAAAGAGTTTTTGATTTCATCAGAGACGATGAAGAGGCTTGCATTTGCAAGAAATTAAGTGGGAGCGCTAAGACACATTTATAATACTTTATGTAGGTGACATATAGTTGGTTATAAATGATGTAATTATATACTTGATTAAAATGTTTCATTGAGAATTAACTTCAATGAAAGGATATGGACTGAAACAAATTTAGTGTCAAGATCTATGAAGATAGATTGAAACACATAAATAAGTTTAAGTCAAAGTACATATGATGGATATTGAAGTAGTTCAATATAGAAATATTAAGAAAATGTTCTTGTCATATGAAGGTTTAACAAGACTTGAGTGTATCTGACACTCAATGAGTAAAAACACATGAGTGATTATAGATCACGAATAATATGTACACAATCAGATATCATGTGCTATAAAGTGTTATGAGCATATACCAGAATGATTCATATGATGATCATTGGACGACAGTAAGAATATCCTTGAGTACTTTAGAAGAACTAAGGATATATATATATATTTTTGTATGAAAATGACAAACAAATCGCTGTAAGGTGTTACACCGATATTGGTTTTGTCACATATAAAATATAATTTCAATCTCAAATTAGACTAAGTGTTGTTTAAAAGGTAGCACAATGAGCTAGAAGTTGTCTATGCTAGATTTAGAAGAGTTCTAAATATTGTGATGGATTCTACAAAAGAAGGCAGAGTATGTCATTGTTTTGACAATGACAAAGGATGTTAAGTCAAGAGGTTCTTTGAGAACTTGGTGTAGTTCCGACAGAGTCAGAACTTTGAAGCTATATTGTGTGTGACAATATTAGTGACATATTTCAGACCGCGGAATTAAGGTTCCACCAGAAGATCAAACATATTTAATGCCGACTCATTTGGAAATGAGTGATGCGTTGAGATGCAAATGAATTACAAAATACATACGTTTCTGAGCGTGTCAGATCCGTTGACTAAAACCTCTCCCGTGAGCAATACATGATAAAGCACCAGAAGGCCAAGGTGTTATATCTTTACAAATGTAAACTAGATTATTGACTCTAGTGCAAGTGGGAGACTGAAGGAGATATGCCCTAGAGGCAATAATAAAGTTGTTATTATTTATATCTTTATGTTTATGATAAATGTTTATATATCATGCTATAATTGTATTAACCGAAACATTAGTACATGTGTGATATGTAGACAACAAAGAAGTCCCTAGTATGCCTCTTAAACTAGCTTGTTGATTAATGGATGATTAGTTTCATAATCATGAACATTGGATGTTATTAATAACAAGGTTATATCATTTTATGAATGATGTAATGGACACACCCAATTAAGCGTAGCATAAGATCTCGTCATTAAGTTATTTGCTATAAGCTTTCGATACATAGTTACCTAGTCCTTATGACCATGAGATCATGTAAATCACTTATACCGGAAAGGTACTTTGATTACACCAAACACCACTGCGTAAATGGGTGGCTATAAAGGTGGGATTAAGTATCCGGAAAGTATGAGTTGAGGCATATGGATCAACAGTGGGATTTGTCCATCCCGATGACGGATAGATATACTCTGGGCCCTCTCGGTGGAATGTCGTCTAATGTCTTGAAAGCATATGAATGAGTTCATAAGAGACCACATACCACGGTACGAGTAAAGAGTACTTGTCAGGAGACGAGGTTGAACAAGGTATAGAGTGATACCGAAGATCAAACCTCGGACAAGTAAAATATCGCGAGACAAAGGGAATTGGTATCGTATGTGAATGGTTCATTCGATCACTAAAGTCATCGTTGAATATGTGGGAGCCATTATGGATCTCCAGATCCCGCTATTGGTTATTGGTCGGAGTGAGTACTCAACCATGTCCGCATAGTTCACGAACCGTAGGGTGACACACTTAAAGTTGGATGTTGAAATGGTAGTACTTGAATATGGAATGGAGTTCGAATATTTGTTCGGAGTCCCGGATGAGATCCCGGACATCACGAGGAGTTCCGGAATGGTCCGGAGAATAAGATTCATATATAGGAAGTCATATTCCAAGTTTGGAAATGATCCGGTGCATTTATGGCAGGTTCTAGAAGGTTCTAGAAAAGTCCGGAAGAATGGCACTTTGGAAAGTGGAGTCCCGAAGAGACTCCACTTGCATGACCAGCCAACCCTAAAGGGGAGGAGTCCAAGGTGGACTCCCCTAGGGTGGCCGGCCAACCCACCTCAAGGAAAGGTGGGAGTCCCACCTTGGGTAGGACTCCCTCCTTGAGTAGGTTTCCCACATATGGGAGGTTTTAGTGTTGGGGTCTTATTCGAAGACTTGGACTAGAACTCTTGGGGCTTCCACCTATATAATGAGGGGCATAGAGAGGGGGCTGACCACTTCAAGCCTCAGCCTTGGCCGCACCCCTTAGAGGGCCGGCGCCCAACCCCCCTCTCTCCCCAAACCCTAGCGGTCTCTCTCCTCCACCACATCCCGCACGCTTAAGCGAAGCTCCGCCGGATTTCTCCACCACCACCGACACCACGCCGTCGTGCTGTCGGATTCAAGAGGAGCTACTACTTCCGCTGCCCGCTGGAACGGGGAGGTGGACGTCGTCTTCATCAACAACCGAACGTGTGACCGAGTACGGAGGTGCTGCCCGTTCGTGGCGCCGGAAGCGATCGTGATCAAGATCTTCTACGCGCTTTTGCAAGCGGCAAGTGAACGTCTACCGCAGCAACAAGAGCCTCTCTTGTAGGCTTTGGAATCTCTTCAAGGGTGAGACTCGATACCCCTCGTTGCTACCGTCTTCTAGATTGCATCTTGGCTTGGATTGCGTGTTCGCGGTAGGAAAATTTTTGTTTTCTATGCAACGTTATCCTACATGGTTCAAAGTCCTTATCCATATGCTCTGAAGGACGATGTCAGCATCCGGACCGGCGGCTTTCACTATGAGCGGGGGGATCGATTGTTTATTTTGTTCCCCGAGCTGGGCAACTTGTTTCCCGCTTTTTTACTTTCTTCTCCTCTAAGGCTTTCTTCTCCTTCTCCGCTTTCTTCTCCTTCAATAGTGCTTGACTACGAAGTTCACGTCCATAGTCGTCAGGCATATTCTTCTCGGCTTGGGACGGTGTGCTCAAAAATGACTTAGCCCACTTCTTTTCCTTCTCAGAAAATACTGGCTTGGGCTCAGGCTCTCTTTTCGCCTTCATATCCGCCTTCCATTTCTCATGCTGAGCAGCCACGGCCAAGTTGGTTTGCTCTTCACTTTGTTCCCAAGGCCTTGGGAGGAGAGGCTTCAGTGATGGCTCCGGTACCTTTGTGGTATTAGGTACATAAGGGCCCGGGTTAATAGTCCAGGACTGCTTCTGCTTCTTCGCCGGAGGTGGACGGCCACCACCACGGCGGACTGGAGGGGGGTGGACTTGTTGGCCTTGGCGCCTCGCCTGGAAACACTATGTACTTCTTTTTCCATAGAATGAACTGGCGCTTGACATCTCCAAGTTTTGTCTCCCCTTCGGGTGTAGCATAGTGATGTCTACGGGTCCTTCCCTGTAGACAGTGTTGGGCCTCCAAGAGCAGAGGTTTGTAGAACAGCAGCAAGTTTCCTTAAGTGGATCACCCAAGGTTTATCGAACTCAGGGAGGAAGAGGTCAAAGATATCCCTCTCATGCAACCCTGCAACCACAAAGCAAGAAGTCTCTTGTGTCCCCAACACACCTAATAGGTGCACTAGTTCGGCGAAGAGATAGTGAAATACAGGTGGTATGAATAAGTAGTAGCAACGGCACCAGAAAAGTGCTTTGCCCAGACAAGAAACAAGCAGTAGTAACGCAGCAGTAGTGCAGAAACAAAACAAGAAGCGATAGCAGTATTTAGGAACAAGGCCTAGGGATTAGACTTTCACTAGTGGACACTCTCAACATTGATCACATAACAGAATAGATAAATGCATACTCTACACTTTTGTTGGATGATGAACACATTGCGTAGGATTACACGAACCCTCAATGCCGGAGTTAACAAGCTCCACAATAATGCTCATATTTTAGTAACCTTTAGTGTAAGATAGATCAAAAGACTAAACCAAGTACTAGCATAGCATGCACACTGTCACCTTCATGCATATGTAGGAGGAATAGATCACATCAATATTATCATAGCAATAGTTAACTTCGCAATTTACAAGAGATCATGATCATAGCATAAACCAAGTACTAACACGGTGCACACACTGTCACCTTTGCACATGTGCAGGAGGAATAAAACTACTTTAATAACATTGCTAGAGTAGCACATAGATAAATTGTGATACAAACACATTGCAATCATAAAGAGATATAAATAAGCACCTCACTATGCCATTCAACAGTGAATAAGTATTCTGTGAAATATAGCCTAAGAGACCCACACGGTGCACACACTGTCACCTTTACACACGTGGGACAAGGAGTCTCCGGAGATCACATAAGTAAAACTCACTTGACTAGCATAATGACATCTAGATTACAAGCATCATCATATGAATCTCAATCATGTAAGGCAGCTCATGAGATTATTGTATTGAAGCACATAGGAGAGAGATGAACCACATAGCTACCGGTACAGCCCCGAGCCTCGATGGAGAACTACTCCCTCCTCATGGGAGCAGCGGTGATGAAGATGGCGGTGGAGATGGCAGCGGTGTCGATGGAGAAGCCTTCCGGGCATTCCCCGCTCCGGCAGGGTGCCGGAACAGAGACTCCTGTCCCCCAGATCTTGGCTTCGCGATGGCGGCGGCTCTGGAAGGTTTTCCGTATCGTTCTTCGCATCGGGGTTTCGCGACGGAGGCTTTAAGTAGGCGGAAGGGCGAGTCGGGGGCCCGACGAGGCCCACACAGGGCGGCGCGGGCCCCCTGCGCGCGCCATGTGGTGTCGCCACCTCGTGGCCCCACTTCGTATGTTCTTCGGTCTTCTGGAAGCTCCGTGGAAAAATAGGCCCCTGGGTCTTCGTTTCGTCCAATTCCGAGAATATTTCGTTACTAGGATTTCTGAAACCAAAAACAGCAGAAAACAGGAACCGGCACTTCGGCATCTTGTTAATAGGTTAGTTCCAAAATGCACGAATATGACATAAAGTGTGCATAAAACATGTAGGTATCATCAATAATATGGCATAGAACATAAGAAATTATCGATACGTCGGAGACGTATCAAGCATCCCCAAGCTTAGTTCTGCTCGTCCCGAGCAGGTAAAACGATAACAAAGATAATTTCTGAAGTGATATGCCATCATAACCTTGATCATACTATTTGTAAACATATGTAGTGGATGCAGCGATCAAAACAATGGTAATGACATGAGTAAACAAGTGAATCATAAAGCAAAGACTTTTCATGAATAGTACTTCAAGACAAGTATTAATAAGTCTTGCATAAGAGTTAACTCATAAAGCAATAAATCAAAGTAAAGGTATTGAAGCAACACAAAGGAAGATTAAGTTTCAGCGGTTGCTTTCAACTTGTAACATGTATATCTCATGGATAATAGTCAACATAGAGTAATATAACAAGTACAATATGCAAGTATGTAGGAATCAATGCACAGTTCACACAAGTGTTTGCTTCTTGAGGTGGAGAGAGATAGGTGAACTGACTCAACATAAAAGTAAAAGAATGGTCCTTCAAAGAGGAAAGCATCGATTGCTATATTTGTGCTAGAGCTTTTTATTTTGAAAACACGAAACAATTTTGTCAACGGTAGTAATAAAGCATATGAGTTATGTACATTATATCTTCCAAGTTGCAAGTCTCATGCATAGTATACTAATAGTGCCTGCACCTTGTCCTAATTAGCTTGGACTACCGGATCTTTGCAATGCACATGTTTTAACCAAGTGTCACAATGGGGTACCTCCATGCCGCCTGTACAAAGGTCTAAGGAGAAAGCTCACATTTTGGATTTCTCGCTTTTGATTATTCTCAACTTAGACATCCATACCGGGACAACATGGACAACAGATAATGGACTCCTCTTTAATGCATAAGCATGTGGCAACAATTATTATTCTCATATGAGATTGAGGATATATGTCCAAAACTGAAACTTCCACCATGAATCATGGCTTTAGTTAGCGGCCCAATGCTCTTCTCTAACAATATGCATGCTCCAACCATAAAGGTGGTAGATCTCTCTTACTTCAGACAAGACGGACATGCATAGCAACTCACATGATATTCAACAAAGAATAGTTGATGGCGTCCCCAGAAGCATGGTTATCGCACAACAAGCAACTTAATAAGAGATAAAGTGCATAAGTACATATTCAATACCACAATAGTTTTTAAGCTATTTGTCCCATGAGCTATATATTGTAAAGGTGAATGATGGAATTTTAAAGGTAGCACTCAAGCAATTTACTTTGGAATGGCGGATAAATACCATGTAGTAGGTAGGTATGGTGGACACAAATGGCATAGTGGTTGGCTCAAGTATTTGGGATGCATGAGAAGTATTCCCTCTCGGTACAAGGTTTAGGCTAGCAAGGTTATTTGAAACAAACACAAGGATGAACGGTGCAGCAAAACTCACATAAAAGACATATGGTAAACATTATAAGACTCCATACCGTCTTCCTTGTTGTTCAAAACTCAATACTAGATATTATCTAGACTCTAGAGAAACCAAATATGCAAACCAAATTAGCAAGCTCTAAGTATTTCTTCATTAATGGGTGCAAAGTATATGATGCAAGAGCTTAAACATGAGCACAACAATTGCCAAGTATCAAATTATCCAAGACATTTTAGAGTTACTACATGTATCATTTTCCAATTCCAACCATATAACAATTTAACGAAGATGAAACTTCGCCATGAAAATTAAAAGCTAAGAACACATGTGTTCATACGAACCAGCGGAGCGTGTCTCTCTCCCACACAAGCATTTATTCAAACAAAAATAAAAACAAGAAACATACCGACGCTCCAAGCAAAGTGCATAAGATGTGACGGAATAAAAATATAGTTTCAGGGGAGGAACCTGATAATGTTGTCGATGAAGAAGGGGATGCCTTGGGCATCCCCAAGCTTAGACGCTTGAGTCTTCTTATAATATGCAGGGGTGAACCACCGGGGCATCCCCAAGCTTAGAGCTTTCACTCTTCTTGATCATAGTATATCATCCTCCTCTCTTGACCCTTGAAAACTTCCTCCACACCAAACTCGAAACAACTCATTAGAGGGTTAGTGGACAATAAAAATTAACATGTTCAGAGGTGACATAATCATTCTTAACACTTCTGGACATTGCATAAAGATACTGAACATTAATGGATCAAAGAAATTCATCCAACATAGCAAAAGAGGCAATGCGAAATAAAAGGCAGAATCTGTCAAAACAGAACAGTCCGTAAAGATGGATTTTATTAGGCCACCAGACTTGCTCAAATGAAAATGCTCAAATTTAATGAAAGTTGCGTACATATCTGAGGATCACTCACGTAAATTGGCTTAATTTTCTGAGTTACCTACAGGGAATTAGACCCAGATTCGTGACAGCAAAGAAAACTGTTTCTGCGCAGTAATCCAAATCTAGTACTTACTTTACTATCAAAGACTTTACTTGGCACAACAAAACATAAAACTAAGATAAGGAGAGGTTGCTACAGTAGTAAACAACTTCCAAGACACAAATATAAAACAAAGTACTGTAGCAAAATAACACATGGGTTATCTCCCAAGAAGTTCTTTCTTTATAGCCGTTAAGATGGGCTCAGCAGTTTTAATGATGCACTCGCAAAAGATAGTATGTAAAGCAAAAGAGAGCATCAAGAAGCAAATTCAAAACATATTTAAGTCTAACATGCTTCCTATGCATAGGAATCTTGTACACAAATGAATTCATGAAGAACAAAGTGACAAGCATAAGAGGATAAAACACGAGTAACTTCAAGATTCTCAACATAAAGAGGGGAAACTTAATATTATTGAAATGCATATAACCATATTTCCCTCTCTCATAATAACTTTCAGTAGCATCACTGATGAAATCCACAATATACCCATCACTTAAAACATTCTTATCATGGTTCATATGCATAGAAGTATCATTAAATTTGGCATAAGAAGAGTTATTCTCATTAATAGTAATTGGAGTAAGATTATTATCAAGAATTTGAACATGGTAAACAAATTGCATATTAAGGGAATTGTTTTTAGTAATCCAATCATGACTATGACAAGTTTCATAAGGATAGTTAGAACCTATATCATAGCATTCTTTATAATAATCATCAGAGATCGGAGGCACAGTGTCATCATAGGAAATAGAATAGTTATCTTTCACAGTCGGTTTATCTGTGTCCACACCATCATTGTTATTAGAAGGAGATGTATCAAGAACATAATGACCAGTAGCTAAAGGATTTTCAAACACCTCTTCCCCAAGCTTAGAGCTTTCTATATCATTATGGGAGGAAGCATGGATAGTACTGACACTATGGCAATTATTATCATCATTTTCAGAATTAGTTTCCCAGAGATTTGTAATATCAAAAGTAGTGTGCTCATTCAAATCATGATCGCTAATGTATGTAAAGGGCATAGGAAGATCATCGTATTCAGATTCATTGTCACAATAATCATTAGGAGCAACATACTTACGGTTACCTAGCGTTATCTCATTCACGCGGGGATACGCCGTTACCTCTTTCTTTTTATTCTCCTTCTTCTTCTTCTTCGTTCCTTCTTCTTCTTCTTCTTCTTCTCTTCCTTCTCCTCGTTCCCTTTTTAGGAGGAAGAGGCTTGAAGGGTGGCTTGTCCGCATAACCTGATTTACTTTCAGAAACAATAGAAGAAACTTGGGAGGATCCCTCCTTTTCATTAATTAGTTGAAAACACACAGCGGTCCTATCATATTTTGGCAAGGTGTCATCTTCTAAAATATTTTGTATGTAAGTATTTGTATGGCTATTATCAATGCAATAAGAAAAACACCCATGCAGGACATCATCAACATCAAGATCACTCATATGTAACAAAGAGATTTTTCTCGACAGTTCTTCACACCCCAAAAATAAAGTAAGTTCATCATGCTGATTAGGAGTAATTTCATCATCACAATACAAATTTGCAGCACTCATTGGGTTCAAATTATCATTGGAGGAGCATTGAAAATTAAAATGACCCACTTCATGGCAAACTTCACAAATAAAAGGATAGAGGGCACAAACTTTTTTACCAAGATCATCTAGAGCCCTAAACCACTTTCTAGTTTTTTCATTAGCATGATGGATACAATATTCATCTTTGATTTGATTAATTCCACAAGGTCTATGTATTCCACAAAAATTAACATGCTTATAGGAAATAACATTCTTAGGAGTTTGAGCATGCTCATTACAATAATTAACAACAATTTCATTCTTCATGCAAGCCTCTTTAAAAGGTTCATGATACTTATCAAAATTCTTTTTAGGCAATTCAAAATGAGAAGCAAAGGCTTTATAAAGATTTGCAGCAACTTGAGAGTCAAGACCATAAGTAGCACTCATATTTCGAAATTTATCAGTATCCATAAAAGTTTCAATGCATTCATAATCATAATTTATACCTGACTCTTTACCTTTGTCGTTCTCCCAATCTTCAGCGTTCTCCTTAATCCGATCAAGAAGGTCCCTTTTAAACTCTTCTTTGTTGCGCGTGAATGATCCAGAACAAGTAGCATCCAGCAAGGTCTTATCTTGAAAAGAAAGTCTTGCATAGAAATTATCAATAATGATATTACCTGGAAGCTCATGATTGGGGCATTTGAGCATTAAAGACTTCAATCTCTCCCATGCTTGGGCAATACTCTCTCCATCATGAGGCCAGAAATTATATATTCGGTTTCGGTCTTTGTGAATTTCACTTGGAGGATATAATTTAGAATAAAATAGATGCACAATATCCTTCCAATCAAGAGAATGCTCATCCTTCAGCAGTTTATGCCAATGCGCCGCTTTACCAGACAACGACATAGAGAATAATTTCTTCTTCACTTCATCCATAGAGATACCTGCACACTTGAATAACCCGCATAATTCATGCAAAAACAGTAAATGATCTCCAGGATGGACAGTTCCATCCCCTTCATAGCGGTTATCCATAACACGTTCAATAATTTTCATAGGTATTTTATATGGAATACTTTCAGTAGGTGCATTTAAAATATCACAAGCATCATTAGAGTTATCGCATATGGGAGATAAAGTATTATCAGAGCAAATTTTCTCCCCTAAAGATGGGAAGCTAAAAAGATCATGAAAACCAGCTTCCCCAAGCTTAGACTTCTCCATAGCATTAGCAGTAATTGCATTCATACTAATAACATCGCTACTAGCATGCAAATAAGGTTCCATTGGTTTTTTAATGTTCACACCAAACAATTCTAAATCAGGAAAAAGATTAAAAAGCTCACTAAATTTTTTGTTGTTTTCCATTATGCCTAATTAGTGAAAATAAAAACAAGAAACAAAAAGATGCAATTGCAAGATCTAAAGGAAATAGCTTCGAGCACAAATACAATGGCGCCAGAAAAGTACTGTTACCTGGGACCGGAGTATGAGTGCCTTTTACCTTTCCTCCGGAAGCAGAAAATAGCTTGATGTCTACGGGAGCTTCTATTCTTGTAGACAGTGTTGGGCCTCCAAGAGCAGAGGTTTGTAGAACAGCAGCAAGTTTCCCTTAAGTGGATCACCCAAGGTTTATCGAACTCGGGAGGAAGAGGTCAAAGATATCCCTCTCATGCAACCCTGCAACCACAAAGCAAGAAGTCTCTTGTGTCCCCAACACACCTAATAGGTGCACTAGTTCGGCGAAGAGATAGTGAAATACAGGTGGTATGAATAAGTAGTAGCAACGGCACCAGAAAAGTGCTTTGCCCAGGACAGTAAACAAGCAGTAGTAACGCAGAGTAGTAACGCAGAAACAAGAACAAGAAGCGATAGCAGTATTTAGGAACAAGGCCTAGGGATTAGACTTTCACTAGTGGACACTCTCAACATTGATCACATAACAGAATAGATAAATGCATACTCTACACTCTTGTTGGATGATGAACACATTGCGTAGGATTACACGAACCCTCAATGCCGGAGTTAACAAGCTCCACAATAATGCTCATATTTTAGTAACCTTTAGTGTAAGATAGATCAAAAGACTAAACCAAGTACTATCATAGCATGCACACTGTCACCTTCATGCATATGTAGGAGGAATAGATCACATCAATATTATCATAGCAATAGTTAACTTCGCAATCTACAAGAGATCATGATCATAGCATAAACCAAGTACTAACACGGTGCACACACTGTCACCTTTGCACACGTGCAGGAGGAATAAAACTACTTTAATAACATTGCTAGAGTAGCACATAGATAAATTGTGATACAAACACATTGCAATCATAAAGAGATATAAATAAGCACCTCACTATGCCATTCAACAGTGAATAAGTATTCTGTGAAATATAGCCTAAGAGACCCACACGGTGCACACACTGTCACATTTACACACGTGGGACAAGGAGTCTCCGGAGATCACATAAGTAAAACTCACTTGACTAGCATAATGACATCTAGATTACAAGCATCATCATATGAATCTCAATCATGTAAGGCAGCTCATGAGATTATTGTATTGAAGCACATATGAGAGAGATGAACCACATAGCTACCGGTACAGCCCCGAGCCTCGATGGAGAACTACTCCCTCCTCATGGGAGCAGCAGCGGTGATGAAGATGGCGGTGGAGATGGCAGCGGTGTCGATGGAGAAGCCTTCCGGGGCACTTCCCCGCTCCGGCAGGGTGCCGGAAAAGAGACTCCTGTCCCCCAGATCTTGGCTTCGCGATGGCGGCGGCTCTGGAAGGTTTTCCGTATCGTGGTTCTTCGCATCAGGGGTTTCGCGACGGAGGCTTTAAGTAGGCGGAAGGGCAGAGTCGGGGCCTGACGAGGGGCCCACACCATAGGGCGGCGCGGGCCCCCCTTGGCCGCGCCGCCATGTGGTGTCGCCACCTCGTGGCCCCACTTCGTATGTTCTTCGGTCTTCTGGAAGCTCCGTGGAAAAATAGGCCCCTGGGTCTTCGTTTCGTCCAATTCCGAGAATATTTCGTTACTAGGATTTCTGAAACCAAAAAAACAGGAACTGGCACTTCGGCATCTTGTTAATAGGTTAGTTCCAGAAAATGCACGAATATGACATAAAGTGTGCATAAAACATGTAGGTATCATCAATAATATGGCATAGAACATAAGAAATTAGCGATACGTCGGAGACGTATCACTTAGTCAATCTCCAGGTCCTCAAACCCTTGGACTATGTCCTCCACCGTGACACGAGCATAGCCATCTTGAATGGGGTTGTTGTGGTGGAGTGCTCCAGGTGTACAGGGTAAAGCACTGCCGATAGCTACCTTCGTGGAAATGTTCCCCACTGGATAATGCAGATCACATTCTTTCATCTCCTTTACATCATCCACGGGGTAGTGAGGCTCCGGTGCACGAATCTCGATCGTCGGTGCATTAGCACCAGGCGGGGCTTCCGTGGAAGCCACGCTGCTTCTCCGCCTGGACTTCCGAGATCCGCTGCATGATCTTCATGCGTCCCAGCTGCCGATCTTTCTTGTACTAGTACCTGCACCATTTGCTTCACCTCATCGGGTTCCGATGCCAACTTTCCATAAAATCTGCATCCCGATCCGTCTTTCTCTTACGGCTTATGTAACCGTACGGGTCATCATCCTGGGAAAACCGGACGGACCACGGAATGGCGCCTTTGCCTCGTACACGTCCTGGGTGTTCACGATTCCCGAGGGCTTTTGTCAGCGCGTCATTCTCTCTGTTGAACTTGATCTTCCCCTCTTGAGCATCCCTCATTGCGTCAATAAGGGCTTGGGTGGGTTTAAACGCTTTATTCCGGTGAACACACTCCCCTGTCACCGGGTCTAGCGTTCCCCCATGCCCGTACCACCAGCTTTTGGCCCTTGGGTCCCATCCCTCTGTACCTAGAGGGATTCCTCGCTCCCTCAGGTCGTCCTCCATCTTCTGCCACTTAGGCTCCGAAAGGCGGTATCCTCCTGGCCCCATAATATGATTCTATACTTTCTTAGCCGCAATTTCCTTATTTTTTTCCGATATGGCCTTGAAATGATCCGATTGATTTTGCTTGACAAATTCGGGACAATCATTTTTCAGTTTCTCATATTGTCCATTGAAATCCGGAGTCTTTTTCTGGGAGATAAAGTCACGGCGTAAATTTTTCTTGTATGTCCGGAATGCGCAGCCCATCTTCTGAAGAGCGAACTCTTTAACTAGCCTCCTCCTCTGACGTCCCCCTCTACCTCGTTCCCCTGTTCATCGTATTTGTTGAATTTCGGAGGTAGAACGAAATGCTCCATAAGCTTTCTCCAGCAATCCTTTTTCGTTCTCTTGTGGAGAAAACTGAAACCAACACGTGCCTTCTTTGGCTCATTCCATTCCTGGACGGTGATCGGGACGTTGTCTCTAACAACGACTCCGCATTGGTTGATGAACTTTGTATAATGCTTTTCGGGCTGCAGCGGCCTGCCGGTTGCACTGACAACATCGATGTTATATGTTTCTCCTGGTTTCATCGTCTTGGTTGCGCCACGCTTTGACGCCGTACTCGATTTTTTCGACGATCCGGCCGAGGGCTAAAATAAGAAAGAGAGTCGCGTTATACACATATTTATTCAAATCAGTAAGTTTGTATCACCAGAGGCTCAATGTATATATATACCTCGCCGGAGGTGGTTGCTACTTGCAATTCTCCATCG
This sequence comes from Lolium multiflorum, assembly GCA_030979885.1. Taxonomy (NCBI): domain Eukaryota; kingdom Viridiplantae; phylum Streptophyta; class Magnoliopsida; order Poales; family Poaceae; genus Lolium; species Lolium multiflorum. Next base: position 179,560 of record JAUUTY010000015.1, on the reverse strand, counting down.
TCGTTTGTCGACGGTTGACCTCCATCGACAATGTCCGTTCCTTCGTCATCACCTTGTTGACGACCTTCACCTTCACCGTCAAGGTTCAGATAAGAAGAGACATCCTCTTCTTCATCTTCTTCGGCCGGCACATAAGGAATGTCGCCGTTTATGATGCCGAAAAGATGTTCCTCAGCTTCCGCATCATAGTTTCACCTAATCGGGTCGGCTCTATCGTCCGCCATATGTCACTCCTGAAAACATGTAGTAAAAACTAATTAATTAAGTAAAGAAGGGGGCGGTGGCGGTGGTGAAAGGGCGGTGGCGGTGGCGAAAGGGTGGTAGTGCGCGCGCCACCCCCTCCGATCCTGTTATCACCAGAATTTAACCAAGTCTGGAGATGGGCCGTGATTAAATGGGCTTAGAAGATATACATGGAAAATATTCCCGAACCGGCCTTGTACAAGAAGTTTGGGCAAGATTGCCCGTGTATCTGTAAATTATAGTAGGTTACGTGTCGGTTAGAATTAAGAGATAGAGTTTAGCTCGTACGCGGTTGGGTTTATTCCCAAGTTAGAAGTCTACGGACTATAAATATGTATCTAGGGTTATTGAGAAAGGAGGACGATCACGTTCACAACAAATCAATCTAGGCGCATCGCCACCCCTTGTTTCGAGGGTTTCTCCCGGGTAAGCAACATGCTGCCTAGATCGCATCTTGCGATCTAGGCAGTATCAGTTTATTCGTTGTTGGTGTTGCTCGTGCTGAAGCCTTTTTGATGGCGAGCAACACCCTTATCTTAGGTGTTTTGGGGTTGATCACAATGCTTTCACGATGTACTTGTTTAGCTACGCTACCCCTCGATATCTAGCTGCCCTTACACCTATTTTAGGTGTAAGGGCAGCATCTTGCTTGTTCGTTATTTAGTAGATCTAATCCGTTATAGTTGCTCCTTGTTCTTCAAGGATTGGTTTGATATCCGTATGGTTAGGCCTTATAAACGGGTTGAAGGATCCGGTAGTGCGTAAGGTGTGGTTTATTAAGCTCTAGAGGGATTGTTCCGGGGATCAACTTCACGTTGGTTTTTAGGCCTCTTTAGGGTTGGTTTTCCATCATCTTACGTATCTGCTAGGCTCAATTACGCATAGGATGTTCCGATTATACGGTGAAAACCCTAGACTATCGTAGATTAGTTTAGCTTGATATTGATAAAGCATGATCCCCATGTCCTTATAAATCTAACATGAACCATGGGGCAATCGGCTCTTTGAGCCGATCCACAGAACAACTTAAGAGCCGATCGGGGCTCGTATTTAATGTTTACGTGTTTGCCATGCAGGAAACTAGTCGAAGCAATCCATCACCTTCCTGACCAGGTATAGGTCAGGTGGCACACCCTTGTAAGCACCAGGACGTGTGTGAAGGCATTGCGGGCCGTCGCCCGAGGGACCAGGGTCAACCGCAACTGGGAGCCTCCCGGCTCTACTGTGTTGCCCGTCGATACTCGCCGGTGGGTTTTTGACCGCAACACATTCTGGCACGCCCGGTGGGACCTTCTGCAACAACAACAGCATCGACATCTGCAGCAACCATGTCAAAAGCTGCGGAGGAGGTGGTTGGCGAACCAGTCACGTACGCAGATCTGCCCGAAGAGCAGAAGAAGAAGTATGATGAGATGAAAGCCATCTTAGAAGCCGATCTCATCGGCTCCTTCGTGAGGACCCGTTCACATGGCGTAAGGTGGAAGGGGTTCTCCCCTGAAGGTGTTCTTGATGGAGTGGACCTGTCTACCCCTTCGGAGGAACGCACCAGAGCTCTGCGCCAGGAAATCAATTACATGGCGGCTCATTCTCTACACCGCTACTCTGAAAGCCTGGTGAACACTCTCGAGCGCGTCGCGGTCCGTGTGGTGCATGAAATCATGAAGCATCAGTACTCCCCGTCAGGACCTACCCTAGGGACTCACCAGGGAGAGGTACCGCTCCAGATCAGACCGCCGCTACCATTCGCGCTTGCAGCGCCAGAGCCGCCGGGTTCACCGGCGTACGTTGTCTACAAGGTTGGAGGCGATCCTAGCGATTGCCAATTCCTATATGAGCCGCCTAAGGAGATCCCACATGGATACGTGTGCACATATGTGCCGGACTGCAATGCCTTGGCGCGCACAAACCAGATTACACCAACAGGGATTTCTGGAGCAGACGCTGACAAACAAGCATGGTTGGCTAAATATGCTACTGGAACGAGTCATGAAGGCTCGGTCCCTACAGCTAATACCATGGAACAGATCAGCACCATCTTGAGAGATCAGTTCGGCATCTTGCCGAAAAGGAAGACAATCGGCTATTCCAAGCCGTACCCTGACGAGTATGATCTGATCCCACTGCCACCCAAGTATCGGCTCCCTGAATTCTCAAAATTCAACGGAGCAAAAGGATCTAGCTCAATAGAGCACGTAAGCCGATATTTGGCACAGCTGGGCTTGATTTCAGTGTCAGACCCGTTACGTGTGAGGTTTTTCGCACAATCTCTTACGGGATCAGCCTTTGGGTGGTACACCTCGTTGCCACCAAACTCAGTCCGCACATGGAAGCAGCTGGAGGAGCAGTTTCATGTGCAATATCACTCAGAAGCTACCGAAGCTGGCATTGCCGATCTAACGCAGGTACGGCAGAAGCGGGGAGAAACAGTGGCTGAATACATCCAACGTTTCAGGACTGTCAGGAACCGATGTTATTCGGTTCGTTTATCTGAGAAGGAAGCATCGAGCTGGCAGTACTGGGCCTCGCAACGCCGATCAAGGATCTGACTTCCCAAGCAGAGTACAGTTCATTGTCGCACATGGTGCAGAAACTCACATCCTATGAGCAGCGGCACCCTGAATTCTACCAAGATAAGTTCAAGCGTCCGGTAGGTCTGGTTGAGATGGAAGAGACTGAAGATCCTGCACCGGACCTGGAGGTGGCTGTAGCTGAATGGGCTCGGGGGTGATGTCTACGGTGCTTCTATTCTTGTAGACAGTGTTGGGCCTCCAAGAGCAGAGGTTTGTAGAACAGCAGCAAGTTTCCCTTAAGTGGATCACCCAAGGTTTATCGAACTCAGGGAGGAAGAGGTCAAAGATATCCCTCTCATGCAACCCTGCAACCACAAAGCAAGAAGTCTCTTGTGTCCCCAACACACCTAATAGGTGCACTAGTTCGGCGAAGAGATAGTGAAATACAAGTGGTATGAATAAATATAAGCAGTAGTAACGGCACCAGAAAAGTGCTTTGCCCAGGACTGGCGTGTGGTTGATGGTGGTAATATTGCGGACAGTAGAGATGCAGTAAAACAGTAAACAAGCAGCGATAGCAGTATTTAGGAACAAGGCCTAGGGATCATACTTTCACTAGTGGACACTCTCAACATTGATCACATAACAGAATAAATAAATAGATGCTAGACTCTACACTCTCTTGTTGGATGATGAACACCACTAACTGTGTAGGATTACACGAACCCTCAATGCCGGAGTTAACAAGCTCCACAATATTCAATGTTCATGTTTAAATAACCTTAGAGTGCATGACAGATCAACATAACTGATGGCGTGTATTTCACACGTTCGTTGGGCAACCCCAAGAGGAAGGTATGATGCGCACAGCAGCAAGTTTTCCCTCAGAAAGAAACCAAGGTTTATCGAACAGGAGGAGCCAAGAAGCACGTTGAAGGTTGATGGCGGCGGGATGTAGTGCGGCGCAACACCAGGGATTCCGGCGCCAACGTGGAACCTGCACAACACAACCAAAGTACTTTGCCCCAACGAAACAGTGAGGTTGTCAATCTCACCGGCTTGCTGTAACAAAGGATTAACCGTATTGTGTGGAAGATGATTGTTTGCAGAGAAAACAAAAACAAGTATTGCAGCAGATTTGTATTTCAGTATTAAAGAATGGACCGGGGTCCACAGTTCACTAGAGGTGTCTCTCCCATAAGATAAAAGCATGTTGGGTGAACAAATTACAGTCGGGCAATTGACAAATAGAGAGAGCATAACAATGCACATACATGTCATGATAAGTATAGTGAGATTTAATTGGGCATTACGACAAAGTACATAGACCGCCATCCATGCATCTATGCCTAAAAAGTCCACCTTCAGGTTATCGTCCGAACCCCTTCAAGTATTAAGTTGCAAAGCAACAGACAATTGCATTAAGTATGGTGCGTAATGTAATCAAGAACTACATCCTCGGACATAGCGCCAATGTTTTATCCCTAGTGGCAACAGCACAACACAACCTTAGAACTTTCTCACTGTCCCAGGTGTCAATGCAGGCATGAACCCACAATCGAGCATAAATACTCCCTCTTGGAGTTAAGAGCAAAAACTTGGCCAGAGCCTCTACTAGTAACGGAGAGCATGCAAGATCATAAACAACACATATGTAATAACTTGATAATTAACATAACATGGTATTCTCTATCCATCGGATCCCGACAAACACAACATAGAGTATTACAGATAGATGATCTTGATCATGTTAGGCAGCTCACAAGATCCAACAATGAAGCACAATGAGGAGAAGACAACCATCTAGATACTGCTATGGACCCATAGTCCAGGGTGAACTACTCACTCATCACTCCGGAGGCGACCATGGCGGTGTAGAGTCCTCGGGAGATGAATCCCCTCCGGAGGAGATCTGAATCCCCCGAGATGGGATCGGCGGCGGCGGCGTCTCGCAAGGTTTTCCGTATCGTGGTTTTTCGCCTCGGGGGTTTCGCGACGGAGGCTTTAAGTAGGCGGAAGGGCGTAGTCGGAGGAGGACCACAGGGCGGCGCGGCCCCCCTTGGCCGCGCCGCCATGTGGTTTGGCCACCTCGTGGCCCCACTTCGTATGCTCTTCGGTCTTCTGGAAGGTTCGTGGCGAAATAGGCCCTGGGTCTTCGTTTCGTCCAATTCCGAGAATATTTCGTTACTAGGATTTCTGAAACCAAAAACAGCAGAAAACAGAACTGGCACTTCGGCATCTTGTTAATAGGTTAGTTCCAAAATGCACGAATATGACATAAAGTGTGCATAAAACATGTAGGTATCATCAATAATATGGCATAGAACATAAGAAATTATCGATACGTCGGATACGTATCAAGCATCCCCAAGCTTAGTTCTGCTCGTCCCGAGCAGGTAAAACGATAACAAAGATAATTTCTGAAGTGACATGCCATCATAACCTTGATCATACTATTTGTAAACATATGTAATGAATGCAGCGATCAAAACAATGGTAATGACATGAGTAAACAACTGAATCATAAAGCAAAGACTTTTCATGAATAGTACTTCAAGACAAGTATTAATAAGTCTTGCATAAGAGTTAACTCATAAAGCAATAAATCAAAGTAAAGGTATTGAAGCAACACAAAGGAAGATTAAGTTTCAGCGGTTGCTTTCAACTTGTAACATGTATATCTCATGGATAATTGTCAACATAGAGTAATATAACAAGTACAATATGCAAGTATGTAGGAATCAATGCACAGTTCACACAAGTGTTTGCTTCTTGAGGTGGAGAGAGATAGGTGAACTGACTCAACATAAAAGTAAAGAGAATGGTCCTTCAAAGAGGAAAGCATCGATTGCTATATTTGTGCTAGAGCTTTTATTTTGAAAACATGAAACAATTTTGTCAACGGTAGTAATAAAGCATATGAGTTATGAAAGTTATATCTTACAAGTTGCAAGCCTCATGCATAGTATACTAATAGTGCCCGCACCTTGTCCTAATTAGCTTGGACTACCGGATCTTTGCAATGCACATGTTTTAACCAAGTGTCACAATGGGGTACCTCCATGCCGCCTGTACAAAGGTCTAAGGAGAAAGCTCGCATTTTGGATTTCTCGCTTTTGATTATTCTCAACTTAGACATCCATACCGGGACAACATGGACAATAGATAATGGACTCCTCTTTAATGCATAAGCATGTGGCAACAATTATTATTCTCATATGAGATTGAGGATATATGTCCAAACTGAAACTTCCACCATGATTCATGGCTTTAGTTAGCGGCCCAATGTTCTTCTCTAACAATATGCATGCTCCAACCATTAAGGTGGTAGATCTCTCTTACTTCAGACAAGACGGACATGCATAGCAACTCACATGATATTCAACAAGGAATAGTTGATGGCGTCCCTAAACATGGTTATCGCACAACAAGCAACTTAATAAGAGATAAAGTGCATAAGTACATATTCAGTACCACAATAGTTTTTAAGCTATTTTTCCCATGAGCTATATATTGCAAAGGTGAATGATGGAATTTTAAAGGTAGCACTCAAGCAATTTACTTTGGAATGGCGGATAAATACCATGTAGTAGGTAGGTATGGTGGACACAAATGGCATAGTGGTTGGCTCAAGGATTTTGGATGCATGAGAAGTATTCCCTCTCGATACAAGGTTTAGGCTAGCAAGGTTATTTGAAACAAACACAAGGATGAACGGTGCAGCAAAACTCACATAAAAGACATATTGTAAACATTATAAGACTCCACACCGTCTTCCTTGTTGTTCAAAACTCAATACTAGATGTTATCTAGACTCTAGAGAAACCAAATATGCAAACCAAATTAGCAAGCTCTAAGTGTTTCTTCATTAATGGGTACAAAGTATATGATGCAAGATCTTAAACATGAGCACAACAATTGCCAAGTATCAAATTATCCAAGACATTTTAGAGTTACTACATGTAGCATTTTCCAATTCCAACCATATAACAATTTAACGAAGAAGAAACTTCGCCATGAATATTATGAGTAGAGCCTAAGGACATACTTGTCCATATGCGGAGCGTGTCTCTCTCCCATAAAGTGAATGCTAGGATCCATTTTATTCAAACAAAACAAAAACAAAAACAAACCGACGCTCCAAGCAAAGTGCATAAGATGTGACGGAATAAAAATATAGTTTCAGGGGAGGAACCTGATAATGTTGTCGATGAAGAAGGGATGCCTTGGGCATCCCCAAGCTTAGACGCTTGAGTCTTCTTAGAATATGCAGGGGTGAACCACCGGGGCATCCCCAAGCTTAGAGCTTTCACTCTCCTTGATCATATTGCATCATACTCCTCTCTTGATCCTTGAAAACTTCCTCCACACCAAACTCGAAACAACTCATTAGAGGGTTAGTGCATAATAAAAATTCACATGTTCAGAGGTGACACAATCATTCTTAACACTTCTGGACATTGCATAAAGCTACTGGACATTAATGGATCAAAGAAATTCATCCAACATAGCGAAAGAGGCAATGCGAAATAAAAGGCAGAATCTGTCAAAACAGAACAGTCCGTAAAGATGGATTTTATTAGGCCACCAGACTTGCTCAAATGAAAATTCTCAATTTAATGAAAGTTGCGTACATATCTGAGGATCATGCACGTAAATTGGCTTAATTTTCTGAGCTATCTACAGGGAGGTAGACCCAGATTCGTGACAGCAAAGAAATCTGGAACTGCGCAGTAATCCAAATCTAGTACTTACTTTACTATCAAAGACTTTACTTGGCACAACAAAACATAAAACTAAGATAAGGAGAGGTTGCTACAGTAGTAAACAACTTCCAAGACTCAAATATAAAACAAAATACTGTAGTAAAAACATGGGTTGTCTCCCACAAGCGCTTTTCTTTCAGCTAGGCGCAGAAAGTGTATATCAAGTAACATCAAGAGACGAGCATTGATATCATAAGCTCCCCCATTTGCAGTGGTACTAGGGGCTTTGTCAATTTTAGGCCTATAATAATATTTCTTTGGTTTAGGCACTTTAGAGGCATACATAAACTTTTGCTCCTTTCCCACATAAGCTTTCTCTCTAAACTGTAAAGATGAAAAGGTTGAACCCAAAGTTCCCATAGCTTTTTCAAGTTCGCCAATCCTATTAATTTGATTATCATGGTCAACACAAGTTCCTAGGACACTAATTCTTTCATCAATTCCTCCTAAGGATTTATCAAGTTTATCAGTTTTAACAAGTAACATCTCCAACTTAGTTTCAACACTAAAATTTTTCTCTATGGTTTCCAATTTTTTCATAACATCCTCAAGGGAGGTTTCAATTTTAATTTCATTAACAGGTGGTGTTCCAAATAAACTCTCAATAATGCAACTAGCCTCTAAAGCGGGAGCACCTAGGAAGTTACCCCCCGCGAGACAATCAAGAACATATCTATTCCAGCTAGAGATACCAACATAAAAATTCCTGAGTAGGATAGTGGTGGAGTGTTTCTTAGTGCACCTATTATGGGCATCACTAATTCTATACCAAGCATCTTTTAAACATTCTCCTCCTTGTTGCTTAAATGAACGAACTTCAACTTCAGGATTACTCATTTTAGCAGTAGTAAATAAAACAAACTAGATAAAGTAAATGCAAGTAAACTAATTTTTTTTTGTGTTTTTGATATAGCAAACAAGATAGTAAATAAAGTAAAGCTAGCAACTAATTTTTTTGTGTTTTGATATAAGTGCAGCAAAGAAAGTAGTAAATAAAATAAAGCAAGACAAAAACAAAGTAAAGAGATTGAGAAGTGGAGACTCCCCTTGCAGCGTGTCTTGATCTCCCCGCAACGGCGAAAAAGAGCTTGATGGCGTGTATTTCACACGTTCGTTGGGCAACCTCAAGAGGAAGGTATGATGCGCACAGCAAGTTTTCCCTCAGAAAGAAACCAAGGTTTATCGAACCAGGAGGAGCCAAGAAGCACGTTGAAGGTTGATGGCGGCGGGATGTAGTGCGGCGCAACACCAGGGATTCCGGCGCCAACGTGGAACCTGCACAACACAACCAAAGTACTTTGCCCCAACGAAACAGTGAGGTTGTCAATCTCACCGGCTTGCTGTAACAAAGGATTAACCGTATTGTGTGGAAGATGATTGTTTGCAGAAAACAGTAAAAACAAGTATTGCAGCAGATTTGTATTTCAGTATAAAGAATGGACCGGGGTCCACAGTTCACTAGAGGTGTCTCTCCCATAAGATAAAAGCATGTTGGGTGAACAAATTACAAGGGCAATTGACAAATAGAGAGAGCATAACAATGCACATACATGTCATGATAAGTATAGTGAGATTTAATTGGGCATTACGACAAAGTACATAGACCGCCATCCAACTGCATCTATGCCTAAAAAGTCCACCTTCAGGTTATCATCCGAACCCCCTCCAGTATTAAGTTGCAAAGCAACAGACAATTGCATTAAGTATGGTGCGTAATGTAATCAACAACTACATCCTCGGACATAGCGCCAATGTTTTATCCCTAGTGGCAACACACAACACAACCTTAGAACTTTCTGTCACTGTCCTGTCAATGAGGCATGAACCCACAATCGAGCATAAATACTCCCTCTTGGAGTTAAGAGCAAAAACTTGGCCAGAGCCTCTACTAGTAACGGAGAGCATGCAAGATCATAAACAACACATATGTAATAACTTGATAATTAACATAACATGGTATTCTCTATCCATCGGATCCCGACAAACACAACATAGAGTATTACAGATAGATGATCTTGATCATGTTAGGCAGCTCACAAGATCCAACAATGAAGCACAATGAGGAGAAGACAACCATCTAGCTACTGCTATGGACCCATAGTCCAGGGGTGAACTACTCATCACACTGGAGGCGACCATGGCGGTGTAGAGTCCTCCGGGAGATGAATCCCCTCTTCGGCAGGTGCCGACGAGATCTCCGAATCCCCCGAGATGGGATCGGCGGCGGCGTCTCAGAAGGTTTTCCGTATCGTGGTTTTTCGCCTCGGGGGTTTCGCGACGGAGGCTTTAAGTAGGCGGAAGGGCGTAGTCGGAGGGCGACGAGGGCCCACACCACAGGGCGGCGCGCGGCCCCCCCTTGGCCGCGCCGCCATGTGGTTTGGCCACCTCGTGGCCCCACTTCGTATGCTCTTCGGTCTTCTGGAAGGTTCGTGGCAAAATAGGCCCCTGGGTCTTCGTTTCGTCCAATTCCGAGAATATTTCGTTACTAGGATTTCTGAAACCAAAAAGCAGAAAACAGGAATGGCACTTCGGCATCTTGTTAATAGGTTAGTTCCAAAAATGCACGAATATGACATAAAGTGTGCATAAAACATGTAGGTATCATCAATAATATGGCATAGAACATAAGAAATTATCGATACGTCGGAGACGTATCAATAACCAAACCAAGTACTAACATAGCATGCACACTGTCACCTTCACACTACGAAAGGAGGCATAGATCACATCAATACCATCATAGCAATAGTTAACTTCATAATCTACAAGAGATCACAATCATAGCCTACGCCAAGTACTACACGATGCACACACTGTCACCATTACACCGTGCAGGAGGAATAAACTACTTTAATCACATCACTAGAGTAGCACATAGATAAATTGTGATACAAAACACATTGCAATCATAAAGAGATATAAATAAGCACTTCACTATGCCATTCATAACAGTGAATAAGTATTCTGTGAAATATAGCCTAAGAGACCCACACGGTGCACACACTGTCACCTTTACACACGTGGGACAAGGAGTCTCCGGAGATCACATAAGTAAAATCCACTTGACTAGCACAATGACATCTAGATTACAAGCATCATCATATGAATCTCAATCATGTAAGGCAGCTCATGAGATTATTGTATTGAAGCACATAGGAGAGAGATTAACCACATAGCTACCGGTACAGCCCCGAGCTCGATGGAGAACTACTCCCTCCTCATGGGAGGAGCAGCGTTGATGGAGATGGCGGTGGTGTCGATGGAGGAGCCTTCCGGGGCACTTCCCCGTCCTCGGCGGCGTGCGGAACGAGACTCCTGTCCCCAGATCTTGGCTTCGCGATGGCGGCGGCTCTGGAAGGTTTTCTCTGGTTTCGTCCAACGTGTCGAGGTTTTTAGGTCAGGGACCTTTATATAGGCGAAGAGGCGGAGTCGGAGGGTCGACGACACACTAGGGGGGCGCGCCCCCCTAGGGCCGCGCCGGCCTGTCATCTGGGGGGCCCAGTGGCCCCCCTCTGGCCTCTCTTTGGTGTTCTGGAAGCTTCGTGGAAAAATAGGATGCTGGGCGTTGATTTCGTCCGATTCCGAGAATATTTCCTTACTAGGATTTCTGAACCAAAAGCAGAAAAAAGAACTGGCCCTTCGGCATCTCGTCAATAGGTTAGTTCCGGAAAACGCATAATAATGACATAAAGTATGCATAAAACATGTAGATATCATCAATAATGTGGCATGGAACATAAGAAATTATCGATACGTCGGAGACGTATCAGCATCCCCAAGCTTAGTTCTGCTCGTCCCGAGCAGGTAAACGATAACAAAGATAATTTCTGGAGTGACATGCCATCATAACCTTGATCATACTATTGTAAGCATATGTAATGAATGCAGCGATCAAAACAATGGTAATGACATGAGTAAACAACTGAATCATAAAGCAAAGACTTTTCATGAATAGTACTTTCAAGACAAGCATCAATAAGTCTTGCATAAGAGTTAACTCATAAAGCAATAAATCAAAGTAAAGGTATTGAAACAACACAAAGAAGATTAAGTTTCAGCGGTTGCTTTCAACTTATAACATGTATATCTCATGGATAATTGTCAACATAGAGTAATATAACAAGTGCAATATGCAAGTATGTAGGAATCAATGCACAGTTCACACAAGTGTTTGCTTCTTGAGGTGGAGAGAGATAGGTGTGACTCAACAAAATAAAAGAAAAGAAAAGGTCGAAGAAAGCATCGATTGCTATATTTGTGCTAGAGCTTTTATTTTGAAAACATGAAACAATTTTGTCAACGGTAGTAATAAAGCATATGTATCATGTAAATTATATCTTACAAGTTGCAAGCCTCATGCATAGTATACTAATAGTGCCCGCACCTTGTCCTAATTAGCTTGGACTACCGGATCATTGCAATACACATGTTTTAACCAAGTGTCACAAAGGGGTACCTCCATGCCGCCTGTACAAAGGTCTAAGGAGAAAGCTCGCATTTTGGATTTCGCTTTTGATTATTCTCAACTTAGACATCCATACCGGGACAACATGGACATAATGGACTCCTCTTTAATGCATAAGCATGTAGCAACAATTAGTGTTCTCATATGAGATTGAGGATATATGTCCAAAACTGAAACTTCCGCCATGATTCATGGCTTTAGTTAGCGGCCCAATGTTCTTCTCTAACAATATGCATGCTCTAACCATTAAAGTGGTAGATCTCCCTTACTTCAGACAAGACGGACATGCATAGCAACTCACATGATATTCAACAAAGAGTAGTTGATGGCGTCCCCAGAAAACATGGTTATCGCACAACAAGCAACTTAATAAGAGATAAAGTGCATAAGTACATATTCAATACCACAATAGTTTTTAGGCTATTTGTCCCATGAGCTATTTATTGTAAAGGTAGAGAATAGAAATTTTAAAGGTAGCACTCAAGCAATTTACTTTGGAATGGCGGAGAAATACCATATAGTAGGTAGGTATGGTGGACACAAATGGCATAGTGGTTGGCTCAAGGATTTTGGATGCATGAGAAGTATTCCCTCTCGATACAAGGTTTAGGCTAGCAAGGTTATTTGAAACAAACACAAGGATGAACCGGTGCAGCAAAACTCACATAAAAGACATATTGTAAACATTATAAGACTCTACACCGTCTTCCTTGTTGTTCAAAACTCAATACTAGAAATTATCTAGACTTTAGAGAGACCAAATATGCAAACCAAATTTAGCAAGCTCTAGGTGTTTCTTCATTAATGGGTGCAAAGTATATGATGCAAGAGCTTAAACATGAGCACAACAATTGCCAAGTATCACATTATTCAAGACATTTTAGAATTACTACATGTAGCATTTCCATTCCAACCATATAACAATTTAACGAAGAAGATTCAACCTTCGCCATGAATACTATGAGTAAAGCCTAAGGACATATTTGTCCATATGCAACAGCGGAGCGTGTCTCTCTCCCACACAATGAATGCTAGGATCCATTTTATTTAAAAAAAAACAAAACAAAAACAAACCGACGCTCCAAGCAAAGTACATAAGATGTGATGGAATAAAAATATAGTTTCAGGGGAGGAACCTGATAATGTTGTCGATGAAGAAGGGGATGCCTTGGGCATCCCCAAGCTTAGACGCTTGAGTATTCTTAGAATATGCAGGGGTGAACCACCGGGGCATCCCCAAGCTTAGAGCTTTCACTCTCCTTGATCATATTGCATCATTTCCCTCTCTTGATCCTTGAAAACTTCCTCCACACCAAACTCGAAACAACTCATTAGAGGGTTAGTGTACAATAAAAATTAACATGTTCAGAGGTGACACAATCATTCTTAACACTTCTGGACATTGCATAAAGCTACTGGACATTAATGGAACAAAGAAATTCATCCATCATAGCAAAAGAGGCAATGCGAAATAAAAGGCAGAATCTGTCAAAACAGAACAGTCCGTAAAGATGGATTTTATTGAGGCACCAGACTTGCTCAAATGAAAATTCCCAAAATGAATGAAAGTTGCGTACATATCTGAGGATCACGCACGTAAATTGGCATATTTTTCTGAGCTACCTACAGGGAGGCAGGTCGAAATTCGTGGCAGCAAAGAAATCTGTTTCTGCGCAGTAATCCAAATCTAGTATGAACTTTACTATCAAAGACTTTACTTGGCACAACAATGCGATAAAAATAAGATAAGGAGAGGTTGCTACAGTAGTAAAAACTTCCAAGACTCAAAATAAAAAACAAAATTACTGTAGTAAAATAAACACATGGGTTATGTCCCAAGAAGTTCTTTCTTTATAGCCATTAAGATGGGCTCAGCTGTTTTAATGATGCACTCGCAAGAGATAGTATTTGAAGCAAAAGAGAGCATCAAGAGGCAAATTCAAAACACATTTAAGCCTAACATGCTTCCTATGAAAAGGAATCTTGTAAATAAACAAGTTCATGAAGAGCAAAGTAACAAGCATAGGAAGATAGAACAAGTGTAGCTTCAAAAATTTCAGCACATAGAGAGGCATTTTAGTAACATGAAAATTTCTACAACCATATTTTCTTCTCTCATAATAACTTTCAGTAGCAACATGAGCAAACTCAACAATATAACTATCACATAAAGCATTCTTATCATGAGTCTCATGCATAAAATTATTACTCTCCACATAAGCATAATCAATTTTATTAGTAATAGTGGGAGCAAATTCAACAAAGTAGCTATCATTATTATTTTCATCATCAAATATAGGAGGCATATTGTAATCATAATCAAATTTATCCTCCATAACAGGCGGTACTAAAAGACTACTATCATTATAATCATCATAAATAGGAGGCAAAGTATCATCAAAGTAAATTTTCTCCTCAATGCTTGGGGGACTAAAAAGATCATGCTCATCAAAACCAGCTTCCCCAAGCTTAGAATTTTCCATATCATTAGCAACAATGGTGTTCAAAGCGTTCATACTAATATGTTCCATGGGTTTTTTAATTTTCGCATCAAACCATCCATGTCTTAAATCAGGAAATAGAATAAGAACCTCATTGTTGTCCATTATGCCAAACTAGTGTAAACAAGAAACAAAAAGATGCAATTGCAGGATCTAAAGGAAATAGCTTCGAGCACACACACAACGGCGCCAGAAAAGTACTTTACCTGGGACCGAAGTATGAGAGCCTTTTACCTTTCCTCCCCGGCAACGGCGCCAGAAAAGTGCTTGATGTCTACGGGTACTTCTATTCTTGTAGACAGTGTTGGGCCTTCAAGAGCAGAGGTTTGTAGAACAACAGCAAGTTTCCCTTAAGTGGATCACCCAAGGTTTATCGAACTCAGGAGGAAGAGGTCAAAGATATCCCTCTCATGCAACCCCGCAACCACAAAGCAAGAAGTCTCTTGTGTCCCCAACACACCTAATAGGTGCACTAGTTCGACGAAGAGATAGTGACAGGTGGTATGAATAAATGCGAGCAAGAGCACGCACCAAAAGTGCTTGCTGTCAGGACTGGTGTGTGGTTGATGGTGGTAATATTGCGGACAGTAGAGATGCAGTAAAACAGTAAACAGCAGCGATAGCAGTATTTAGGAACAAGGCCTAGGGATCATACTTTCACTAGTGGACACTCTCAACATTGATCACATAACAGAATAAATAAATAGATGCTAGACTCTACACTCTCTTGTTGGATGATGAACACCACTAACTGTGTAGGATTACACGAACCCTCAATGCCGGAGTTAACAAGCTCCACAATATTCAATGTTCATGTTTAAATAACCTTAGAGTGCATGACATATCAACATAACCAAACCAAGTACTAACATAGCATGCACACTGTCACCTTCACACTACGAAAGGAGGCATAGATCACATCAATACCATCATAGCAATAGTTAACTTCATAATCTACAAGAGATCACAATCATAGCCTACGCCAAGTACTACACGATGCACACACTGTCACCATTACACCGTGCAGGAGGAATAAACTACTTTAATAACATCACTAGAGTAGCACACAGATAAATTGTGATACAAAACACATTGCAATCATAAAGAGATATAAATAAGCACTTCACTATGCCATTCAACAGTGAATAAGTATTCTGTGAAATATAGCCTAAGAGACCCACATGGTGCACACACTGTCACCTTTACACACGTGGGACAAGGAGTCTCCGGAGATCACATAAGTAAAATCCACTTGACTAGCACAATGACATCTAGATTACAAGCATCATCATATGAATCTCAATCATGTAAGGCAGCTCATGAGATTATTGTATTGAAGCACATAGGAGAGAGATTAACCACATAGCTACCGGTACAGCCCCGAGCTCGATGGAGAACTACTCCCTCCTCATGGGAGAGCAGCGTTGATGGAGATGGCGGTGGTGTCGATGGAGGAGCCTTCCGGGCACTCCCATCCCCGGCGGCGTGCCGAACACAGACTCCTGTCCCGCATCTTGGCTTCGCGATGGCGGCGGCTCTGGAAGGTTTTCTCTGGTTTCGTCCAACGTGTCGAGGTTTTTAGGTCAGGGACCTTTATATAGGCGAAGAGGCGGAGTCGGAGGGTCGACGAGGCGACGACACACTATGTGGGCGCGCCCCCCCTAGGGCTGCGCCGGCCTGTCATCTGGGGGCCCAGTGGCCCCCCTCTGGCCTCTCTCGGGTGTTCTGGAAGCTTCGTGGAAAAATAGGATGCTGGGCGTTGATTTCGTCCGATTCCGAGAATATTTCCTTACTAGGATTTGGAACCAAAAACAGCAGAAAACAGCAACTGGCCCTTCGGCATCTCGTCAATAGGTTAGTTCCGGAAAACGCATAATAATGACATAAAGTATGCATAAAACATGTAGATATCATCAATAATGTGGCATGGAACATAAGAAATTATCGATACGTCGGAGACGTATCAGGGGGCACATCCCGTGTCCTGTAAATGGGTAAAACTACAAGGGCCTGCAAAAGGGTTTGACTTCGATTTGAGCAAAGCTGAGCAGATTTTCGATCTATTGCTTAAGGAGAAACAGCTGAAATTACCCGAAGGCCATAAAACCCCTACCGCACAAGAAATGAATGGGAGGCCGTACTGCAAATGGCATCATTCATTCACCCATACCACCAATGACTGCAAGGTGTTTCGTCAGCAGATCCAAATGGCAATAGAACAAGGCCGATTGCTCTTCGGACAGTTTGCCATGAAAGTGGACACGCATCCGTTCCCTGGAGTCAACAGGGTGGAACCTAACCACTCCGCAAGGCGCCGACTGGATTTCTCGTTCGAGGTTAACATGGTAGGGCCTGAGCGCCACCATGGCAAGGATAAAGAGGGAAGCGGTCACTCCCGCGAAAAGGAAAAGGAGGAGGCCGACCCACGCGACCGGCCCCGATATGATGACAAGCGGTACCTCACCAAGGAACAAGTGAGAAGCGTGCGATACCAAAAACCACTTTCCACGCATCTCCTCAACAAAGATGGATATCAGTATGACCGACGTCGGCAATACGACAGGAACGACGAAAGATACAATCGGTCCGATGAAGATAAAGGAAGGTACCGTCGACACAAGAGAGACGACGAAGGACGCGAGCACCGCGCTAAGGAGAGGTCAAGGGAACAGGAGGATATGGATAAACACTGGGACTGTCCCTTCTTCAAACACTGCTGGGATTCGGGATGAGCCGATTGCCTACCATCGACAACTGCCCGGAGTGTAGACGCCGGAAGAAGGATGCAGGGAAGTTTCAGTTTTCAAGCGTCTAGGACCTCTCCCGCCACAGAACAAACGTGCTGAGTCCTCTCAAGATGAAGACTTTGAGGAGTCAGAAGATGAAGAAGAGGATAGGTACCACCGGCCGAGGTGGTGCCCTGATGGACTCAGCCACTCCCAAAAGCGTAGGGTTCAGCGGCTACGTAGTTTGGAGCAAGCCGAAGCGCGATACTTGCACACGTTGAGGAAAGCGCGGCCCGATCTGGCCGTGAAAATTCAACAGACTTTGGACGAAGAAACTCGTCCACCAAAGAAAGTTTGGCGTCCCAAGCAAGAAAAAGCCGATGGGTACATCGGCTGGCACAAACATGGTGTTCTTCCTTCCATCGAGTTTCGTGCCCCAGGAACTGAGGAAGTGCCGATAGCACAGTTTGACTGCGGTCCACAGCCCGTCATCTTCGAAAAACCACGGGAGAAGGGCTACAAGCATATGAAGGCCCTGTACCTAAAATGTTATATCAATGGGCAGCCCGTCGGCAGGATGTTGGTTGACACGGGAGCAGCGGTCAATATAATGCCATATTCCATGCTACGGCATCTGGGACGCTCTAGTGCCGATCTGATCAAGACCAACGGGGCGCAAGGTGTCCTGAACGTGGATCTAACCATAGGCCAAAAGACGATCCCAACGACATTCTTCATCGTCGATAGCAAGAGCTCATACGCTGCCCTGCTAGGAAGAGATTGGATTCACGCCAACTGCTGCATTCCATCTACAATGCACCAATGCCTGATACAGTGGGATGGAGACGACGTAGAAGTCGTTCATGCAGATGATTCGATCGACGTCTCGATAGCCGGCATGAACATTTGGGACTCGGAAGACCAAGAGCCGCTCTCTGGAATCAGTTTGGACGGCTGTGATCGCATCGAGGTGACAAAAAACGGGGTGAGGCTGGTCTTATCCACCGGCCTGATAGAGTAACAAGAGCAACATCCATCGACATACGTGGCAAGGCCGATCCCTGCGATCGGCCCCAAAAAATAAAAAAGCAAGGATCTCACTGCAAACATGTCACGTAGTCGTGGTAGGGAGGCTTCCTCCTGTAAGGGAGCACATACAAGTTGTAAACCTTCATCGAGCAATTCAATCAACATGGAGGCCGATTCCAGCAATCGGCCAAAATTATCCTCGCCATACGTTCTGCCTGTATTCAACGTCGATCTAACAGGCGACGGAAAGCTAGGGTATGGGTTTACGTCAGCTGATGAGCTAGAAGAGATCGACATTGGTCCTTGGGACAAGCTACGACCAAATGCATCAGCAAGAGCCGATATCTTCAATCACTTGAAAGATCCGGCTCGGGGTACCTTGTATGGAATAATATGGAATAATGGACGATAACATATGTAGGCCGATCCACGAAATCAGCCAGTAAAATTTTTTTATAGTGTACAGCCGATGCGCAGACATCGACTCTAGAGTACAAATTCGTACAAACTCAATAATGAAGTTTCTCAGATTACACAGGGAGACTCTACTGAAGGAACATCTCAAGGGCATGGAGGGCATCAGCACGAACACGATCTACCTCGGCGATCTCGGCCTCATCATCTTCGTCTTTGCCTGCTACCAGCTGCTTGTTCAAGGCGCGGATTTCGGCCAGATCTGTCTTCAGTTCAGCTTTGAGGCCTTCTGCCTCCTCGAGGGAGTGGGCGATAAGAGCTTCCTTAGCTCCGATGAGCTGTTTTGTTGCCCGAACCTTCTCTTCAAGGGCCTCCAACTCTTTGCGCAAGGTCGCCAGTTCAGCAGTGCTGCCAGATGTGTCAGTTTTGGCGTCCAAAGGCAGCCTTTTTCTCATTAAGCCGTTGGCATTTGTCTTCAATATCGGCTTTCAACAGAAGCTGGGCGTGGCGCAAGTCGATTCTCTGACGAGCTAATGTCACTCTTGACCTGTAGGCAGACAGAGTTACAACTGGCCAAAGTTTCACCTGCAGCGTCACCGGGAGATGAGGCTGGATGTCTTCCAGAACGCTCTTCACCGCCTCGGAGTCTTCAACCAACGTCTCAATGGAAGAGGAAAGCAGGGCCTTGAGCTGCTGGAGTTGACCATGTGTAGCGCTGGGTCCTGGCTCTTCACTTGCTTTAGCGGTAGCCGGCTCGATGGATTAAGGGTCAAAGGTTAGCAAGCTTGAGAAGTCATAACCCTGACAAATAACAAGAAAAAGTCAGGAGACAGCAAAGGAGGAGGGTAGAGCCAAGGGAAAGAATCGTACCGCTCCTGAGACCAGAGGAACAGCCGATGAAGAGGTGATCGGCTCTTGTGTTTCTGCTGTGGGATTGGCTAAATTGGCCACCTTGTCAGCTACACTCGTAGAAGTTGCTAGGTCCAGGGTGGCGGATGGCATTGGTACCTCCTCGACTTCCCCACTGGAGGTGTCATCAGTCTGCAAAGGGAATGGTTAGCCGATGGGAACAAAAAGCGAAAATGAGCCAAGGAGAGGTTAGAGGGGATTACGTTTGATATCTCCTGGTTTGATGGAGAGGCTTGCGGTTCCTTGCGAGCTCTCTTGATGCATCGACTCTTTGTGCGTAGACTGCCCTGCCCTGCTTTGATGGGAGTTTGGGAGACAGCAGGTTCAGGGGCTGACCTTTTCTTGGAAGCCGACGGTGGCAAGTCTGGCTGGCTCTGCGTGGTGGTTTTCTCAGAGTTGCCCGAGCTCGAGTCCCTTCGACTGGACTGTGTGTCCTCACTAGAGTTTTCTTTAGTGGGGGTCTGTAGAAGAAATACAAGTATGCTGCAGAAGCCTAGAAGGATGAATGAAATCAGCCAAGGCACGGGTCAACTTACGTGCGAGCTTTCTTGAGCTGGAGTAGGGCTTTGGCGCTTCAGTGTCTTCCTGGCAGCTACTTTCCTCACTGCTGTTCTCGCCTTGACTGAGGCTCGGGGGGCAGCTGACCTAGTAGACACTCTGCTTTTGGAAGCCGATTTGGGTGTCATCGGCTGGCTCTGCATCACAACCTTTTTCAAAGATGGTGAGTTTTTGCAGAAGAGGACCACCGGAGCTGGTGGGAGGAATCTGAAAGGGGAGCCGTCATCATCTACAGGATCTGGACCATCTTGTTGCTGCAAGGAGACAGAGCAAGGTTATAAAGGGAAATCGTTGCAAACCACTTCAAAATAAATTGAATAGTGGTACCTGCTCTGCAGGGATGTCATATTCAGCATCAAGCTGTTTCAGCAATGGTCCCAGAGCTCTCCTGAAGGCGTGAGTCTTCCACGTTGACCACCAAGTCTCAAAACCATCGGTTGACGAGGTAAAAGAGAGGTTGTGAGGAATTGGGGTGGCTAGAGCGTCAAAGAAGGAATAACACCTCTGACTGGTGAGGACATCAGGTAGATCAGCTCTGCTCTCCGTCAGGTGGTGCAGAAAGAAGTGAGAAGATACCTGTCCAAGACCCAGTTGCCGAGCTGCTACAACCGGTTGATAAGATTCATAACCAGGTTTGATGATCCTGTTTGAGGTGCTCATGCCAACTGGAAGGAAGCAGGGACGAATCATGATGGAGTACAATTGCCGAGTGTCAGCATCATCGGCAAAGTTATCTAGCCTGAAGGAGACTGGATTTTCAAAATTTTCAGACTCCGTATAAGGAAAGAAGAGAGGGTTGTCCAGGCCTTGGTAGAAAGTTCTGAACCACTCTGATGCTCCCTTTGAGGTTAGTTTGCTGCCTGGGAGGCTATATAGAGCTTGACCATAGCTAGTGCACCGGATCTGTCTCTCATTAGTATCTGGGAAGGTGCAAGTAGCTAAGGGTGGAAAGTTTGGGATCTGGTGTTGGAAGTACAGCTGAGCCCATAGTTGAATAAACCACCAGGGACCTCCAGTTTTGACTGTCTTTTGGGAGAACAGTTTAACAGACATTAGCTGGAGATACCTATAAACTTCTCCAAGAAACAGTTTGCCAATGCCAAGTTGAGTGCCTCTGGCAAGTTCATAGGCCAGGGAAAGATAATTCTTGGTTGGAGCAAGTGAAGGACCACAGAATATGAAGTGTTCCAACCAGAAATTCAGAAGGCCGTGTGTTCTTTCTGTTACGGGGCCTTTGTTTTTCATGTGGCGCCGAAGGTAAGCACCCCAGTTTGTGCACTGTTTTGGAAGAAAGTGTGAAGGGACCTTTGGCAGCCTAAAGGCAGATGGGCTTGGGGATGCAATGTCTAAACCAGTGATCATGGCCACATCTAGTAAGGTTGGTGTCATAGGGCCATAACCAAACATGAAGCAATTCAAAGCATCAGACCAAAAATAGCCGATGGTTTTCAGAAGGTTTTCATGTTTCTCAAGGGGAGACAGTGATAAAGCTAAAGCATCGGCTATTCCTGCGGTTTCCCAGGTGGCGTGGTGAGCTTTGGAGATTCTATTATACCATGAAACCCAATCTTCAGGGGGATTAGGCCAGGCTCGTAAGCAGTCGGCCCAAGAGGTCAGATCTAGATTTTGGTTCACGAAGGGAATTCTATTTGCCTCGCATGAAATCAAATGGGCAGGACTCTCGGTAGAACGAGGGCCAAGACAGAGATAATTTGGAAGAGAAGGATGTGGCAGTAGAATGTCTGATACCTAGAAATTAATGACGGAACGAAGCATTAATTCAGATATTTGTTGTTAATTCTAGCACTATGTTTGGACAGCGAGGAGCGGTGGAGGATTACCTTCAGGCCGGAGACCATAGCGTTGGCGTTGGATGATTCCGCCATTGGATTCGCTGCGGGGTTAAGCCTGCGCGATTTAGATCTGAGGTTCGTGTGGCCGTGAGTTGGATCTGTTTGAGCGGCGATTTGGGGATCTGAGTGTTGCTTTTTCGGATAAGTTGCAGGTTACCGTTTGAATAAGCAACAGAGCTGGCCTTGCTCGCGTTTTATGGCAAGGGCCGATGCGCTGCCATCGGCTCTTGGTGTGTTGACTTGCTTTGACAATCGGCAAAATTGTTAGAAAGGCAAAATCGGCTGAGAAATATTTTCTCATTAATAAAAGGGCTTTTACAGAGAAGAGCCGATTGCTCAAGGAAGAAAGAACAAAAGCCGATTACTACTACTAGTCCTATACTAGTAGTCCCTAATCTACGGGCCGTTTCTGCCCTCGTCGTCGTCATCGCTGCCGTCGGCGCAGCTGCTGGCGGGCTCCTCGTCGCTGCTCCCGTAGCCCTCTACGGGAGCCTCGTCCTCCTCGTCGTCGTCGTCGTCCGACCCGGCGCGGAAGCGCTTCGCCGGCGGATATTCTTCGGAGGACTCGTCGTCCTCCTCTTCGTCCTCCTCGTCGGAGGAGGTGTAGCCGTCCCACGAGAAGCGATCGTCTTCGCTCCCCGCCTCCAGCTCCCGTCGACGAGGAACTGGAAGTCGTCCTCTCCGTCAGTCAAGGACTTGTCGTCCTCGGACCAGACGAATGAATCATGGGACTCGATGTCCCACTCCTCCGGGGCGCGGCGGTTGTACGCCGCCACCGGGTCCCACTCCGGCGTGGGCTCACGGAGGGGAGAAGATACGTAGGAGAGACCTGATGAGGCAGAGGAGGAGGAGGAGGAAGAAGACATGGCTACAGAGGAAGGGGGTTTTTTGCCGATGGCTAGTACGGAGCAAGAGGATGAAGAGGCGAACTGTTCGGCGCGGTTAAATAAAGGGATATGGGGGAGAGTTAATGTTACAGCAGTTTTCGAGGAAGTGGTGCCAAAGAACTGTCAAATCGTGCAGAGAAGTTGAGAAGGCAAGGCATCATGATGAAGGATACTGCGACGGTTCTGCTACGACTGACCCGACCCTACGAAGAAAAACGGAGTGGTTTTGAAATTATCATTGCCAAAACCAGGGGGCATGTGTTATCACCAGAATTTAACCAAGTCCGGAGATGGGCCGTGATTAAATGGGCTTAGAAGATATACATGGAAAATATTCCCGAACCGGCCTTGTACAAGAAGTTTGGGCAAGATTGCCCGTGTATCTGTAAATTATAGTAGGTTACGTGTCGGTTAGAATTAAGAGATAGAGTTTAGCTCGTACGCGGTTGGGTTTATTCCCAAGTTAGAAGTCTACGGACGATAAATATGTATCTAGGGTTATTGAGAAAGGAGGACGATCACGTTCACAACAAATCAATCTAGGCGCATCGCCACCCCTTTTTCGAGGGTTTCTCCCGGGTAAGCAACATGCTGCCTAGATCGCACCTTGCGATCTAGGCAGTATCGTTTATTCGTTGTTGGTGTTGCTCGTACTGAAGCCCTTTTGATGGCGAGCAACACCCTTATCTTAGGTGTTTTAGGGTTGATAACAATGCTTCCACGATGTACTTGTGTAGCTATGCTACCCCTCCATATCTAGCTTCCCTTACACCTATTTTAGGTGTAAGGGCAGCATCATGCTTGCTCGATATTTAGTAGATCTAATCCGTTATAGTTGCTCCTTGTTCTTCAAGGATTGGTTTGATATCCGTATGGTTAGGCCTTATAAACGGGTTGAAGGATCCGGTAGTGCGTAAGGTGTGGTTTATTAAGCTCTAGAGGGATTGTTCCGGGGATCAACTTCACGTTGGTTTTTAGGCCTCTTTAGGGTTGGTTTTCCATCATCTTACGTATTTGCTAGGCTCAATTACGCATAGGATGTTCCGATTATACGGTGAAAACCCTAGACTATCGTAGATTGGTTTAGCTTGATATTGATAAAGCATGATCCCCATGTCCTTATAAATCTAACATGAACCATGGGGCAATCGGCTCTTTGAGCCGATCCACAGAACAACTTAAGAGCCGATCGGGCTCGTATTTAATGTTTACGTGTTTGCCATGCAGGAAACTAGTCGAAGCAATCCATCACCTTCCTGACCAGGTATAGGTCAGGTGACACGCCCTTGTAAGCACCAGGACGTGTGCCAGAAGGCATTGCGGGCCGTCGCCCGAGGGACCAGGGTCAACCGCAATCCTGGGAGCCTCCCGGCTCTACTGTGTTGCCCGTCGATACTCGCCGGTGGGTTTTTGACCGCAACAGATCCTCTCTCTCTCTCGTAAAAAAACAAAAATAAACCCGCGGGTATACGGAGGGGGTGGCGAAGGGGGCGGCGCACCTCGCCTCCTAATGCGGGCGTCGTGAGCATTTTTTGAAGTTATATTGACTGCAGCAGGGCGAGGGCGGTGCGGTCGGCGGCGGGCGGGCGGCCATACACGCGGATCGAAGACGACGGTGTGCGCTCGAGGACGACGACGAGAGACGGAGGCGGCCGGCGAGGGCGGCTTCGTGGCTTTGACTCGTTAAAAAAAAAGCGGCGGAGGCTCGGCAGGATGTGCGTGCTGGGGCGGCCGGCTCTCCGCGGTGCTGTGCCACGGCGGGCGGCGCGAGCGGCCCGATGCGGTGGTGGAGGCGGGCGGCGCGGCGCGAGTTGGGCGTTGACGGCTGGCGGTCGGGCGGCGGAGCCGACCGGAGGTTCACGCCGGACGGGCAGCGCGACGATGACGTACGGCAGGCGCGGGAAGAAGGGAGGAGGCGGCGGCCGACGGCGGCGACGAGGGCGGCGGTCGGCGAGGACGAGGGAGTCGACGGAGGCGCAGGCGCCTGACGGTTCGGCGGTCGGCAAGGACGAGGGAGATGGGCGGAGAAGACGAATGTGCGTGGTCGTTCGCGCCCGCGCGATTATATAGTGGACCCCCTTTAGTCGCGGTTGACCAGACCAACCGCGACTAAAGGTATTTTTGCCCGAATTTTGGCTTCCCGCGGAAAGAACCTTTAGTCGCAGTTGGTCTGGCCAACCGCGACTAAAGGTGTTTTTCCTGTTTTTAAAAAACATCAGAAAAATAAAACTAATTCATTTCTAAATGTTAAAAATACAAATAATATATCAAAAAATTCAGAAAAATAAAACTAATTCATTTCAAAATGTTAGAAATACAAATAATATATCAAAAAATTCAGAAAAATAAAACTAATTCACTTCAAAATGTTAAAAATACAAATAATATATCAAAAAATTAAGAAAATAAAACTAATTCATTTCAAAATGTTAAAAATACAAATAATATATCAAAAAATTCAGAAAAATAAAACTAATTTTCAAAACGTTAAAAATACAAATAATATATCAAAATTATTCAGAAAAATAAAACTAATTCATTTTAAAATCTTAAAAATAGAAATAATTTATCAAAAAATTCAGACAAATCCAAGTTCTTGTCGGCCGCCTCTGTCTTCCGCCTCCCCGTCTTCCCCGCTTCCCACAAGTTCTTCCCGCCGTCTCTGTCTTCCCGCTAGTTCTTTCCCTCGTATGTCTTCCCGCCATTTCTTCCCGCCTGCCTCCCGCCTGTCTTTCACGGGTTTGCAGGAAAAATTCGAGGCGCAACTTCCGAAGATGCCGTAGGGCGTGTGCACCAACGACATCTTCGAGAAGCTGCGCCACGGGAGATTTTCCAACCCTTTACCCAACACTGTTAGAGGAGATGGAGCCTTTCACGGGCTTGCAGGAAAATTTTCCCGAGACGCAACTTCTGAAGATGCCGTAGGGCGTGCGCACCAACAACATCTTCGAGAAGTTGCGCCACGAGAGATTTTCCAACCCTTTACCCAACACTGTTAGAGGAGATGGAGTCTTTCACGGGCTTGCGGGAAAATTTACCCGAGGAGCAACTTCCGAAGATGCCGTAGAGCGTGTGCACCGACGACATCTTCGAGAAGCTGCGCCACGGGAGATTTTCCAACCCTTTACTCCATCCATGGGGATGAAACTCTCCCTACCTGCTAGGTTAGCTTGTTGGTCTGCTTGCCAAGCATAGTTTTAAAAACCGGACCGGTGACCGAACCGGTGAGATCGTCGGTTCAGGTTTTTACCGGTCGGACCACTGGTTCACTGGTTCACCGTCTGGTTTTTTAAACATAAAGCTATATATTTTTACTTTTAAATGCTACAATAAAATAAATAATCATGTATGGAAAAAATTAATACTTGTTATTTGATATAATCAATCACATAATGATATGAGAGAGTTGTCAACAACTGATCAACAATTTGCAAGTCCAAAACTGGAGATCCCAGCGGGGACCTAAGATCTTAACCAAAAGAATGTAGTTAGCCAACTAACCAACTGCAATTGCACTATCAATCTCCATCGCCTCCATCGCCCAACTCCCTGGAGACCAGCGGCGGTCAGATCCAATCTCCACCGGCGTGAGATCTGGGCCCCTCTCCCTCCGCTTGCCGCTCCGGCGGCAGGAGGGGGAGGGGACCTCGTTTCTCCTCCGTTTTGTAAATAGGGCTTGGCTGCTGTGGTGCGTCGTTGAGGTGGTGGGAGCGGCGCCCGGGCAAATAAATCTGCCTCAACTCCACTCCCACACCGGCAGCGACCTTCACGGCGGCGTCTCGGAGTTGTTGGCAACGTGTGCTTGTCGATCTTTCAGGTTGGCAGCTTGGTTTTCTCGCCGGTCTTCAGATCTGGCGAGATCTTTCGACGTGTCACTGGCGCTTGTCGTTGTCCACAACGGCGCTGGGGGCCGGGGCGAGGTGGTTCTTCTGGAGCGAAAATTTTGGTCCGGAGGTGGTTGGTATGCGGTTCTTCTCCGACTTCGTCGATGGGAGGCGGCGTATCTTGGTCCAAGACAGCACGGGACGTCCCCGGTCGACGTGCCACAACGACATGTGCCTCGCTGCTTGCAGCAGCCTGTTCATCGACTCACAAAGCCTCGTTGGCGATGGTGCTTTTTGGATCTTGCAATGGTGGAGGCTCGGCATCACTTCTTACGTCCGTCTCGGCGGCGTTGGAATTGGGCGGGGCTACGGTGGTTGCAGGAAACCCTAGGGATCGTTTTGTATTTCTCGATCTTTTAGGATTTTATCTGCAAATTCAGGATAATCATTTTATCCCGGTTTGTCTTTTAGTTTCCACATGTGTTGCTTCATGTAACTTGGTTTTCGATTAATGAAATATGTGGTTCTCAAAAAAACTGCAATTGCCTGACGTACGCGGAGAGCCAAGTGCCCACAACAAATGTTGCTAACTTGGATGCAGCGTCGGCAAGCAGCAAGTTAGCTAGGCAACAACCAAGTGATATCATGTATACATCAAAGCTAGCAAAACATCCATCAAGAAAAATGGCAGCCGACGTTGCTAATTTGCATACAAGTATATTGTGTAGATGCTGTACAAAAGGAACGGGTCTCTACTATAAGCAAAAAGGAATTTTAGCACAGCTGGTTTGCGACGCTGCGCGCATCTCTTGAGGTGCAAGGCTCGAAACCTGCTTATTACGTTTAAATTTTTACTGCTCTAAAACATTGAGCCGGTCAGACCGGCGGTTCGACCCCAGTTTGCCTGGTTTAATCCGGCTCGGCTGCGCATACGGTCCAGTGCGCTTAAAAAGCCAGCCTAAGCCCCGGTTCCGGTTTTTTCCGGTTGAACGCTGGTCCGGTTCGGTTTTTAAAACTATGTTGCCAAGGCGTATCGACGAGGTTAGATGACCAGCTCTGGATTCCTTTTCTTTCCGCTCCCATTTTTTCCGCCATTTCTCACTACATATATGTAGCCCAGCTTGGCTAGCATTATCACATCTCTACAATCTCTCATCACTCTCTCATAGCTTCTACTGTACCCACTCTAAATTTTTACTACGCTAAAACATTGAGCCGGTCAGACCGGCGGTTCGACCCCAGTTTGCCTGGTTTAATCCGGCTCGGCTGCGCATACGGTCCAGTGCGCTTAAAAAGCCAGCCTAAGCCCCGGTTCCGGTTTTTTCCGGTTGAACGCTGGTCCGGTTCGGTTTTTAAAACTATGTTGCCAAGGCGTATCGACGAGGTTAGATGACCAGCTCTGGATTCCTTTTCTTTCTGCTCCCATTTTTCCCGCCATTTCTCACTACATATATGTAGCCCAGCTTGGCTAGCATTATCACATCTCTACAATCTCTTATCACTCTCTCATGGCTTCCACTGTACCCACTCTAACCTACCAGCAGGTGGAGGAGCTTTGCGCCTCGAACTACCTTGCCCACCGGGCTACCGCGTTCCCGCCGGCTGGAGCCTAAGCACCGGAGGCGTGCCGGTCCCTCCCGTCCCTCAGGGTACTACGCGTCGGGCGGCCATCACGAACCACTACTACCTCGACCTCACGCCGGAGCAGCGGATGAATCCCGCTGGCATCTCGATAACTAGCATACTTGGGACACCTTCTTCATCAATCGGCGTGAGAGGGTGCTCGCCGGTATGAGGAGGACGGTGCCTCTGGGAACTTCCACGAGGCGGCGCCGTCGGCTATGGTGGTACGGCCGGACTCTAGCGTCATGGACTACATCACGCCGGCGATATCCCCGCCTGCGCTACCCTCGTTCGAGTCACACGCCGCCCGACAGCCGACGACGACAGCGACGGCAGCACGACGACGGCGGCAACTTAAAGTACCAGTACAACGGCAGCGACTATGAAGACTACGAGTATGCATATTATACACCTAGGCAGGAGTATGACTAAATCACTCCAAATTTCATGTATCATCAGTGGTATCTCGAATCAATCGAATCATTCGAAAATGGACACCAAACACATCACAGATAATATAATTCACATGATCCATTCAACAAAGTTTGGTACATGTGTGTGAAGTATATGTACCCGTAAACCGGGTCTCATATATGTGTGTGAAGTATATGTACCCGTAGTAATAAACCATTGAACCTTTGATGGTGGAGTTAGTTGAGACTTGCACCAAGGCATGCCAGGGTATCCATTTAAGTAAATGACGCTATCATAATCATGCAATTTTGATTATTTCAGTGGAATTTATCAAAGTTTATGTAGCTGAGATATACGTAATGTGAAGCATGAATGAATGACATATAGGCACATTATTAGACTACCCACAATGGGAGTATCATAGGTAGTATCATGCATTCCATGCATGTAAAATGCTGATGTGGCAGTGCAATTAAGGATAAGAGAGAGGGTACTAGTATCATAGGTAGATACTGTATCATAGCACATACTACTAGAAAAATTAATATCAAGTAAATCTTGTACATATATTTGCATTGAGATTCTACCAAACAATTAATATATGGAGACTATGATATTATATGATACCATGCATTGTGAAGATAGTAACATGTAGTAGTATCATACGCATGATACTTCTATATGATACTATGCATTGTGACTAGTCTTAGCAGCAAATGCTACCATAAAATAGATTAGTTTACTTGAAGGTTTTGCATTGAATGTGTCTGGATCCTTGACCTGCGAATAACATATTGGAAATAGGATTAACTTCATATTCTCATTTAATTTGTTTTTTCATACTGCATGAAAATGGCTAATGGTATTATTTAATAATGGTAGTTCCAACTGAAAGCAAAAAATACAATATCATGCAATCATGTCACTGTGCAAATTATTTTTTATACCTTTGCATAAATCAAAGAAGAAGACAATACCATGCAACCATGCCATTGTGCAAAAAAATTCATAAGATTTACTAATAATATGGCATAGCTGATGGTTGAGCTTGTCTTCGGCATACCATCAAACATCTGACGTAGCATGAATACCTGCAAATGGAAAGCAACAAACATTGCATTATTCACTTTGCTTCTGTGGATGTCAGCCACGGATATAGATTAGATGTGATTGATAGACCGAACTCACTAATCACTGCCAGTCTTCCTTTGGCCACCGTAAAGGTTGCAGTCGCCGTTCTGCTAGAGGCGGCTGATGGACGTCAATGGAGGCAGGACACCAGGAGCGCATCGCGGAAGTCGGTTCCTCTGATGGCTGCCCTCCCTAACTGGTCGGAGCTCGAGCGGGGGCGACGGGAGACCTCGTGGTGGCACTCGAGAATGGAGAAGGCGGCGCTATAGAAGCATTGGCGCGAGGGACGGTCAGGTGGGTGGTAAGGCAGCGACGCGATTGGATCGAGAGGGAGCGGACCAGCATGCTTGAGATTGCTTTTGAGATTTATTTTCTTAGGGAGGATTTTCGTGAGTGATATATGTGGCAAGCAAAGATTTTCTAATTAATTTGTATTGATTAGAATTTAATGTGTGATTAGCGCAAACAAGGGAAGGTGAAGTGGAGGGCGGCTTACTTGGAAAGCGATCGGACGGTGGTTTTGAGAGCGGAGGTTATAAATGGATGGATCGGGTTGGTCTAATCTCCTTCATCAAATATGTTGTATGACCTACGACTAACTCCAATATAATAGAATCGAAAAGAAAAAAAAACTTCAATATATTAGTAAACGATTTTGAAGGAGATACATAATGCTAGATTGCCAACTCAAACACAAGTCGAATAGTTCACAAAAAATTGGAGACAGGAAAGTTAACATGATCATTACAGAGATTTTCATGACAAAGAAAAAGGCTATCACTATATATACACACAGCAGATATCTTAAACTCGCCACCATTCTTGCTTGCTGCTAGCCTGCTACAGATGTTAAGGTAGGCTACTCAGGTTCAAATATATGTCGGATGCTCTGCAAATAAGATAAAA
The DNA here is from genome assembly GCA_030979885.1 of Lolium multiflorum. Classification (NCBI taxonomy): domain Eukaryota; kingdom Viridiplantae; phylum Streptophyta; class Magnoliopsida; order Poales; family Poaceae; genus Lolium; species Lolium multiflorum. The sequence continues at coordinate 148,801 of JAUUTY010000015.1, read as the reverse complement.
TCGAAAATATGATTCTAGAAAAGAGAGTAAAACAGCAAAGTTTGGAAAGCACACGCAAATAAAAACATAAATGGATAATGCAAGATGCAAGATGCAACATAGACTATTTTTTATACGCAGTCACGTAGTATCAAAATAGAACACATGATTATTCACTTGTAAAAGCGGATGCCAAGACTGTTAGATGAATATATCTGTATATTGTAGTTTCCCCATATGTTAGGGGGCTTCCTGCATATTTACACTTATACATATACTATATATTGTGGTCTTTGGCCCACTGGTAATACAACAAGCATATTGCCCTAACATGGTATCAGAGCAAAATTGGTCCTCCTCCTCTAGTCCATACGGACGTTTTCTTGAAGACTTGTTCCCGGCCGCCCCGCCGCTGGCTCCTTCCCGGCCGTCGCCGGACCTCCTCTTCCCGGCCGTCGCCGGACCTCCTCCCTCGCCCCCGGCTGGCCGTCCTCCACCTTCCCCGTGCGCCGTCCGCCCCCGTACGCCGCCCGCCCCCGTGCCCCGCCGCCGGCCGTCTCCCTGCCGCCCATCTGCCTCCGTGCGCCGCCCCCCTCCGTGCTTCCTTCATGCACGTCCACATGCGCGGTCTTCGTCTTTGGGGTGTGCTTTCTGGAGAGGTCTCCTGTCTGCCGCGTCCCGTTGCTCCTACGATGCCAGTTGCACCGACGCCCATTGCCCTTGCCCCTGATGCTACTCAGGCGGATAAGGATGCAGCTTGATGATACTGTTTTGGCTGATTATGACCGGAAGGTCCAGGACCGCTCTACTGCCGTTACGACTTACCGGCTGGATCTGACTGAGTACACTCAGCGGATAGATGAGGATGCTCGTGCTGCTGCTGTTCTCACCTCCAGTGTTCTGCCTCAGTATGCTGCTGAGTTCATGGGTCTTCCCACTGCTGCTGCTCAGTGGGCTTTTCTTCGTCGGCGCTATCAGCCGTGGGGATGCTCTTTACTGTCGTGGTCCGCCGAGCATGCCCTTCAGCAGGGTGATTCTACTATTGATGAGTTCTACACTCGAGTGCTGCTATTTGGCGTCAGCTTGATTCTCTTCGTACGCTGTGTGTGCCACCTGTCCCTGGTCTGCGCGCGGATCTGGAGTTTCAGCGTGTCTTTGAGTTCTTGTCGCGGCTCCGTAAGGAGTTCGAGCCGCGCCATGCACAGCTGCTTTCCCGTGGTCGTGTTCCGCTCTCTGAGGTACTGGCTGAGCTTCGTGCTGAGGAGACTCGTCTTCGTGGTGCTGGTCTTCTTGAGGTTCCCTCTGTACTTGCTGCTCGTGGCTCTCCTGTGCCGTCTACTCGTGGACCTACTACACCGCCGGCTCCGTTGCGGTCTCCAACACCACCGATACTCTCTACTCCATTCCAGGGCTAGAGTCAGCCCCAGCAGCCTCGTGGTCCGACAGCACTTCCCTGCACCTACTGTGGCAGGACTGGCCACACTGTCTCTACTTGCTGGCAGATGGATCCCAGCTTACGTCCGCGGCACCATACTCGTTGTCGCTAGTTCTTCAGGATCTTCTGCTGTTGCGCTATCTGATCGGGACATTATCCGTGGTCTTCATGGTGCGCTTGCGGCTACGGGATCTTCCCTCGGGGACTGCTAGTTGTGCCAGCTCTTCGGCACCGCGCGACCACCACCTTCTACGGTCGGTATGTCATCCCCGTGGTATCTAGATTCTGGAGCTTCTTTTCATATGACTTCTGCGTCTTCTATTCTTCCTGCTCTTCGTTCTCTTGTTTCTCCTTTCCGTGTTATCACGGCCGATGGTACCTCTCTTCCTGTTTCCAGTCGAGGCACCCTTTCTACTTCTTCTTTCTCTTTCCTGATGTTTCTCATGTTCCTAGCCTTAAGATGAACCTATTTTCTGCTAGTCAGCTTACTGATTCGGTTGTCGCGTCATTCTTGACGCTGATTCTTTGCTGTTCAGGACCGCCATACACGGGCCCTGGTTGGAGCTGGCCCTCGCAGCCTTGAGTCCGGGGCTCGGGAGTTAGGCGGCTTCGCGTTCCCTTGCTGACACTTCATGCCGGTTCTCCTGCGTTCTGCTTCTGTCACTGGATCCTTTCAGCAGTGGCATCATCGGCTGGGTCACCTCTGTGGCTCCCGTTTATCGTCTTTAGTTCGTAGTGGTCTTCTGGGTGTCTCGGAGACGTGTCTTTGCATTCGTGTCGGGGTTGTAGGTTAGGTAAACAGATTCGGCTTTCCTATCGTACTAGTGCGTCGTATCTCAGCGACCTTTTGATTTAGTTTATTCAGATGTTTGGGGTCCGGCTCCCTTTCCTTCGAAAGGGGGTCATCGATACTATATTCTTTTTATTGATGATTTTTCGCGTTACACCTGGTTGTTTCTTATGCACTCTCGCAGTGAGGTGCTCTCTATTTATCAGCGCTTTGCAGCCATGGTTTGTACTCAATATTCCACGCCTATTCATGTGTTTCGTGCTGATTCTGCTGGAGAGTATATCTCCCAGCACCTGCGTGGTTTTCTTGCTGAGCAGGGCACCCTTGCTCAGTTCTCGTGTCCCGGCGCCCATGCTCAAAATGGTGTCGCCGAGCGTAAGCATCGTCATATTCTTGAGACTACCCGTGCTATGATGATTGCCTCCTCTCTTACGCCGCATTTCTGGGCTGAGGCTGTCGCTACGTCGACTTACCTTATTAACATTCAGCCTTCTGCTGCCCTTCAAGGTGGCATTCCTCTCGAGCGTCTTTCTGGTCGTTCTCCCAATTAATCGACTCTTCGTTTATTTGGTTGTGTTTGCTATGTCCTTCTCCCTCCTCGCGAACGCACCAAGCTGACCGCTTAGTCTGTTGAGTGTGTTTTTCTCGGATACAGTGATGAGCATAAGGGCTATCGCTGTTGGGACCCTGTTGGTCGTCGGATACGCATCTCTCGTGACGTCACGTTCGATGAGACGCGTCCCTTCTATCCTCGCCCCACCTCGGGTACTTACCCGGTGGATGATATCTCTTTTCTTCTTTTTCCGGATGCACCCCCTGCTGTTCCTTCTCCTCCTCCTAGTTCTGATGCGCCTCCTTCGGCTTCGGTGCCATCCTCTCCTCCGTCTAGTTCCCCTAGTACTCCTCGTTCTCCAGCTTCGGATCCTTCCGATGCTATTCCATCTTCCTCTTCTTCGATGAGTCGTCTTCTGCCGATGACCTCCCTCCTTCCCAGCATGTTCGTCGGCGTCGTCCTCCAGCCCGTTACTTTCCTAGTCGGTATGGTCTCTGTTGTTTCGAGCCGACTTCTTATCGGGATGCCAAGCGTCATCCGAATGGCAGCTTGCCATGGCTGAGGAGATTGCTGCGCTTGAGCGCACTGGCACCTAGGATCTTGTTTCTCCCCCTTCTGATGTTCGTCCTATCACGTGTAAGTGGGTCTATAAAATTAAGACCCGCTCTGATGGATCACTTGAGCGCTATAAAGCATGTCTTGTGGCTCGTGGCTTCCAGCAGGAGCACGGCCGTGACTATGATGAGACTTTTGCCCTGTGGCTCATATGACCACTATGCGTACTCTTCTTGCTTGTTGCTGTTCGCCGATGGTCTGTGTCCTAGCTTGATGTTCAGAACGCTTTTCTTAATGGGCGAGTTGAGTGAGGAGGTTTACATGCAGCCCCCTCCTGGGTATTCTGTTCCCAATGGGATTGTTTGTCGTCTTCGACGTTCTCTCTATGGTCTCAAACAGGCCCCTCGTGCCTGGTTTGAGCGTTTCGCCTCTGTGGTGACTGCTGCTGGTTTCTCTCATAGTTTTCATGATCCAACACTTTTCGTTCACCCTTCTTCTCGAGGACGCACCCTTCTTCTTCTCTATGTTGATGATATAATCATTACTGGTGATGATCCTGATTATATTCCCTTTGTCAAGGCTCGTCTTCGAGATCAGTTTCTTATGACTGATCTTGGTCCTCTTCGCTATTTTCTTGGCATTGCGGTTTCTTCCACTTCTGATGGCTTTTCTATCTCTTAGGAAAAGTATATTCAGGATCTTCTTGCCCGTGCTGCTCTTGGTGATGAGCGCACGGTTGATACTCCTATGGAGCTTAATGTTAAGTTTCGTCCTACGATGGTGATCCTCTTCCATCCCACTCGTTATCGCCATTTTGTTGGGAGTCTTGTTTATCTTCTTGTCACTCGTCCTGATATTTCTTATCCTGTTCATATTCTGAGTCAGTTTGTCCCAGCTCCTACCCATTCACTACAGTCATCTCCTTCGTGTTCTTCGTTATCTTCGTGGCACGATCACTCGTCGCCTTTTCTTTCTCTGTTCCAGTTCTCTCCAGCTCCAGTGCTACTCGGATGCTACGTGGGCGAGTGATCTACGGATCATCGTTCGCTCTGCTTACTATGTGTTTCTTGGTGGTTCGCTTGTTGCTTGGAAGACGAAGAAACAGGTAGCAGTTTTCCGTTCGAGTGTTGAGGCTGAGTTGCGGGCTATGGCTTTGTTGATTGCTGAGGTGGTCTGGTTACGGTGGTTGCTTGCAAATTTTGGGGTCTCTATTACGACACCCACTCTACTTTTGTCTGACAGTACAGGTTCTATCAGTATTGCACGTGATCTGGTCAAGCATGAGCTGACCAAGCATATTGGTGTTGATGCTTTTTATACACGTGCTCAGGTGCAGGATGAGGTTGTTGCGGTTCATTATGTGCCTTCAGATTTGCTGTTGGGGATTTCTTTACGAAGGCACGGACTCGAGCGCTGCATGACTTCTTACTCTCCAAACTCAGTGTTGTGGATCCACCATGAGTTTGAGGGGGGGTGTTAGATGTATATATCTGTATATTGTAGTTTTCCCATATGTTAGGGTGCTTCCTGCATATTTGCACATGTACATGTACTATATATTGTGGCCTTCGGCCCCCTGGTAATACAACAAGCATATTGCCCTAACAAAGACCACATTACACAAGTACAAGAGTGTGAGTTATATGCTTCAGAAACAGGAATAAAAAACATAGGAGAAAGAAAGAACCAAAACTTTAGGGTGCAGCCGGTCCATTCTAGGGGCATTAACATACTCCTGATCGGTTACGAGAAGAAATAGCTCATACTAGTGAAGTAATGATACACACAACTGGTGTCGCCGAGAGACTGCCACAAAGAAGATAAATGCACTTCATCTTGAAGACAAAAACAAAATTGCAATTGGAGAACAGTGCAGAAATTGCACAAAACTAGAACATCAAGTTATTTCTTTACCAGGTCGAATCTGTTAAGAGGATGGGTGAGAAAATTTAATGATTATGGATTGCACACAAGAAAACAACTTTGTTCCAGGACCAGGAGGTTGTTTTTGCTCATGAACATCGGGTTTCGAATGTCGACGGACATAATCTAGCTAAGGCTTTGTCCTCTCTTCCAGAGGGCCGGCATATTTGGCTGTTTGAATTCTCCTCATATCACTTGTATTCTTTTGGACATTATGAATGAATAAACACCTGTGTTCACCATCCAAAAAAATAAAATATAGTGCTCATTGTCCTTTTCCATACATTAGTACTCCCTTCGACACTAGATAAATCTATATCTAGATAAAATAAAGCTTATTAATTTGGATCGAAGAGAGTACTCCATATTAACGATAAAGAGTTACTAATGGCCTTTAAAAAAAATTAGTGCACCTTAAATGTTCTCTTCATAAATAAACAAGGGGACCTTAATTTAGCACTTTACAAGATCAAATCACTTAATTAATACCCTATTGAATAAATTATCCATTAATTACTAGTCATGATGTGTAGTATCATATATCAGTATAATGCATATGATATTAGTGTATGATTCTATCTGTACAATGCATGGTATCATGTATTAGTACATAATATTCTTATATATATTAATTTGTTGTATCTCCATGCAAATATGTGTGCAAGATTTATTTGACATTTAATTGTTTAGATTTATTTGTTATGATATGGCATCTACCTATGATACTACTATAATCTCTCTCATCATTAATTTTAGTGATACGTCAACATTTTGCTACCTATGATATTTTTATTGTGAGTACTCTTATATATATAATATGTTCGTATATCACGGTATCCTGCACGTTGACAGATATCAAAACTCTACCTCAAAGCATACCATGGGGGGTCGTTTCTGCATCCTCGTCTCTTTATGCTTGGTCGTCGTTCCTTTCGCCCCTGCATCAGTGGAGGCTACTCGCCATCTTCTTTCCAATTCAGGTGATTACTTCTTATTTGCTTTGACATAGTAATTTTAAGCTACAAGTTTAGATTCCTTGTGAACTATTATGGTTATGCAAAATGTACAACTGGTCTTCTTTAGTTAAGTTATTTGGAGGTACACGGAAGTTTCGGCAATAGCTGACAATTCATCATGTTGTTCAATTTTTCAGATGAATGCACAACAGAGCCCATAGTGTATAATCCAACTGACTACCATGATCCATTTCCTACCCCAGTGTCTCCCCGTCCTTTGCCAGGGCCATTGCCACCGCCACAAGCATATGGTAATTTTATTGATGTGCTTCTGCAATGGGTGTCTTTACATTTATGAGCATATTGTCATTTTCGCTCGACTTTTTAGTTTTGAAACACAATTACCTTATGTGGAGTACCATTTGGAATTTATTATTAATTAATTATATGTTTATGCAGCTGGTTGTCCCTTTGGGAATCATGAAAAACCGCATGCTACACTGCATCCCTGTATTGGTCACTGAAGGCACATCGTCATCTCATAAAATAAAATAAGGCAACTCACATGTACTGAAACTATGTAACTATTTTCAAAAAGTGGGAGCATATGTTTGAATAATACCTACTCTCTCTGATCCTTTTAAATTGACTCAGATTTAGTATAATTTTATACTAAATTTGAATCAACTAAAAGAGACCGGAGAGAGTATCTAGCAAATGATCAACTATGTTTTTCTTGTTACTTCAAATCATGAGTAAAAAGAATACATGTAAAAAGAATACATGGTTCCTTTTTCAAAATTAGCCAATACAATCCGCAGATGTGTGCCCCTACTACACATGAAAAAAGTGTGCATTTGCTTATATAATACTAGCAAAGCTTGCACGATGGCACGCCGCCCTTGAGCAAAGATTGTTGCATGTGTAGTGTAATTAAAAAATACCCCAAAACCCCTATAATTGGAAAATTTGAATGCCCGCGTAAAAATCATTGAGAGGTATAGATGAATTGATGGAATAGCTGAAGCCATATAAAATCCCACGGGATGAACCCAAAAGAGTGGATTCTCTGCCCACTTTTTAGCTCAAGAAGGAATCTAGGTATCACTAATAGAAAAAGAGGCTTTTGTTCAGATCTGCCCGGAGCTTTAGCACTGGACCCGCTACAAACCCAGACTAAAGGGTGCACTAGCACCGGTTCGAGAGGCCAGAGTTTTAGCACCGGTTCGTGCGGGATCTTTAACACCGGTTTGTGCCACGAACCAGTGTAAAAGTTTTTTTTGCTCCCAACGCACCTCCACCCCCTCCTCTCGTAAAATACAAAACAAAATGATAGAAAATTCAAAAAAATATTTTTAGATTCATGTAAGTTACACAACCTACTATTAGGCAAAATTAACAAATTTGAATTTCGACTTTTTTGCATAAAAAGTTTAGAAAAAGGTAAAATGGCATTAGCTTTTGCATACCACATCGAAAAAAAAGTATAATATATCAAAATGATCGTGGGTTTACCAGGTTAGCCAATTTTTAGATTATCAAAATTCCAAATGGAAATATGAAAGCAGGAACATTATAGTTTTTGCTAGAAATTCTAGATTTTATATATTTTTTATTTTTTAGAAAATTTAAATTAATAATTCCTTCTTGCATAAAGATTACTATCAATTAACCATAAAGGTTAGTAAATTTTTAGATTTACAATTTTTCAGGTTTTCGATTTTGCACAAGAAAATTAATAATTAAAATATAATTAAAAATTAAAAATAATTAAAATTTATTATTTGTTTATTTATTCAAGATTATTTTTACATATTTACTTTTGTTTATTAAAAGAATCATGTGGAATTCAAATAATAAAGAAATGTGATATCGTGACCAACATGTTAATATGTTTGATATGATACTAGTATCAATAACATGCGCGCGAAGCACTTGAAAATGAGATGGAAAGGAACTCGGAAGTTGAGCGTGCTAATGCTGCAGTGGTGGAGGATGGGTGATCGAGCGAGAAGTTTGACCACGAGTAATTAATTTGACCAGAGATAAGTGTAGTTAGAGACTAAACTTGTCAAATAACTAAAATATTAAAATTTGAAAAAATAGATAAAAAAGAGGGAGTGGCAAATAATTCGAAAAAATTGAATATAAACAATGGCACCTGTACCGAGGTTCTGCCGCGGTAGACCCTTTCGCACCGGTTCGTAAGGTCCTCCGCCCGGGCGCTCGGCAGCGAGCTACGCGGTGCCCCTTTAGCACCGGTTCGTACCTGAACCGGTGTTAAAGGGGAGGGGGGCCTTTAGTACCGGATGCTTTGTACCGGTTGAGCAACCGGTAAAAAAATCACTTACCAACCGGTGCTAATACCCCATAAATTTATCTACCTACCTACCTACCTAGTTGTTATATACAAGAAGCAATATATGGATGTCTAATAAATCCACCACGTTAAGCCACATCATTTAAAATATTTGGATGGTGAAATTTAAAATTTATGGCTAAGATTTAGTAAAACATTGATAGTTACGTAACTGTGTAATTGAGGTAGACACGCTTAATTATCGCCCCAGAAAATACGTAGATAGTCTGTCCGTTAAATTTTTGCATAACGATGCTATCTAGCCAGCTTGCTAGGATGTAACACATTGGCATAATCCGGTCCCCATAAATTTAGTTTAACGAAAACTCGTGACGGAGCATGGAACATGGCTGTAATTGAATGGTAGTATAGATTCACATATGGTGAGCCTTTTGCATTAGTTTTTAATTCACGTTTGTAATTTTTCTCAAATAATAAATCACATACATACCTCCTACAAGTTTGCAAAGAAACAAATTTACCTTGATCTCTTCCTAATTTTTCATGACATGGTCATGGTGCCCTTTTTTGCCTCTCTTCTATTTACACATGCACGTACAGCTGTTTGAAAGAAAAATTATTTAGCTCTCATCTATATTGTTAATACATGCATACCCTATATTTTTACATGAGCGTGTACACTAAAAAAATAATAGCATTGTCATTCTCAAAAATATCGTTGGTGTTGTTAGCCATAGAGTGATAATATTGACCCAAGCCAAAACAAGAAACTAGATTAGGCCGTCGTTTTGATGCAATGCACAAATAACGGCTCTAAATGGCCATCTTACATGCTATGAGCAGGAAAGCTGAAAATTATGACTTTTTTTTCTAATCACACCGAACAACACGTATCGACCAGGAGGTGGAATTGATATACAAACCACATAGAAAAAAACTTAAGTAGGAGGTGTAACTGATAAAAAAATGAAGTGAAAATGAGTCATCCATAAGTCTATAAAAAGCGAATTGATTAAATATTCTTCAGTATTCCTAATATGATTATCTTGCGATCATTATCTACCATATATGAAAATTACAATACATAAGAAACAAAAGTGATATGCTAGAAATTTCTTAAGTATTACCAATGTATGTTCACAACCGTAAATTCCTCGGCAGCTCACGTGTTGCACAATAAACATTGTAGGACACTTTAGTGGTGCACAGTGTTTAAGCAAACATGGAGAGAAATTTATTCACAATTATGTCGACCATGGTATGTCATAAAAAAAATTGTTCACCAAATCACTTGCATAAAAAAATAGGACATGAAAGAATACATTTTGTAAAAAAGATATCATTTTGCTAATACTGTACTGCAACTTTTACCCTTAAGATCCATAACAAGTTACAATCGTAGTCTAAAGGAATGTATATTTTAATGAGAGATCTTTTCATTAATAAATCATATACTCCTAATTCTAACTTTTAAACAGAGGAATTCCTAACATATAGTTAGTTCGGCAAAGCCCGGTAGTCCAAGAAACTTAAAGTAGTAATCTCTGTGAAGTAGGGAACACACAAAGAATGCTTGGTGGCTTGAAGATTGTCCAATTAAGATGTTTGAGCAGTGAAAGTAGGACAAAGAGAGTTTCAGCATGGTCAAGCAAATGGGCAATCACTATACATGGGAAACTAATTACTTCCCTCGTAGGTTGCAAATAACAAGGTTACAGGTCATCAGAAAGAATCACTTCGTTTGATCCATCTCTCCAGTACATTTGGACTATATCTTTCAAGGTGTGCTAAATATTTTCCACCACGTACACTCCACGAAAAATGGCAAAAAAAATTGAAGTATCACTAGTGGGTTTCTTTTTTAAGGAATTGTGGTATAGGTTGGTTTTGAATTTGTTTTGTCTGTGTACGTCAAGATAAGGTGGTCTTCAATACATGGTTGATATACCATGAATTAACACAGAATTCTTGTAAATATCAGACGCTAACAAATAAACAAATGGGCAGGCATAACCATCATATCAAATATAAATTTAAGTTTCTTAACTGGAGTTAAGACATGAAAATATCGGATACTCATGCAAATACAAATAGTTTGATGGCGCAAGTGTGGTGTCAAATACGGGTACCTACATGGATAAATTGATCACACAACAATAGAGCGATGTGAATGTGAATATGCGATCTAGAAGTGATAATCCATTCATTTATTCATCAATAAAAGGATTCCATGTATGGCACACATGTATATAAATACTATTTGATAATAAAATATTAATTGACAGAAGTTTGGCTCCTATACGTGAATTGCTTAATAGAAGTACCTGAATTTTTTTGAACACATTAAGTTAAGCTTAATATGTAGGTAGGGAGAGAGAGAGAGTGATATTTGTGCATTCATGTCTTAAGAAGGCCATCTAATCTTAAGAGCAATACATGGAAGGCCATCTATTCTTGTTCTCGAACGTCGGGCTCTGCCGATAGCGGAAACTCCTCAACCAAGCCCTGTCCGTGGCTCTCGCTGGCTCCAAGATCCTGTCCTATGCGCGCACGAAGCGAGCGAGTGCGGGGTCGTAGGTGCCCCTTGCGATCATGGGGCTCCTGCCCTCAGGAATTGCATCTCTGTTCACTGCACCAGGTACATCCTCAAGCCACAAAATTTTGCCCTCGTATTTATGAGGACCACCGTGCTAGTAGGTATAACAGAATTTTTTTTAGCTTGAAGTCTTGAACAACATAAGCGCAATTGCCAATATGTTGTACCAGTCAGCTTGCTGAATAGATCTTTCTCCATTAATAGACAAAAAATAATGACAACAATGATCGAAAATTCAATTCGGCTCCTGGATGCATATGCTCCCTCCACCCAAAAAAAATTGTAGTTGTCAAAAAAATTTGTAGTTGTCAAAAGAAATTCGCATGTATCGACAATCTTTGTGCGTTCGTACATTTCATGAAAAAACAATATTTTTTTGGTTCATGTAAACAAGACAAAACATGTTTCACAAAAATCCTTATTTTTAGCATCAATTTTTTTTTTACACAGTCCAAATGATAAGTCTGTTTTTCATGGAAAGAGTTTATACACACGTAGTATGTGAAGAAGTAAACCTTATTTTTTGTTTGAATTTTTTACAATTATACCAAAGATGCATTTCAAAACAAAAGGATCATACACATCCAAGAGTCAAAACATCACTCTCCAACAATGAGATGCTTTGAAGGCAAAATGCTAGTTTTGAATACAAAGAACTCCGTAGCAAGAGGTAAAATAACTTGTATGTTCACCCAATTAGCACACCACCAAAAAATAAAGTATAACCACAGTTTAAAAGGAAATGTAACTGGAGCGCGTCGCACTGAAACATAGAAAAAACCCTATCTATAATAATACACCCTCAAGCAGGATCAGACAACCCATCCAATTCATGTTTTGTGAAGATTTTATATCCGTGCAAACTAACAAACCATGGTGGATTCAGACAACCCATCTTTGAGATAGCTTAGCTAAGGCTAATCAAGAAACGGGTAGTCTGTGTAGCCAACAATGGGATCAGAGGTGTAAAACGTACTCCTGTCATACTTGTTCAGCGCCGCGTTCTTCCTGAACCTCTCCGGCAGGTCGGGGTTCGCCAAGAAGAGCCGCCCATACGCGACAAGGTCAGTGTAGCCGTCGGCGACGGCCTTGTCCCCTTCTTCCCTGTCATACCCTCCGTTCACCATGAACGTGCCCTTGAACATCTTCCTGAAGGGCAGCAGGCGGTGCGGGATCATCAGCCTACCGTCGTTCTCGTTGACGCACATCCGCGGCTCGATCACATGGCAGTAGAGGACCCCAAGCCCGTTCATGAAGCGTATCACGTGCAGGGCCAGCGTCTCCGGGCCGGAGTCGACGCAGTCCACGTAGTCGGCGAACGGGGAGAGCCGGACGCCGAGGCGGCCCGCCCCGACCTCGTCGGTCACGGCCGCAATCACCTCGGTGGCGAAGCGGCAGCGATTCTCCAGGCTGCCCCCGTACGCATCAGTACGGTCGTTGACGCCATCCTTCATGAACTGGTCGATCAGGTACCCGTTGGCCGCGTGGATCTCCACTCCGTCAAATCCTGCAATGTCAAAAGTTTAGCACATGTTTGCATGATCGGATGAATGCAGAGGCGGCGCAGTGACTGTTTGAGATGATGCGGCTATTTTTGTTGCTTCGGTTAAAGATGATATTCAAAACCCCTTCAACATTCTAGCATGTTTTCTAGAAGTACCTAGATTTGAGGGGCGCGTTTGGTTGACTTGCCTCGACTTGGCTCGCACCGGTCCAGCAATTTTCAGTCTATTTGGTTACCTGAGCTCGACCGCGTTGTTGCAGGAACCGGTTCTCAAATTACCTCGGGCCAGGCCAGGAGGAACGTCTGGATCGGCTGTTTCTAGCAAGCCGCCCTCGTCTCCGCACAACTCGAAAACGCTGTGTTCCCGCGAGCCACCGCGGGAGATGGCGGGAGCTGGCGCAGGACGACGAAATCTCGGCGGGGTGAATTCCGTCACCGTGCTTGAAATTTCGCCACCGTATATAGGGACGGCTCTCTCACTGCCAAATACAAATCTCCCATTTCCCTCCATTTTGAGCTCATCCACCCTTCCCGATCAGCGACATGGCCGGCTCTTCCTCACCCGCACTATCGGCGAGGCTTGCGGCGGCGGCTACTGGCCGCGGATGATCGTCTTCTTCCTCTGTGTCGATGACTTCGATTGTGGTAAACTTCTCAAACCTTAGTCTTAGATCTAGATCTTTTGGGTACACAGGGGGGTGTGAACGAATCCATTGTAGGCTATTTCTTCGTCGTCGATCGAGGTTGTCCAGGTTGTCCAGGTTGCATCTGACTCAACCACAGGGACGGTTGTAGCCGTTGCATCTGACTCTTCCACTAGGATGGTGGTGCTACATGCATCTTCGCCAGGGTCCCCTGCTTGCGTGTGGCTCCTCTGACTGTAAGGCCGTTCTTTCGTTTCTCGTTGTTCATTGATGTGGTTGTGCTTAAGGGTGTGGATGTGGTAGTGGTAGTTCATTTAGGTGCTACTGCTTATGGATGTGAATGTGGTAGTGGTAGCTCATTGATGTGGTAGTGCTTCAAGATGTGGATTTGAAAGTGGTAGTTCATTGATGTGCTAGTTTTTTTCATGTAGGCGATCATGCCATTGGGCTCCCGTGATCTTTCTGATCCTTCTGTCAATGCTCACCAATGTCTGATTTCGAACAAATATGCCATGGTTTGGAAATCTGAGCTTTCAGAGTTTGTGCTCAACCAGTTGGTTCAGCTCGTCCATAGCAGCGTCTGTTTTAATATGTGGTTAAAAGAGGAGCACATGAAGAAGGTAGATGCTGATGTTTTTTGCATTCGCTGGCATATATGTGACCACTCTTCAGCTCTACAACCACATCAGAAACTAGAGGACCAAGTGGAGCGTCATACTGAAGATGAAATTCGATCGCATTCTGGACTGGAGCGAAGATGGTTGCTGCTTCTATGCCGCTGATGAAGAGACGACGGATGAGTACATTCAGTTAGTAAGCCTCATGAATTCCTTCATAGATCTAAAATTATGTGATTGCCGTCCGCACTAACAGTTTTGGATTGTAGCGCTACCCGAGGCACCGTCAGTACATCGGGACCCCGAACTATGCTCAGATAAATACGGTCTTCACGCCCCAGTTTATCTGTGGGTCGCAGCTGTTCCAACCTAACTTGTTGGTCAGGGAAATCGACTTCATTGTAGACAGCGAAGAAGAGTATGTCGAGTAACGTAAGCTGCAGCCAGTGGAGAGGAGGAGCTGGCTTAGGACCTAGCTTCGCAAGCAGTTTCCTGCTTAGTGCTTTTGCTTCCTTCGTCAAGATATGCTGATTTTGGGAGGTGCTCTCGTGTCCCTCCATTAGCTAGGACTTGCTTGAACCTAATCCCCGGTTTGTAATGATGAACTTGTTTAAGGTGGTATATAGTTGCTTCGCTTGTGATGCATCGCCAGTAAGTAGTTGTTGTGTATTACCAGCACTTTTGATGAACTGAATCTGTTGAATGTGTTGTTATTCAGTTAGCAGTACTAGGTAACCTCACCACTCTAAGGGAAGGGGATACCACATCATGGCCATATCTGCAACCAAACAAGGTGTGGGATGCCCGAGCAGGGCCACTCTTCTGTGCAAAAAAGACCGCCCAAGCTACCAAACTATACACGTTTCATGGCCTATGCCCTATGGCCAGTTCGCGACGCGCAGGTGAGCCCATCTCACTAGCGCAGTGGTGCACGATTTAGGCCGAGGCAACCAAACGCGCCCGAGACAAACTTATAAAACGACATTGACCTTGATGACGTGCTTATTGTCTTGCTGGCTATCCTGGCATCATTTGCCATGAAATATCTAGGTCTTGCACTATCAACGAGGCAAGTCAGAATGGTGGAGTTCCAGCCGCTTGAGGTCAGGATGTGCAGGAAGAACTTGTCGCATGGGATGGCAAAAATGCCAATATGGCCATCCGAGAGACTCTCGGCAAAACCGTTCTCACCTCGCACGCTATCTTCCACCTAATGCCGCTCAACATGTCCCATGTGAAATGCCAATGATACCAAAATGGATATTAAATTGATAATCCCTCATCTCCGTGATTTTTTCTATCTTCGAGCGGAGCTAAGAAATGTGCACCTTCACGACGAGGTGGAAGAACTCTTTTTTTTTAAAAAAAAAACCTCACGGCTAGTAGAGATCACACAAGAGTTTCGGCCTATACAGCACGATTTTTTGAATCCATTGAACGGTTTGAAAGATTTGGGCACCTCCTAAAATAAAGTTTTTTGCTCGGTTTACTATTAAAATAGGCATTGAACGGTAGATCATCTTGAGAGACGACGGAGACATTTGTCTCTCTTGCAAGCAAACTCAAAAGCCAACGGCACATCTTTTCTCCCAGTGTCACTACTCGAAGAAATTTCTCGATGGACCTTTCCATTCACCTTTGGTGGAATCCCAAACCGTAAGGTCATGGCGTCCGGCACCATGCTCATTTCCTGGACAATCCTGGAAGAATGTTCCGCGACAAATCTTCAACTACAACGACCGATCCTAGCACAAGTGAGGTGAAGTTTTGGCTGACCGCTGGTGCGAAGTTCTTGGTTGTAACATTAGGAGAGTAATCCCCTCGTATACCTCTTTCTAGCTCTTGTTAAAACTCACTCTTTGATGCAAATATTTTACGGACACGGAGGGCTTTGTTACCAGCTCTGATGGCATTTGTGGCGGCGATCCGGAAGTCGTTCACGATGTGGGGTATCTCCTCCATTTCCAGTCTCCGAGGGGCGGCGCGCGAACTCCAGGACCGTGCCGTCATGGCCGACATGAGGGGTGACTTGCCTGTCCGTGCTTGAGACCGGGGCCTGCCCATTAGGCTGGAACTCTGTAACATGATTGTGAAGGAACGATTAAATCAAAGACTGAAACACTTGCACCAATTTGCGAGATGATAATACTATGCTAGTACTATATAAACAAAAACAAACACCTGTGGGGGAGACGCGGCCCGTGTGCCATATCTGGCAGAAGAAGACGGCGCCCTTGGCGTGCACGGCGTCGACCACCGGCTTCCACGCCTCCACCTGCTCGTCGCTCCACAGGCCGGGCACGTTCGGGTAGCCCCGAGCGGTCTCGGACACGGCGTTGGCCTCGGCGACGAGGAGCACGCCCGGCGCCGCCCTCTGCTCGTAGTAGAGGACGTTGTGAGGCTGGGCAAGGTTCCCGTACGAGCGACACCTGGTCAGCGGCGCTAGAACCACCCTGCCATTTCGCAATACCATGCACCAAAGATCAACATCGTTCTCGGAAAAACCAAGCAAATTCCTAAGTATGGAAATATTGAAAGGGGAGGTAGAAACGATACACTGCAGTTCACTGACCTGTGCGCCAGGCTGAATTCGCCCATCTTATACGGCGTCAGGAGAGGGGTCGTCTTCGTCTCCATACCTGCCTAGGCCATTTTTCCAGCAGCACGGCCATCTGAAGTCATCGCCGGCTACTGCTTATTTCTTCCGGATCTGGACTGTGGAGATTTTGTGCTTGACGTCTTGACGATGAGGAAAAGAGGAGACGGAATCGAGGGTGCGCTGTCGAATGGCCATTCGTGGAGTTTGTATCAAAACGACGGTACAACGCAGAAGTAGGCTTCTGTGGCGGGGCAACATGCATCCAAAGCGTCGCTCGAGTATGACAGCTGCTTGAAGCCATCTGAGATATCTCGTACCGGCCGATGGCGACACCGTTGCTGTTTTGCTTCATGTACTAGTCCGACGTGTAGGTGCAGCAGCCACAGGCCCACAGCCCTAAGGATGGACTAGGAATGTATCAGCTCTGTTAACAAAACAGAGCACTATCCGCGAATTATATGGTCAAGTATCAGTTTAAGTGAACCATTGACTAGAACAGTACTGTTTACTTACTCTGTATGTTAATGCAATCATCTAGGTCCTTCCGGACCTATCCTCGTTCAAAAAAAAAATACTTACTCTGTATGTCTTTTCGACGAGGTATCTTTAATTCTTTATATAGTAGGTATTTCTGGTATTTCTTTTTGGTGCTTTCGAGAGTACAAGGCATGCTTTATTTGTAGCAGGGATTCTCTTATGTCTAACTGTTGATGTTGTACAGTATCGTATAGGCTACTTGCTAGATTTGGGTTACTTGTTGGAGTCGAACTCTGATTCTGATATGTAAAAGCACCTAGGATAGTTAAAGTAGACTGGACGAAAGCTAGGTTAGAGAAAGAAAAATAATGAAATGTTTGCGGAAGGTCCAGCGTCTGTGGCATCATAGGTTTGATGTGTTTGTACACTGAGACGGGCTTGTCATCGATGATACTTTAATATTATCTATGTTACCAAGTATCGTCTTCCACCTACTTTTTGCAATGATGTAATCATGTATTATGCTAAAAAGTGGGATCAATGCAAGGTTAAAGATTGGCTTCATGGTGCGGATGATCCAAAGAAAGGCAAGACGATGGTTGTTGTGGTGGGTGGCCGGCTTCTATCGGAGCAGAGGCCAGAGCGAGCGAGGTTCCTTACGGTACGCGTTATTGATGACAGGGAAACACCATCAACAAAGGATAGCAATGATTGTGGGTGTCACGACGAAAATGGCCATGTCATAGAGGTGGATTGGATCAGAAAGCATAGTTGGTTGATTTGCTTGGCGCGCAAGTTGGGGTAGATCGTACCAGCTGATGCGGCGCAACAGGTTTGAGCGGTCAGACCGGCCAGTTAAACCGGAGAGTACGACTTAATGTGAAGAGACTAGGTGCATTTTGATAAGGACCCACCGAGTCCTGACATTGGCATGATTTTGGTCCCTGATGCAGTACAACAAGCGTATGTGTGTGGCTCTAGGTGTCGGAGTATCTTCTGAAGATAAGGGAAGTCATGTGGATCGGATTGAGATAGATCTAATCTATCTCAAGGTCAATAAAAGCATAGCTGCGGGGCGGGGGGGGGGCACAACGAAAAGAGCTCACGAGTTACCTGGCCCTAAATCTCGAGCATGGAATCTTTCGGAGCGAGGAAACACACGTGGGGAGGCTTTGCTGAACCAAAGAAGAAGCTTGCATTGGTTTGATCGCTCTGATCAGCGGCTGTTCGTGTGAGAGCAACGGGAGATATCTTCCACATGTTTGAGGTGATGAAGCTCAATGGTACGAGCAACTTTCCACTATAGCAATCGAGAGGCAAAGATTTGCTGGGGAGGCATAGACTCTTGAGAACACTCAAAGCCTATGCATTGAAGTTTGTCAATATGGGCGGTGTAGATTGGGCTGAGATGCAAATCAAAGCTGTTGGAACCATACGGCTCAGCTTAACAGATCAAGTCTTGTATCATGTGATGGACTTGGAGTCACCTACCGATATCTGGAAGACATTGGAAGCGTATTTAATAGACAAGATCGCTTCCAATAAGTTGTATTCGTAGAGGGATCTTTATGGTCTGAAGATGCAAAAGGGGGTGTACCTTGCTGAACACATTAATTATTGCCTTCAACTGTGTCGTCTTAGACTTAGCACGTACTGAGTTCAACTTGGAGGACGAGGACAGGGATTTTCTCGTGCCTACTTCGTTGCCTAAGTCCTACAAAGTCTTGGTTGTTACCTCGAAATATGTCAAGGAAACATCGCTTCAAGCGAGGTACAAACGGCGTTGTTATCTCATGATCAAAGAGAGGATAACTTCTAAGAAAGATGCTTCTACTTGTGCTTGTCGTGGAGCTGATGCTAAGGAGCAATCATGGTAAGAAATCTAGAAGAAGAAGGAAATGCCACCGTGTTTTCATTGTAAGGAGTGGGGTTATATCAGGAGTAGGGTTATATCAGCAAGGGGAAGGGTAGGTGACCAAGCCGGGAGCAGCATGGTATCAGTCATCTTGGCGGTGCCACTGACGGGAGAGGCGACGTCCCAAACATGCACACTCCATCCCCTTGAACCATCGAAGCCCAAGTATGTTGAGTTGGTTGGTCCTTGGTATTTTCCATGTCTTTCAAGTTCTTCCATTCTTGCACTCGATCTTCGAGGCATGAGTGATGCCAACCTCCATGCCTGCATGTGCTACCTAGCAGGCTGATATGCTATTGGTATGTTGGTCAGGTCACAAATCAGGAACTATGCATTGTAATTATAACCTTCACCGCTTTCTAAGATAGCTTTCTAGGCTTTGCACTAGAGTCTGTGTTTGATGAAGTTCCATGGTGTTGATGTACAAATATTGGTCATGGTTGATCGTTGATAATTTCTGTCCTGAGATAATTTATCTATCGTGAAACTTTTGTGGATGTTAATCCTTGCTTGTCATAACTAAGCGATGCCTTCTGACATTGACATGTTCTTTTTGACTGTATTGATGTCAATCAAATAGGACATACAAGGACCAACAACGATCATAAGAATCATGTGACTTTCAACGCACGTACATATAAATCTATACTATTTTATTGAAGTTGGTTGTTGTACTCAACGTATATGATGGTCGTCATTGGAAGCATCATGCCCTTCCAATCTAATCTCACTATCTCCACTTCATCCGACATAATTTAATAATAAATCAACACTCACGAGGAAATCATGATATCATCAATCACACTATCAATTAATTAGGAATGATATGTTTCCTTGCCCTGAAAAAAATCTCACAACCATCTCAATCCCTCACAGTAAATAGTATCTCCATCAATTACGGTACAAATTAGATCGCATGTTGCCCCTCCTTCCCTATGTGTACGTCACCCTCTACCCCCTTTTAGAATTACCATTTTTTGTACCGCCATTAATACAAAAATATTACTTACCGAAATCCCCCTCCTATGAAACACAGTACAAACGTAGATGCTCACATACACGCGCATACACTCACTCCTATGAATGCACACACGCACACCCTACCCCTATGAGCACATCCGAAAGACTGAGCCGGCGGATTGAATCTTGAAATTGATGAATTTACCACAGGCGCCTCACTATCGACGGGAACGTTGCCTCCCACTGAATGAATATTTCGCCTTTATAAGACACACAGATGTCAACCCTAGAGTTTGAACTCTGGTGGGCTGGGGGTACAACCACCTTCATAACCACCCAAACTCAGGTTGGTTCTCTAACAAATCAAATCTGAACTACCAAAACTATGCCATGCATGTATCCATCTCCTCCTACGTTGTATTTTCTTTTTTGTTCGTACCTCCTCTGTCATTGGACACAGATACATCACGTGGCACCTAGAAATGGAAGTGACCTTCCTTACTACCTCCTCCCTCCTCTATTTTGGTACACGCTCCTCTCTGTCCTCTCGTGTATGCCATCTGCTTGTCACACCCTTGGGATCACGTTCCTTGCCAAGTTGTCACCTCGGGTGTCACACGATCAAGGAGGATGAATGGGTTCAACCTGGGCACGATGGAGGCCTTCCCTCGGGTGGGTAGGTGCACCGTCATGGAGCCGCCCCTTTCATGTATGGGGTTTCAAAACTTCCCTGAAACTGGGTAGCACTGCTCCATCCACATTTCTTCCACTTTGCCAGCGCAAACCTCTAAAAGCTAGCAGTCACTGAAAGTGCATGGAGCTCCCATGTATGGTTTTGGTAATTAATGAGAATCTCTATGGACTAATTTTTGGATTGAGTTATATTTATAGGAGTTGTACATAGGCAATGCTTGAACCATATGTTGGCTCCAAGTTTTCAATAAGAAGAAACTGATGAAGAATATTAAGTGTCAAGTATGTCTTGAAGATGAAGATGAAGTGAGCTCTCAAGTTTAACTTCAAGATATCAACATGATGAAGAATGAAGAAATGAAGTGCAAGTTTAAGATAAGCAATATCGAAGAGATCATTTGCTTAAATCTTGCCATCCATATGGTGATCATGGATATGTGAAGATGCGCCGAAGAAGAAGCTCTCCCTAGGTGTATTATGGGGGAGCAATTCACAAGACTTTATCAAGCAAGCACAATCAAGAAGGGTGTTCCATCTTGTTGCGGCCAAGATCATCATCATCGAGCTCAAGAGGAACGCGCAAGGTTAAGGTTTTCTCTTGATAATGTTTCTTTCTTACCGGTCTCATGGTGTAGTTGGAGATCGTTTTATAGTTTCGTTACCGCACTATCAAGAGGGCTGTCAAGTGAGTAACTTGATCATATCGTTCGGAGAGAGCCCAAACCTTTGCATCCTTGCATCATCTTTCTTGGTTGTTATTTGGATCTTATCCATGTGGTGATTTAGAGCTAGTGGTTATTTCCATATAAGTCTCTAGTTCATCGAAAACGGATTCCGCATGAATCACTTGTTGCATTTTTGATATTGGAGTTTTTCTCGGTTCTTCATGTCGAGAGGTTTCACTATAAAATCCATAGAAAAATATACCACACTTGTTCTTAAGTTTTTCACTCTTTGTGGGGTATCTCTTGTCACCCTCTTTACAACAAAAATGGTTTCACCTAAATCCGAGTTTCCTAACTCAAATTGTTGCATTTTCCATATTGGAGGTTTATCGGTTTGTCTTTTATAGATGGGTAAAACCTTTATTCATTTGTTTCTATACTCCCGTGATGGACTATGATGTTTCTATGCATATTGTTGCAGAGCTTGTTGTTGTGATTTCAAGGTCATCGAATTCGGAGTCCGGATGCAAAATTTATTTCGGTTTTCGTATCACGTGTTGGGTAAAATCAGGGGGGGCTGGAACTGCCGCCGGGAGCACCCCGGCAGTGCCGGTGGCACCAGGCCGGCACTGCCTGCCAGTCGCGATTTTTGTCCCAATGAGAAGAAATCTGAGACCCCTTTTTAAGGCTTTCTTCCTCCTCTCTCCCCCACTTCTTCCTCATTTTCCTCTCCACCTTTGTTGACCTTGAGAGCTTTACCTATCCCTCTATTCCTCCCATGGTTTTTGAATCTTTTTTAGGAATAAGTAAGAGGAGATCTCGATCTACATTTCTACCAATCAAATCCCTCTCTTTGTGAGTGGAATCCTCTAGATCTTGATCTTGGAGTTCTTTGTGGATTTCCTTTGTTCTTCCTCTCTTCTTCCCCCACAAGTGTTTGTAGCTTTGGTGGAATTTGGGGGTGAAGAATTTGCCATTGCATTTGGTGCATCGGTTTGAGCTTTCCACGGTAATTCGTGGAAGTGAAAGTGAGGAGCTTGTTACTCTTGGATTCTTGGAACCCTAGACGGCTTTTAGCCCTTTGTGATGATTCGTTGGGAGCCTCCAAATAAGTTGTTGATGTGTGCCCCAACCTTTGTGTAAGGTCCAGTTTTCCGCCTCGAAGAAAATCCCTTAGTGGAACAGTGACCTAGGCCTTTGTGGTGAGGGTCACCGGAGAATAAGGTAAGGCCTTTGTGGCGCTCGGTGTGTGGTGTGTCTACCGCATCTTGGGGTGAGGCCTTTGTGGCGTTGGTGTGCATGGAGCAACCACAACTCAAGGTGAGGCCTCTTGTGGCATTCGGGAGCACTAAGCCACCACACCTCTCCAACAAAGATTAGCAATCGCACGAGTGTGAACTTCGGGATAAATCATCGTCTCCCACGTGACTCGGTTATCTCTATACCCGAACTCTTTACTTATGCACTTTACTTTCTAATAGCCTTCGTGCTTCAAATTATATATATCTTTCTATCACATAGTTGCTTGCATTACTCAGCATAAGTTGTTGGTGCACATAAGTGAATCATAGTATATATGTTTTAGGCTTGACAAAGTAAACGCTAGTTTTATTCCGCATTTGTTAAGCCCACATCGTAAAAGTTTTAAACCGCCTATTCACCACCCCCTCCCCTCTAGGTGATATCTATGTCCTTTCAGCGACAAGATCATTGCTGTCTTTTTATCCTCAACTTGATCTCCTGAAGTGCTCGTAAAAAGGTCATTGCATCCCGTCCTAGCACTGTCTGGGTTGAAGCTCTTATTAGAGAGCCGGGAGTCTCTCTAACGACACACCCATGCTGGTGGTGTGATAATCTCGAAGCCACTTAATTTTTGGCTAATCCCATTTTTCATGCTCGCACCAAGCATACTAAGATTGATTACCACTTTATCAGAGAACGAGTGACTTAGCGAACTGCTTGATATCAGGTTTATTTCACCCCAAGAACTAGGTAGGTGATGGCTTCACAAAACTTTTAGGTTGTAAAGATTTAGATGAGCTCAATCTCACCTGCGGTTAAGATTCAAGTGGGAATGTTAGACTATGTAATACAACCGTATAATATTATTATAGAGTAGTACTCGAACTAGTATTATACCCCTCTTGAACTGCCACGTGTGAGGATATTCCACACCTATATAAACAGGTAACCGAACCCATGGAGAGGGTATTGTTCCCTGTCGATTGACAAGATTTGTAGCAACACACATGCACTTAGCTATTTATAGCAAATGTGTGAAATAAAAGGTTATAATAAACAAGATAGAGAGAATAACATTCACTAGAATCCGTAACAAATATTATGCCTTATATATGCATCTCCAACAAGAATCCGCGTCATATTACCATACTTTTCTAAATAAGAGCATCTCCACTGGCGCCCTGATAGCGACCCCAATAGCGATTTGATGGCCGGGAGCGAAAATGGGCTGACACCGGCACGTCGCAAACGGCACCAGCGCTTTCCCGAGCCCAATAGAATCGGCGGCAACCCAGTGCCGGCCCCTTGGCCAAGGGCGTGAATCGGGCGCACCGGTGCCTCGCGAGGCGGAAAATTTTGGGCTTGGGAGCCGCCTGTCAGTGACGCCAGGGCGCCGCGCGGGATATTTTCCCGCCACGACGCCGCGTGGGAAATTCTCCCGCCACGACACCGCATGGGAGGTTTCCCGCCTCGCCGACGGTCTATATTATCCCTCCTCCCCTCCCCCCACCACCTCATTGGTGCAAAAACCCTAAAAAAATAGCACAATGTTTGATTCGTGGGACGAGGCAGTGCTAGAGGCGGCTGTAGAAGTCGTGGAGGCGGACCCGCAGCTCGCAGAGTACGAGGCGTGGGAGGAGGCGGCGCTAGCAGCGACCATAGATGCCTATGTCACGGACGAGTGGCAGGGCAGGAGGCGGAGCAGCGGTTGCAGGTGAGCGAGGAGGCGCGGCGTGAGGTGGCGCGGCAGCGGGAGGAGGCGGAGCGGCTGGAGCTCCTGGAGGCGCGGCGGCGACGGGAGGAGTTGAGCCAGCGCCGGTGGGAGGCGCGCCAGCAGAAGGGGTGGGAGGAGCTAGCGCTGCGGCGATTGAAGCGGGAGGAGACACAGGTTCATGATGAAGTCTACGAGCGGCGGCGTTTGGCGGAGATGCAGCTCCGCTTACGGAGGCAGGAGTTGGATCACCGTCGGCGGCGGGAGGACCTAGAGCAGCAGCTGCGTCAGGAGGCGGTGGTCGCAGATAGAGTCGCCTACTTGACGTTCGTGACGGAGAGAGCAGGGGATCATCGAAGGAGGAGCAGCGGAGAGAGAAGGGGAGAGAGCACCAGAGAGAGAAGCGGGCGATCGTCCATGTCCATAGAACCAGATGGCCAATAGGTAGTAGACTAGAGATGAAGCAGATTTCATATGTCATCCGGGGTCGAGAAGTGAATAATGTTTTACTCGGCTTTGCCCGAAAATATTATTTATTCCTCGACCCTGAATGACATTAAAATGAAACTCAAGTAAAAAGTATTTAGTTTATGTAAAAAGACATATATCGGGAGCGCCGATTTGGGGACGCCGTTGTGGGAACAGCTCCCCCAAATAGAGGATGCAGTGCCGGCATCCCCCATACGGAGGTGTCGGCGCCTCTGCTGGCGACTATTTGGGGGGCGCGGTGGAGATGCTCTAAGCAACGATGAGAGAGGGAACAAGAGCAAACACACGTGCTAAGGGCATAACAGGAGGACATGTCTAAAAAAACAGGAAAAAAAATACAAAGAACTGCAGGCCAGTCCCTGCCTCTACAAAGCGGACACAAATTTCAGTCATTCAACGTGAGTAACCAGCGTCCTCCTTGTTCCACGACAGGTCCGAGGGGTCTCCAAGGGTCCTGAAATCGATTCAAGTATCAAATCAAAAACCACATCCCTTGCTTCAACATTTACAATGATCTTGACGTGTGTAACCATTTAAAAACACTTATCATTCTTGAAGCAAGACCCATCTCTAAATATATACCTTGGCTTGATGGCGTAGAAGACCTACGGCAACATAGGCGATGCTGATGATGTGGTTCTTGCCGTCGATCCACGAGGCAGTGGAGAGGACCAGCGCCTTGGTGCCACCAAAGCTATACGTGTTGTAGTTGTTCTATATCACCACCATGATCTCGTCGCTTGCCATGATGTCCGATTCGATCCTGCCGTAGAGCTTCCTGAACGTTGGGAGCGCCACAGGCCGCAATCCACACTATCAAATCCTCTTGCTCACTCAGCTGAAAAACCAAATACATGCAAGTTCAGGAGAAAATCTACCAAACTTTGCGAAACCTTGCAAGAATAGTTCAGAAGGAAATGCAGCATCGTAAATTCAGAGGTTCTTTATGCACTTACAGCTTTTCATTTAGGTTGCCACCACCGGTGAGCCCACCTTTCTGGAAATTGACAGGGAAAACATCGCTTCCGAACTAGCTGTTCTTTCGCTGGCCCAGGCGATGTGCTTCTTGTTCACCGAAACCTCCTTGTTGACGGGGAACGCGTAGTTGTTGTTGAACAGGCTCTAGGTGATGAGGCTGCACGGCACGATCAAGGTGCTGTCGCCGGTGGTGGCTTCAGGGTTGCAACTCTTGATCACGGCCTTAGGGGGTGTTTGGTGTGGCTTTTTTTGGCTTTTGGCTTTGGCAAAAGCCACCAAAAGCACCTAAATAGGTGCTTTTTTTGGCTTTTGGATTTTGGAAGCCAAAAGAAAAAAAGCACCTATTTAGGTGCTTTTGGTGGCTTTTGCCAAAGCCAAAAGCCAAAAAAAGCCACACCAAACACCCCCTTAGGGCCCTTGTAGTCCTTGGCACAGAGCTGCTGTTGCTTCGGCTCTTGACGTACCTGACAGTATTAGTTACTACACGTTATTGGACACGATATACACAGTATACAGTCTAATCTGGGATGGAAATTACGAAGGCAGTAGTTAATTGGGGTGTACCGTCGATGGTTCTGACAGAAGTTCTCCAGCTGGTAGTAGATATGTATGGGGCCTTTAATGGGCTTCAGTACCTGAAAGATGCCATGTTATCCCATTTGCATGTTATATCTTCAGTAGTGCTGCAGTACCTTGCAAGTGTGTGCAACAGTAGTAGACATGCAGTTTTTATTTACTTATTGAAAATTTAACCAACAATACGAGCAACAGTAGTAGTACAATTTTACAATTTTCAAATATGCAAAATACACACGAACAGGATTTATTTACTTATTGAAACCCCGACATATATTTATGCCAACCTTAAGTCTAGACTGAAAAAACACAACTGAGGGAAGGGAAGATTAATTGTGTCACTCAAATCTTCCGGATGGTGATGACAGGCGCCTCCAATCAAATGACCATAAATTTGAGTGATGCGAACATATTTTTCAGTCGACTATTTCCTTAATATCAGCATCAAGAAAAGGGTAATCTGTGTAGCCAACAACAGGATCAGGGGTGTAAAAGGTGCTCCTGTCATACTTGTTCAAAGACGCGTTCTTCCTGAACCTCTCAGGCAGGTCAGGGTTTGCCAAGAAGAGCCGCCCATACGCGACCAGGTCAGCGTAGTCGTCGGCGATGGCCTTGTCCCCTTCTTCTCTGTCATACCCTCCATTCACCATGAAAGTGCCCTTGAACGCCTTTCTGAACGGTAGCAGGCGGTGCGGGATCATCAGTTTGCCATCATTTTTGTTGACGTACATCCGAGGTTCGACCACGTGGCAGTACAGGACGCCGAGCCCATTCATGAAGTCTATCACGCGCAGCGCGAGCGCCTCCGGGTCGGAGTCGACGCAGTCCACGTAATCAGAGAACGGGGAGAGCCGTACGCCGAGGCGGTCCACACCGACCTCGGCGCCCACAGCTGCGATCACCTCGGCGGCGAAGCTGCAGTGGTTCTCCAGGCTGCCGCCGTACACGTCGGCCCGGTCGTTCGTGCCGTCCTTCTGGTCGATGAGGTACCCATTGCCCGCGTGGATCTCCACGCCGTCGAATCCTTCAACAGCAATACTAGCAGTTTAGCACATGTTTGCAAGATCGAGCCAATACATTGGTAGTGCAGTGTGTGAGATGGCAACACTGACGGCTTTGTTACCGGCTCTGATGGCATTTCTGGCTGCGATCCGGAAGTCGTTGATGATGTGGGGTATCTCCTCTGTTTCAAACCTCTGAGGGGTCGCGAATTCCCTGACAATGTGTTCATGGCTGACTTGAGGCGTGACTTGCTTGTCGGTGCTGGAGACCGAAGCTTGCCCATTAGGCTGGGAATCTGTAGCATGATTGTGAGCGGATCGATTAAGTCAAAGACTTGACAGTTTCACCAATTCGTGAAATTAGGACAAGTGAGTGCACCTGTGGGCGAGGCAGGGGCTGTGTGCCATATCTGGCAGAAGAAGACGGCTCCCTTGGTGTGCACGGCGTCGACCACCGGTTTCCATGACTCAACCTGCTCCTGGCTCCATAGGCCGGGCACGTTCGTGTAGCCTCGCGCAGTGTCGGACACGGCGGTGGCCTCCCCGATAAGGAGCGCGCCCGGCGCCGACCTCTGGGCGTAGTATAGCACGTTGTGTGGCTGGGCGAGGTTCCCGTACGACCTGAACCTGGTCAGCGGCGCTAGAACAACCCTGCCATTTCGCGGCCGCAACAAGCAATGCGCAAGTTCAGTGAAAACGAAAAAAACATCAAGTTTGCCTGTTCCCTCGATTAAGAAGAAAGTTGCTCGGTTAATTACGGAAAACCAAGCGAAAACCGACACACACGAGGCCAACCCCGAGACCACACACCAAAAATGTTGTCGGTTGTACTGCCCAAGTGACCGAGGACAACCACACCAGAGCCACCGCTCCGACACCCACACCGGTCCAAGGCCGTGTACCAGACGAGCCAACAACTCTGTCGCCCAAGCAACAAGAGCAGACACACAAACATCGGAGGACTCCGGAGCCGCCAATTCGGCTACAACCTCAACAAGGCACACACGCCGACCCCAAGGACGCGCACTGAACAGGTCGATGGATCTACCGCCCGAGAGATCAAACCTGACACCCAAGGAAAGAGCCGCTACTCGATACTCCACACCAACCCCGAGGCCGTGCCCCAACCTAGCCGACGACAAAACTCATCGATGCTCACCACCGTCTTCCGCTTGTCACTCCGATGGAAGCACAACTCCAAAGAAGAAAATCTCAAGAGGGAAAACGACATTAAAATGTCGTTTCCCCAAAAAGACCTCAGGGAGGGACTAGAGCTTCACCTCAACGTCGCCTCCAGGAAGGAACAACGCCCACTGGCTTCAACGTCGTTGGCTTCGACTACCACCGGAGGCAGGGGTTTCGCCCGGATACAGCTCACGAGTCACGAACCTCTACCCGTGCCTCCACCGAACCCACCAAGCCTAGCCGGAAGACCATCACCGCGCCGATCCGAGCGGTTAACTGAGGACCTCCACATCACCGAGATGTGGCGACACGCTGCCAAACCACCGCCAGCATCTCGCCGGCCAGCCCCGCCTTGCCCGCCTCCCTCCAGCGCCGCCGGCCAACCCTTCCTCCCTCCAAACATCCCTCCCTCAGCACACGGGGGCCCTGCCGCGAGCTTCGTCGTCCTCCGGCGGCGTGGGTGATACAGGGCCCCGGCGGCACGGTGGACCTGGGGGACATGGTTGCGTCTCCGAGCTCCACGAGCAGCCATGGCGGAAATATTGGGACGACGGGAGGTAGAAACGATATACTGCAGTTCACTGACCTGTGCGCCAGGTTGAATTCGCCCATCTTGTACGGCGTCAGGAGAGGGGTCGTCTTCGTCTCCGTACCTGCCTCGGCCGAATTTACAGCAGCACGGCCCTCTGAACTCATCGCCGGCTGCTGCTTCTTTCTTCTGGATCTGGACTCTGGAGACAGAGAGTGATGACTCTGGAGACTGGAGGTTTTGTGCTTGACGATGAGACAGAGAGTGATGGCACCTGACTCGAGACCGCTGTCAAACGGGGCGCCGGTAGAACGGGTGTAGGTGCAGCTGCCACAGCCCCGTAAGCTTGCACTAGGAATGTATCAGCTCTGTTAAGAAAACAGAACACTATATTAGCGAATTATATGGTCTAGTACCAATTTAAGTGAACCATTAATTAGAACATAAGTGTTTACTTAGAGCATCTCCACCGGCAGCTCCATAATAGGCGCCGGCACCTTCGTTTGGAGGACGCCGGTACTGCATCCTCTATTTGGGGAGCTGTTCCCACACCGGCGCCCCCAAAACGACAGTCCCGATAGATGTTTGAATTAAAATCATAAATAAATGCATAAAAAATTAAATAAGAAACATTTTATTACACAAACTAATACATAATTGGGAACGCGGTTTACATGAAGATATTTTGGAACATGATTTTTCACAAACTAATACATAGTTTGAACCATGGTTGACACAAATATAAAATATTGCAAAAAAAATAAACCTAACTAGGCCGGTCATCGCAAGTTTCGTGTGTTCGCTGCCAAGAAAGAACACGAGAACACCAGTCACCCAACCTGGAAAATCCAGCTGGTGAGGGTGCCCCTGTTGGTTCTTTCGAGGAAGAACATCTGAAAACATGCGTGCCGATATTCGCTGCGAAGAAACAATAGTTAGTCGTCCTCCTCCTCCGCGCTGTCGCAGTGGTAGTGGCGGCGGCTACGCGTCTCGTCGAACACCTTGACGCTCATGTCCCTATCGCCAAAGTAGGAGAACACGAGCACGAAGCCGGCTTGGAGACGGTGGTGGCGCGCGCACTTCTCTCAGCCGATGTGGAGGTACATCTTGCCGTGCACGTCGTGGATCACATCCACGATCCACCGGTAGTAGCCGCACGCAGCCTCCCGCAGATGCAGCGTGCCCGGGCGCTCGTCGCCTGCGACGAAGTCGGCGAAGGTGTCTGGCAGGATGCCGCGTGGGTCGCCCTTGAGGACGAGGACGAACTCGAACAGCACGGGCCCCTCCTCGTCCATGTCCGACGATGAAGACGACGGCGTCGCAGGCGATTGCATGCGTGCACCTCTACCGCGGCCACGGCCGCGACCTCGCCCTCGACCAGACATGGCGTCGTCTTTTCAGATGGTGGCAGCTAGGGTTTGGGAGAGAGGCGCTAGGGTTTGTGTGTGAGAGGACGATGAGACGCGGCCCTTTTTATAGACTGGAGGGAGGCGGGGGAGCGGGGGAGTGCTGGCGCTCATTAACGGCGGCACGAAGAGCAAGGCGCACGCGACGGGATGGTTCGCTGCGCGTGCGGCACACCGCCCTGCGCCCGAATAACTCCCGTCGCGAGGTAGGCGACGGTTAGGTTAAAATTGATTGAGCCGCTGACGCGTCGGCCCCGCCACTCTCCACTGGCGTCGACTTTTGGGATGTGTGGCTGACATGCGGCTCCCACGCCCAAAATTTTCAGCCTCGCGAGGCGCCGGCGCGCCCGATTTGCGCCCTTGGTGAAGGGGTCGGCACGGGGTTGCCGGCGATTCTATTGGGCTCGAAAATTGGCCGGTGCCATTTGGGACGCGCAGGTGCGAGCCCATTTTCTCTCCTGGCCCCTAAAAAGCTATCGGGACTGCTATCGGAGGCGCCGGTGAAGATGCTCTTAGTCTGTAGTATGTTTTTTCGAGGAGGTATGCTTTATTTTTCTAGCCTTATTAGGGATTCTCTTGTGTCTTTGAGTGTTGAATTTGTGTCTAATACCTGTATAGGCTACATGTTGAATTTGGACTCCGCGGATATGTGTAAAGGCATCTAAAATAACTAAAATAGACTAGACAAAAGCTAGATTAGATAAAATAATAAATCTTTCGGGGACAACAGGACATTTAGTTAATATAAGTTGTAATGCACAGGCATTCAACTAGTATAATATATAAAGGCACCTATGGTAGCCAAAAGTAGACTTGACAAAAGCTAGATTAGATAAAAGGAAAGAATCTTTGGGGACGACCTAGCGCCTATGGCAGGAGCATTGCCATCATGACGTTATGGAACTGATGTGTCTGTGCATCGAGGCGGACTTGTCATCGATGGTACTTTGATAGCACTTGGGGAGGAGCACCCGTAAAACATGCCTTACAGATGTAAGCGTTTTACCGCTGAAGTGCGTTACCAAATATTGTCTCCCGCCTACTTTCTGCAATTATCTATTCCCGTATTATGCTAACAAGTAGGATTGGAGCGAGGTTAGAGATTGGCTTTATGGTGCGATGATCCAAAGGAACGCGAGGTGGTGGTGGGTTTGGTGGGTGTCGGGCTCTGGAGCGGAGGACGGAGCGAGTGGGTTTCCTTACGGTACGCGTTGATGATGATGGCGGAACTCCATCAACAAAGGACGACATTGATAGCGGCCCGCTAGCGAAAATATTATCGAAGCGGAATGAATCGGCAAGCACCTTTGGTTGATTTGCTTGGCGCGCAAGTTGGGGGAGATCGTAACGACTGATGTGATGCAACGAGTTCGAGCGGTTAGACCGGCTGTCTCAACGAGAAAATATTAGGTGCAATTTTGCGAGGAGCCCCTCAGTCCGATATCGTCAAGGTGGTGGTCTATTATGCATGTGCAACAAGTGTGCTTGGCATGTTGGGCTAAGTCTAGAGATCCTGGAAAGCTAATCTTCAAAAAACTCTGATGTTAAGTGTGCATCGGGTTCTGATGTCGTCATGGTTGTGATCTCCAAAGAATCATTTGGGGATGGGTGACTTCCGGTCAGTCACCCATCCTCAAATTGCTCCAGGACAAGTACACTTAACATCGGAGTTTTTTGAAGATTAGCTTCTAGAAAATAAGTTGCAACTTGTTTGTATGGGTATCCTATCAATCCTATTAAGCCCTGGGCTAGGATACCGCGTGACGCACGACTTGGAGCTTAGGAAAGTCATGTGGGAACGGATTGAAGGTGAGGATAGATCCAAAGTATTTTATTGTCAATAAAAGGAGGGTCGCCGGGGGTGCAACAGAAAGAGCTCATGAGTTGCCTAGCCCCAAAACTTGAGCACAAAATTTTCAGAAGAAAGATAGGGCGTACGAGGAGGCTTTGCTGAACCGAAGGAGAAGCCTAGGTCGGTCCGATCGCTCTAACCTAACCGATTCGATCGATCGTTGTTCGTGGGAGAGTAGTCGGAGTATGTCTTCCACCAGGGTTGATGTGACAAAGTTTGAAGGTATTTGCAACTTTCCCCTATGGCATGCAAGGATCAAGGATTTGCTGGGCAGCAGGGACTCCTGAGGACACTCAATGTTGGTGTTGTGAAGCCTACCAAGATGGACCCTAAAGATTGGGTTGAGATGCAAATCTAAGTTGCTAGTACCACACGTCTCAACTTAACTAATCAGGTCATGTACCATGTGATGGATGTGGAGTCAATGAGCGAGATCTCAAAGACATTGGAGGCGAACTTTCTAAACAAGACTTCATCCAATAAGTGTATTTGATGCAGGAGTTTGATGTCCTAAAGATGCAAGAAGAGTGTACATTACTGAACAAATTAATCCCATCAACCGTGTGGTCTCATCAGACTTAGCGCTTATTGAGGTCGAGGTGGGACGAGGACAGGGTTTTTCCCATGCTTACTTCGTTGCGTACGTTCTACAAAGGGTTGGTTGTTACTCTAACGTACCGCAATATAAGCATCTCTTCTAGCAAGAGAAGAGAATTTCTGAGGAAGGTGTTTCTGCTGGTGCTAGTGGTGGCCAGGGGCTCATGGTTAGGAATAATCATGGTAACAAATCTCACAAGAAGAAGAAGGGAAAGCCACAATGTTTTCACTGTAAGGAGTTGAGTTATATCAGGAATATTTTTCCAATGTACAACAAAGCTGCAAATATTGATGTTAGTTCTGCAACTGATTTCAATATTAAAGTTTTGTCTTTAGTAAGTGATTTTTTCGATGATGTGTGGGTGTTGAATCGAAGGAGCTCTTATCATGTGACATCAATCAAGGAGTGATTTGCTACCTACAAGCCTAGTAATTTTGGAATTGTCTATCAAGTGGTTTGCTACCTATAAATTTGGTACTTTTGGAGCTGGCTATCAAGTCGATGGTGCGCATCAAAGCATTATTGGCATGGGGATATCAAGATCAAGTGATAAGGGGTGGCCCGATCTTCTCAGTAAGCAACGGTGGGGATGATGATCACGGGGTGATTGCAGCGGAGATAACTTGATGAAGTGGATGATAACTTGTATGATGCAACGAGATCTCTCGATTGGTCCCTGTCGCCAATGCAACAGCTCTCAATGCAAGATATTCGCAACTCCACACACTTGCGCACGTAGCCGCCGACCACGAAGCGGTAAGTTGCAACCTTCTAATTCCAAATGGAACAGCAGATTACACAAGACTTTCAGATCTACACAATATCAAGCAATATGGTGTAGGGAATTCAATAGTTTTGCAGAGCAAACAACTAGGAACTAGGGTTTATCTTAAACGTGGTCTAAAGCAACTTTGGGGGCATCCTGGGCACTTATATAGGCGTCCGGGACGACCTCGAGTCAAAAGTACGAGAATAACCGACCCAGAATAGATCTGGTCGAGACAGACTCGGACACGGCGGTCTGGGGCGGTCAACCGAACTGGGACCGGGCTGGGCGGTTCAAACCGGGCCAGGGACCGGGTGACCGGGCGGGTGAATTTTCGCGCAGTAACCCTCCCGGTTGGCATCAGCTGATTGTCCGGTTGGCGCCGGCCGGATCCGGCGTGCCGCCCGATCGGACCGGGCCAGGGACCGGGCGCGCCGGCGTGGCGGCCGGTCTGACCGGGTGCTGGGCCGGCCTGTACTTTCTCTTCTCCTCTCGCGCATGCCTCCCACTCCTCCCTCGCGCGTCCATGAGATATCTTCATGTCCAGCTCCATGTCCATCTTCACGTCCAGCTGCTCCTCTCCTCCTCGTGCGATGCTTGTCTCCTCTTCATACCTGATGATAAATAAGTAATAGGACTTAGGCAGTATAAAGTTCTCATCAATCAAAGTATCGTTTAGGAACAAGTTCACATGTTGTTTAAGTAGCTTTGCACGAGCCCTTGTAATAGATCCAATCCGAACTTCATTGGACTTGAGCTTCACAGCAGGTTCATCTTTATTTGGTAATGACGGAGGTAGTAGTGTGGTAGGGATGTCCTCATCATCTCCCCCCCTTCAAAAGGCGTCGACCTCGACGCTCCAAGGTCTTCTCCGTCACATGGTGTCAAATCAGCAACATTGAAAGAATTACTGACACCAAACTCATCAAGTGGAAGATCTATCGAGTATGCATTATCATTGATCTTGGCAAGCACTTTGTAAGGACCAGCACCACGAGGAAGCAACTTGGACTTCCGTAGCTTCGGGAACCTATCCTTGCGAAAATGTACCCAGACCATATCACCAGGCTTGAACAACATCTCCTTGCGCTTCTTGTTCATCCTTGCAGCATTGCTCTTGCCTTTGTTTTCTATCAACTCTTTAGTCTTCACATGGACCTTTCGCACAAAATCTGCCCTCTTGGATGCCTCCATATTAACTCTCTCATGTATGGGCAAAGGTAACAAATCAAGTGGAGTAATGGGTTTGAAACCATACACCACCTCAAAAGGACACAACTTCGTGGTAGAATGTACCGCCCTGTTGTAAGCAAACTCCACATGCGGCAAACACTCTTCCCACTCCTTCAGGTTCTTCTTGATCATGGATCTCAACAGTTGTGACAATGTTTGATTCACCACTTCAGTTTGACCATCAGTTTGGGGATGACAAGTAGTACTGAAAAGTAGCTTCGTTCCCAGCTTCCTCCACAGCATCTCCCAGAAGTTGGATACTACATGTGAGAATGTCACTACAATGAAAGATCAAATGAGGGATATACAGCGCAGTCTTCTAGACTTGCGACTAGCTGTTGAGAACTTGACCCAACAACAACAACAAGAAGACGACAAAGATCCTGAGCTTCAAGATGACGCACATAATGCTCGTGGTGCGCCACGTGGTAATCGTCCTCATGGGCTTGCTGAACTCCGACGTCCAGGTCGTGGGTTTGAGGAAGAAGATGGATTGGGTAAGCCTAAGTTCTCCATACCCAAGTTTCTCTGATACCAAGATGATAAGGGGTGACCTGATCTTCTCAGTAAGCAATGGTGGTGATGATGATCACGGGGTGATTGCAGCGGAGATAACTTGATGAAGTGGATGATAACTTATATGACGCAACGAGATCTCTCGATTGGTCCCTGTCGCCAATGCAACAGCTCTCAACCCTACAAGATATTCACAACTCCACACACTTGCGCATGTAGCCACCGACCACGAAGCGGTAAGTTGCAACCTTCTAATTCTCAATGGAACAGCAGATTACACAAGACTTTCAGATCTACACAATATCAAGCAATATGGTGTAGGGAATTCAATAGTTTTGCAGAGCAAACAACTAAGAATTAGGGTTTATCTTAAATGTGGTCTAAAGCAACTTTGGGGACGTCCTGAGCACTTATATAGGCGTCCGGGACGACCTCAGGTCGAAAAAGTACGAGAATAACCGACCCAGAATAGATCTGGTCGAGACAGACTCGGACACGGCCGGTCTGGGGGCCGGTCGACCGGGCCTGGGACCGGGCTGGCCGGTTCAAACCGGGCCAGGGACCGGGTGCTGACCGGGCGGGTGAATTGTCGCGCAGTAACCCTCCCGGTTGGCATCAGCTGATTGTCCGGTTGGCGCCGGGCCGGATCCGGCGTGCCGCCCGGTCGGACCGGGCCAGGGACCGGCGTGGCGGCCGGTCTGACCGGGTGCTGGGCCGGCCTGGACTTTCTCTTCTCCTCTCGCGCATGCCTCCCGCTTCTCCCTCGCGCGTCCATGAGATATCTTCATGTCCAACTCCATGTCCATCTTCACGTCCAGCTGCTCCTCTCCTCCTCGTGCGATGCTTGTCTTCTCTTCATACATGATGATACATAAGTAATAGGACTTAGGCAGTATAAAGTTCTCATCAATCAAAGTATCGTTTAGGAACAAGTTCACCTGTTGTTTAAGTAGCTTCGCACGATCCCTTGTAATAGATCCAATCCGAACTTCATTGGACTTGAGCTTCACAGCAGGTTCATCTTCATTTGGTAATGACGGAGGTAGTAGTGTGGTAGGGATGTCCTCATCATCAAGACCCAAGATGGTGATAAACTAGTAAACAGGATGTTAGATACGTGCCAAGGGAGAAACCTTATGTCCTTATCTCATTTGGAGAACTCCATTACAACTACTATGTCTGTCATGTTGACAGCGACAAGTTGATCATGCGAGTCAAGAAGGACAATAAGCGTATACTGAAGGGCGGGAGGACTAGGAATAACCTCTACAAAGTGCATGTGAGCATCATTCTAGGTGGAGCTGAAGAGGAGGAAGCGGCGAAGGGATCAGCCTTGTCAACCGAGTCCAATGATTCATGCAAATGAGCAAGAAGGAAAACCAAGTTCAACATATATTGTTGTTTGCGTGAAGCTGACGATTTACATGTTGGTGATATACTCGTTAAGGTGAAGATTGTTGAAGTTGTGTCGAATACATATATAGGCTACGTGTTGGACTTGAACCATGTGGGTGGATTATGTGTTGGAGTCGAACTCTATAACCAGATCATATAATATATAAAGGCATCCGGGTAGCCAACATAGACTAAATGAAAGTCATGTTAGACAACAGAATAAAATCTTTAGGGACGGTCCGACGAATGTGCCAAGGACGCTGAACCGATGTGATGTCGTAGATCTATTATATCTCTACACTGAGATGAGCTTGTCGTCGACAGTACTTTAATAGCATAAGAGGAGCGTTGTAAAGCATGCCGACCACTGCTTCGTAGTTTTAACTGAAACCGGTACACATAGGACTAGTAGTACCTCGTATGTTAGAGCACATGTAATGTACAGTTCATTTTCAAGCTAAACAGAACTGGATTATCTATTATAGCATATGGTTGAGAATTGGAATGTAATCTTTTACAACATTTACAGTTT
Organism: Lolium multiflorum; assembly: GCA_030979885.1. Lineage (NCBI taxonomy): Eukaryota > Viridiplantae > Streptophyta > Magnoliopsida > Poales > Poaceae > Lolium > Lolium multiflorum. The sequence goes on along the minus strand of JAUUTY010000015.1, from coordinate 111,611 downwards.
TTACAATTTTCAAACATGCAAAATACACGTGAAATGGATTAGAAAAACTGAGTCCGTGATTTGTGCCAACACTGCATACAGATGATATGATGCATGTCTACCTCATGTGCTACAAACCTTACGCATAGAACTATACATTGACAAACACAAGAACTGAGTGAAGGGAAGATGGTATCACTCAAATCTTCCGGATGGTGAGGACAGGTTCCTCCAATAAAACAGCCACAAATATGAGTGATGGAAACATATTTTTCACTCGATTATTTCCTTAACATCAGCATCAAGAAAAGGGTAATCTGTGTAGCCAACAACAGGATCAGGGGTGTAAAAGGTGCTCCTGTCATACTTGTTCAAAGACGCGTTCTTCCTGAACCTCTCAGGCAGGTCAGGGTTTGCCAAGAAGAGCCGCCCATACGCGACCAGGTCAGCGTAGTTGTCAGCGATGGCCTTGTCCCCTTCTTCTCTGTCATACCCTCCATTCACCATGAAAGTGCCCTTGAACGCCTTTCTGAACGGTAGCAGGCGGTGCGGGATCATCAGTTTGCCATCATTTTCGTTGACGCACATCCGAGGCTCGACCACGTGGCAGTACAGGACGCCGAGCCCATTCATGATGTGTATCATGTGCAGCGCGAGCGCCTCTGGGTCAGAGTCTACGCAGTCCATGTAGTCGGCAAATGGGGAGAGCCGCACGCCGAGGCGATGTGCACCTATCTCAGCAGCCACGGCCACAATGACCTCCGCGGCGAAGAGACAGCGGTTCTCCAGGCTGCCACCATACTCGTCGATGCGGTCGTTGACGCCATCCTTCATGAACTGATCGATCAGATACCCGTTGGCTGCATGGATCTCCACACCATCAAATCCTTTCAAAAAAATAGAGTGCGAGTATTTTAGGACATGTTTGCAACATAAGTGCAGTGTTGTTACAGTGTATGAGATCACAACATCGAGGATCTTGTTACCGGCTTTTATGGCATTTTTGGCAGCAATGCGGAATTCGTTCACAATGTCAGGTATTTCAACTGTTTTCAGACTTCGAGGCACCGCAAACTCCATGATACTACCATCATGGATAACTTGAGCTGTGACTTGCTTATCCGTGCTTGAGATCGGGGCTTGCCCATTAGGTTGGAACTCTGCAACATAATTGTGAATGGATCGATTAAATGAAAGTCGCAACACTTTCAACAATGAAGTGAAACTATGAAATGTTAGCAAAACTAAAAGTGAGAACCAGGCACGCACCAGGTGGGGAAACACGGCCATGGTGCCATATCTGGCAGAAGAAGATGGCCCCTTTCGCGTGCACAGCGTCAACCACTGGCTTCCATGCCTCAACCTGCTCCTGGCTCCACAGGCCAGGCATGTGTGGGTAACCCCGCGAGGTCTCGGACACGGCGTTAGCCTCCGCAATGAGGAGGACGCCCTGCGCCGCCCTCTGCTCGTAATACAGAACGTTGTGCGGCTGGGGAAGACTCCCGTACGACCTGCACCGGCCCAGTGGCGCTAGAACAACCCTGTGATACGCAAAAAAAGTGAAAAACACATGCATGAGATTGTAAAACATGATCAAATATCATGTACTGAAGACTAATGACTCTAAAGGAACATAAGCATCGAATTGGGAAAAATGGGAATTTGATTTAGGATGTTATATTGGAACAGGAGATAGAAACGATAAATAGTTATCTGACCTGTTCGTCAGGTTGAATTCACCCATCTTGTGTGCCGACAGGAGAGGAGTCGTTTCCATGCCTTGGCTGGTTTTCCAGCAGCACGGCCTTCTGAAGTCGTGGCGGCTACTGCTTCTTCCTTCTGGATCTTGAGTATTTATTTGTAGTCGACGTTTTGACAATGGGAGAGTGGAGAAGGAATGGAGGCTGCGTCATGGAACTTCCACTTTGATGTAGTTTGCAACTAAGTAGAGTAGACCGGTATAACAAAGAAAATGACTTGTGTGGCTGCAAATTGATATTCGTAATATGGATAGCTTAGATTGCCTAAATACCCCCTCACCGGCCAATGGCCATCATCCGAGAGACACAGATTGTGATGGATGTAGTGGAAACTTCTGTGACAATGTATGTGAGTCAGTCGATGTTGCCGGCTAGATATTAACTGGTCATTCCCATGATAATATCATCCATATATATAGTTTGTGTATTTTCTCAAACCATACTTGTGTGTTGCACAAAATTACTTACTGGAATGATTTTAGTGACTCTTGACATATTCAGGACAATATTGGAATGATCAAGTTAGCTGTTACTACCACGAATTTGCTGTGTAAAAGTATCTACAACCGATGCTCTATACGGCACTGCATCTGCAAAAATAGCATAAAACGCATAAAAAAACATGCTCCAACCGATCCAGCAAACTGAAGTGATAGCACAGGCCTTAAAATCAGTACCTCGCACGGCAAATTTCTGGTCGATGGGAGGCGCCGCATCCAGCAACCGGTGCCTCGACTCCTCCCTCCTGCGCTGCCACGGAGCTTTCCAGCCCCGACTTGGCGATTTCGTCATCCCGCTGCGCTATCTCGGCCGCTGCCGACGTGCCCTGCCCCCCGCCGCGCGTCTGAGAGAGAGCACCGACAGCGCCGCCCTCGAGCAGGCGGTCGTCGGACCTGACCCGACCGGCAGCGCAGGCCGCTGTCATCTTCCTCGCATGCGCCGGCCTACATCGCGATCGCCGGGCCGCCCTACTCAGGCGCTGCGCCCCTGCCGATTTTCTGGGGCCTGCTGCTGACTGTGAATAGTCGGATAGTTCAGAGGATGTGCAGGAGGGCGGCGATTTGGACGATGCGGTGGTGTTACACGCGATTTGGAGCTGATAAAATGAAAATGGGATTTATTTTTTTTCTCGATTTTTGTTTAATATAATTAATTTTTAAAATTGAATATTTATGGTATCTTATATGAATAAAAATGTTTTTATTGTACTCATTAATTTCTCTATGTCTCTCACTTTCATGTTAAATCGTTAGTTTTCTACCTACTTTGAACTCCAAACAGTATAAGTTGGTGGTAGAAAATCGTCGAGGGGAAGGATCGTAGTAGCCATGTTTCGAAACGATCTGGTCGAGGGATGAGAACGAGATTCGAGAGTTGGTAGTTGTAAAAACTAGGAAACAAGATGGGTATACATCTCTCATACGTTCGGTTTGTGGATTGGACGTGACCCCGACAGTTTGGGAAGGATGACTCGGGGACAAGCGCGAGATCGAGAGGGGAACAAATTAAACTGGGCTGATATTACTCGTACTAGGATATAGCTGTTGGTTCCGGACTTCTAGTTGGGTATGTATGGGTGTTGACGGTCTATCGAAGCCCAGGAGACAACACACCAGCCATACTCCCTCGAGATGATTCCCTTACGCTGCTGCCGCCGTACAAAACTATCGTGATTACACATCATTCCTTGCTTTCGGGGGTCGTGTTCCTAGATCGAATTACTTCGTCCCGCACATCATCCCTGATCTTCAATCCGGTTCAACGCGTTTCCTGCTACTATGGGGGAGGGGTCATCTTGGGCAAATCTATGAGTCGCTTACAACACTTGTTGATGGCACCATGGCGCAGGAGGCGACCTCGGGCACAAATGTGAAAGATGATATAACATGTTTTTTTAAAAAAAAAATCAGCACAAGATAACCCTATTTTGAAACTAAATCTTTTGCACGAGACCGGACCATCATGCTCCATACCGTGCCCTTGTAAAGCAGGGAGCCGCCTTTAACCAGGGTGCCTTGCTATGGAGCATCGCTTTCAGCCAAGGCGCCATCCAATGGAGCTTAACACATTCGGGGTGGGCACATCGATTTGATAAATTAGGTGTTGGTATCTTTTTCTTCTGTATATTTGGTCAACCTTTATAAATTTTAATTTGACCAATATTCATATGCAGAGCAATTTGTAAAAAAAAGAGGTATATGCTTTCTCAGCGAGTATTAGAGTTTACTCTTGGACAGCGTGTTATACTAGTTAAAAAATTAATATACATTTCAAAGAAGCATGAAAATACCTAGATCTATTATATATGCATTTAGAGTGCTACTCTTTGAGGGTATTTGCTAGCGAAGAAATAAGTGTTCTCATCCTTTTGAAAATATGATGTTATCTTACTATTAAATAAAATTTGGTGATGATGATATTTCGCTCAACACTTAACACTCATCATCAGACGGATTAGACCATCTGGTATGCAACAGATATCACACATGATCACAACAAAAGATTGATAAGTTCCATAAAAAAACACCACATATCCAAAAATAAGGGGATTAGATGCCCAACTAAAAACTAATCCCACACCATGCAACCAAAAAATCTTCATTAGAGGCAAAATTAAATTGTCCTAATTAAATAACTTCTTAAGTTGGACGCATGAAATTTTTGATCAGCGACAACAAAATAGATAGCAGTAGAGTTGATAGTGTGTGGCGGGCAGTGGAGTCGACAACATACAGATATTGAATATTTAATATCTTCTTCCACTTGTTTGCGCCCATAAAATTTTCGATCTCTGTTTTGACTTCTTGTTCTTGATGTTGGTGTAAAATATGGTCCATGACATTTCCACTCTCATGTGTGCTGGATTTAGAGTTGTTGTCGCTCTAAAGTGACATAAAAAAACTTACCAAATCTGCAATTCATAATCGACAACTTCATCAAATAAGACACTATTGTTCTACCGAAATAATTTTTTTTTAGAAAAACATGTACCTTCGCTGCCCCCTTCTCCTTCCTATTCATCTTCAATCTAGCTAAAAATCAAGCCAAATTGTAGACGAGGTGGCCAGAATTCCTACGGGAGAAGTGTCCCACAATCTCTCATCTTTACCCTCTTTAAAAAAATAGATTTTTCAGCATAGCGTGCAATCCTTTGATCATGGTTTACATCGCCCAACTCAAGCCGAAATTGCTGAACATGGAAGCGAGCGCTAAGGTGAATACCGCAAATTGTTATCGTAGGTAAAGAAATCGTAGTTGTTGTAATGCATTTACCAAGCAATCATGCTTGATCACTGCCGCATCTAACACATTTTAACCTGCAAAAGAAGATGTTGCCGACATATTCTATCAAAACAAATAAGAAAATCAACATCTTAAGGCAAAAAAAGGGAGAAAAATGTAGAAATCTAGCTCATAGTATGCTAATTTATTTTAAAAAAATTCTTCTGCCTTGAAATACATGCCTGGAAGTAGAACTTAGTGAGATCTATTTCTTAGCAACGTTTTATCACGATGAGCACAAAGAATTAGTAAGTGGGTAACTGTTTAGAAACTATTCAGTATTAGCAGTGGAGGTAAATACTTTTTCCCACGCACATCGAAACAAACGGATGTTAATTCAATTTTTGTAGATGATGTTAATTGAAAGTTGCTTAGGAGTGATGAGGGAGTGAGAGAGGGACGCCTGATTAATATTCTTTGCATATGCACAATAACTTAATACTTTGTATTGAAGACATAGCTGAAGGCGATACTTGAGAGATAGATCACTGTGCTAGCTATAGCAAAAATATGAAATATCAGCTTATATTACAAGACAGAGAGAATAACATTCACGGACGAAGCCGTAACAAATACTATTATGCATTATATATGCTTCTCCAACAAGTACCTACGTCATATCACCATGCTTTCCTAGCTCAGCAAAGATGAGAAAGGAGACAACAGCAAACATATATTATGTGCTAAGGGCACAACAGGAGGACATGTCTAGAAAACAGAAGAAAGAAAATACAGAGAACTGCAGGCCAGTCCTGTCTCTACAAAACGGACACAAATTCCAGTCATTCAATGTGAGTAACCAGCGTCTTCCTTGTTCCACGACAGGTACGAGGGGTCTCCAAGGGTCCTGAAATCGATCCAAGCAGTAACTCAAAAACCACATCACTTGCTTCAACATTTACAAGGATCTTGACGTGTTTAACCATGCAAAAAACACTTGTCATTCTTGACCCCATATCTACATACCTTGGTTTGATGACGTAGAGGACCACGAATCCCATGGCTAGGAAGAGGCAGATGCCACCAACTGCGACATACGCGATGCCGATGAAGTTGTTCTTGCCACCAATCCATGAGGCAGTGGAGAGGACCAGCGCCTTAGTGCCCCCAAAGCTGTACGTGTTGTAGTTGTTCTGTATCACCACAGTGATTTCGTCGCTAGCCATGATATCTGACTCGATCCTGCCGTAAAGCTTCCTGAACGTTGGTAGCGCCGCGGTCCTCATCCACACAATGAGATCTTCTTGCTCACTCAGCTGAAAAAAAACAAATAAATGGCAAGTTCAGAAGAAAACTATCAAAATTTTGCATTCCTTACAAGAATATTTCAGAAGGAAATGCTGCATCGGGAATTCAGAGGTTGTTTCTGCACTAACAGGTAACTTATCATTTAGGTTGCCGCCACCGATGAGCCCGCCTTTCTGGAAATTGATGGGGAAAACATCACTTCCAAACTTGCTGTTCTTGTCGCTGGCCCACGCGATGTTCTTCTTGTTCACCTGAACCTCCTTCTTGTTAACGGAGAACGCGTAGGTGTCATTGAACAGACTCCACGCGATAAGGCCACACGGCACGATTAGGGATCCATCACCGGTGGTGGCTTCAGGGTCGCAGCTCTTGATGACGGCCTTAGGGTCCTTGTAATCCTTGGAACGCAGCTGCTGGTCACTTCGGCTCTTCACGTAGCTGACAGTATTGGTTACTACAGATTATTGGACACAATATACACAACTGTACGTGGTCTAATCTGGGATGGAAATTACTAAAGCAGTGGTTTATTGGCATGCTTTATGGAAGATCGAAGTGCTGGGGTGTACCGTCGATGGTTCTGATAAAAGTTCTCAAGCTGGTAGTAGATATGTATGGGGCCTTTCATAGGCTTCGGCACCTGAAACACGCCGTTTATCAAGTTATCATCAGTAGTGTAGTACCTCTGTTTTGCAAGTATGTGTAATAGTAGGGCACATGCAGTTTCTATTTATCTTTTTTGAAAAAGATTGACCGCTAGTATATGAGAAAATACATTAGTTCACTCTATGACAGTAATGCAATTATATTTCTCTCATAAACTTGTGCGACACTATGCGTTATGTGTATTACTCCTGTACTGTTTACTGTCAAACGGAATAGTTAAAGTCCACATGATGTAAGACATGCATTTCTGAACATAAAGATTACTATTTGCCAAAATTCAAAGGGTCGTTTCTTCGAAATGAATAAAGAGGCAAGCTATATGACAGGATGGTAACCAGGAAATAGACAGCGCCACAATCTGCAGCTAGTCAGGCAAACACAAGAACTGACCGTTATCTTTCTGGTACACGCCTTGTTGACCTTGGTGTCCTGAATGAACCCTATCTTGTCACTAGCAGTAACACACTCCTCGTCATATCTGTCCACCAGTTCAACAATCTACATCGCCGCAAATGGCAGATTAGGGAACCTAGAAAAATGGCATATGAAAATGCATTTACAGTAGGCTGGCCATGATCAGTAATTCTGCGTCGGTATGTCTGCATATATTGAGGTACCTCCTGTGACGCTGACAGAGAAGCGAGGCCTATCGGGACGAAGACGATGCCGATGAGCGAGAAGGCGCCGATGACCTATATGATCATTCATTCATGGTGCCATGTTAGTTTCAGGCTGAGAAGCTGTAGGCCATCATTTTACATTTGGAACCGAGAGGAACGACGGATGGTCTAAAAAACCGTCATACAATTCCAGGAGTTAGCAGTGGCTTGCATGCTGGAAGCTCCTGCTGGGTGAATTTGGAATCTGCCAGAAATAATAATTGGGAAATCAATTTAACCGCGGAAATGAGCACGCGCCAGAGTTTCTCAAGAAATTGGGACATTATTCCTGATTGATGTAGTGTACTATGAGATTTCAGAATAGACTCTAGTATATGCCAAACAAATTAACATCCGAATGCGGGACGTACATTTGGGCTTCTTGGACGACCGCCGCGAGGCCTCGCTCTCCGATCCCGAAACACTCATCTGCACAACCAAACCAGCTGGATCAAAATCTGACGGATGAATTCGTCGAACGACGCATTGCCGCCAGCCGCCACAAATCCCACCAAAATTAATCTGATAGTACACTTTTGCAGCCTCCGATCCGGAAGAGAGGAGGAGTTCAGGTTAATCAGCTATTTACCGGATCGCGGGACAGGGAGGATCGATGGCGATCCGAGGTAGGTTTCGGCCTGGGCCCGGAGGAGAGAGAGGCGTTCGTCCGTCGTCTTCTTCGCGTTTGGCCGGTTGCGGGGGGATGGGTGGTTACCTCGTATGCGTCCCTCTAGTCTGCATCGTCCAACACGTGCATGACTCAACCGCGCGCTGTGAGCAGGCGTGACAGGGACACACTGGACGGACGGGGATGGCCCTGTTCGTATCGATCCTCCCAGCCGTTCAACTCCGGCGGCTCCTCAGAGCCGTTCGCCGCAAATAGACAGTGGAATGATCAAGAGCATGCACTGTTAGCATACGCAGAAAAAAGAGAAACACGAAACTTGCACCGTGAAAGCCTTCAATTGGACTGTTTATTCCCTACTCAGTCTTTTTTACCCAGCTTACTTACTTTTGATTGAATCTAAGTTTGTAATTTGGTGTGCACATGCACGCATACATTTTGCATGCATACATTTTCTCCACGCAAAAATGTGTACCTTATTTTTCTGATTTTATTTAGTATTCGTTTTGATTTTACTATTCATGCGTGATCATGAGTACTCCCTTCGTCTCAGTGCTTAAATTTTTTTAGACACGGATGTATCTATAATTAAAATATATCAATATACCTTCGTAAGAGCCACTAAAAAATCATCGTAAATACAGTGTGTTTATTTCCTTGGCTCAAATATATATCACATGTTTTGATTTGTTAAGACATTTCTTTGATCAATAATTACTCCGGCAAAAAGAGTAATTCTAGGACTGAACCTAACACATTTGACCTTTTTGCTCCTAAGTGATTTTTGGTGTTAACGAAAAGTGATTATGGAACTGGTGATATTCATGAGGTGCATGGCGGTAGAAATAAAAGAAAGGTGGTAGCAAATCCCCTATACAAAAAGCGAAAAAAAGAAGGTAAACATACTTTAATTTATGCTCCCTTTTCTTTATGTTTTGACTTTTCAGTCACCGGAAAAGACGTACAATTAAATTGTTTTGATGAATATTAAGTAGTGGGCATCAATGCTTAAAATGCACCCTTACATGTTACTCCCACCGTTACTAGATATGAGGTGTATTTTTTTTGGCACGGAAATTAACGAACATACATGTAAGGAAAATTACACATGTTTGGTCGGGACTACCTCTAGACATTTTCATTGAGAAAATAGAGAAGTCTTCATAAGATAAGAAAATATAATCAGATAAAAAAAAGTTATCCAGTCAAGTGGTGAAATGCAATACATCTTATATTCTAGATTTTTTTTCTCAAAAAACTGTACACCCTAACAGAGGGAGTATTGGTTTCATTGTTTGACCGCCTTTGTAGGTAATCCGAAGGCACTGGGGGCATCGAAAGTGTTTTTAACACCTGAAGAATAGCTTGGAAATGCTCTGGAAGTGAGCCACTAGAGCTGGAATGGCCAACACCCTTCTGGCAGTAAGAAGACAGTACGAAGATGAGGTTGATCCTAGGCATCTAATATTTCATATTTGGCATTATATCTCTTTGGTCCGACATGTCACTCACACAATAAAAATGCTTTTCTATGACAAAACTGTAATATCAAATTGCATGCAGCTATTGTTGCAACATCTAGCGCCACAAGTATTAGAAAAAAGAAACTCTTATGCTAGTTCTAGGTCAAGACCGTTAGATCTGCATCGTTATTCACGTTCATATGAGAAATGCACATGGCCCTGCAATTGCATATCATTTTTCCTAGTTACACAAAAATTACATATAAAATTCGGTGACTGTGACTTGAGTTAGTTCAAGGTCATAGCCGGGTCCATAGAAATAAAAAAAATTAAATGGTCTGCATTTGGGATAATAGGTCCACTATTAGGCTTGCACGCTTTAGCATATTCTGTGCCGGAGTGATTGGGTCAGCCATGCAAAATTATAGACCCAATCAACAAGTTTAAAATGCGTACCTATACACTTTGTCGTGAATAGTTCTCTCCCTTTCGCAAATCTAACATGGCCGGCCGTGATGATAACCTAAAATTTTAATCTTCAGGTTTACAGAACACTTGCCCGGCCACACAAAAAAGACAGTATTCAGAAGCGACGAATATGCCATCTCTTTTGCACGAGGAAACTAGCTAGCTAGCGAAACCACGTTCGATCAATCAAATCGGCTGGCTGCATGACGACGCGAGCACATGGAAACAAAAAAGGCACAGATGTGCTCCAATGCAATGCGTTCTCCAGTCAGATTTGGCTTCCCTTTCGCTCTTCGCCGTTCCTGCAAAAAGGCCACGGCCGTCTCGCTCCGACTGACGACCGATCGTTTTCGGCTCCATCGATTCCTTCTCGCCGTTTTCCGACCCACATTCCGATGCGAAATAGCTTGGTTATTTCTATTTCTCATAGGTCAAGAGAACAGCATCCATGACGCTGACGCATCCTAGGAGCTCATATATACTATTCAGTAATATGTACTAATTAGTAAAGCCTATATCTCAAGGAAAAGTTGCAGGCAGCTAGATTAACTAATTGAACATTCGTGCAGCTTCATGTAAGATATTATATTTTATTTATGCAGCGAAGATGCTTTATGCTGCCAAATGTAGTCTCGTCCAAACTCTCGTTGTAAAAGACAAATCATCAGTTAAATACCAGTGTCAGAAATTTTTTACAAGATTATTATTATTAACATAGAAAATACATGGGTCAGCTTGTTCAGAAGTTCATGATCACAAAGGTCAGAACTGAAAGATAATTAAGTACTCAGCCATGCATGTCATCGCCGGCAGATGACACATTTTTGACTGCGTTAATCTGTAATCTTAACTTACGTGAAGCTTTAAGAAAACGCCAAATTTCGGCAGCAAGACAGTTTCTCTGCTTGACATGGAGCAAAATTCTACTATGCATTTGTAAACCCATTGACTATCGACGTTAACAAAGCATGGAATAAAGCTAGACTAGTACATACGCCGATACAGAAAAGAAGATACCCTCTCAGGCCGGCAGTTGGCCGAAGAATTCTCCACTGGTAACGAGGAATCATCGTCCACACCGGCACGCCTAGGCACTGCTATATATACAGAGCGAGAACACGGCTCTCTTCCCCATCAGCTCGAGAGCAAGTTCGATCTCCAAATTGCCAAGGTAGCAGATGCTAGCTTATTAGCCAATATTGAACTATCACTATTTCTTCCTTAAGCTCATCATCGCCATCCACGTGCAAAAGCAGAGCAGCACCATCTTGCGGTTCGGCATGGCTTGTTCTACTCGTGCTCGTCCCAGCAACAAGAGGGCCGCGCCGTCAGTGCAGCTCGTGTGGGCGTTTCTGGCCGTGCTGTTGCTGATCCTGCTCAGCTGCTCGCCGTGTCAAGGGCGTAAGCTCCTGATGGCGGAGGAAATTGGCAGCAAGGTGATGCACTTCGAAGGTGGGCTGGTGCTCACAGTGTCGCTGAGCGCCAGAGGCAAGGAGGCGGTGGCGGCGCCGACGGGGTTCTCGAGGGCAGCACGGTCGATGCGGTCCGTGCCGAGCCCCGGAGTCGGTCATTAGCTAGGCTCTGTTCCTCCATGGTTTACCACCATACAAGTTTGCATTTTCGGAGAGCATTTCTGCGACGTTCGTTACTTTGTTCCTGAACTTAATTCTTTCGCTTTCAGATCGAGTGTGAACGGTCCTTCGGATGGAGAAGGATCGGGTGTGTTTGTGCATGAGCCAGCTGAAAATAATGTAAGCGGCTGCGAGCTAATGCGTGATGCAATTAACCTTATAATTACAGTTTTTTTTGCCAAAACTGATGCAGCCTAAATTAACTTCTGGAACGGAACGAACTTTCGGTGTCAGTGTCACCATTTAACTATCATATCAGCTTTTTTCGTTAATGGACGATTTATTACTTAAATTTAATCAATTACACCCGGCACCCGGCCTCTCTGTTGCATGAGCCAGGTGTTCCGTGGAATTCTGTTGGATACTACTTTTGTTAACCTTAAAACCTCTTTGTTGATTTGAAATTACATCATTTTAAGAAGAGGTACAAGAAAATATGGAGCATTATTAAGCCAAGCTTGTTCGGCCCACCCCCTCAGCTACCCTAACCAATTCATGGGCTACAACATTTGCTTCTCGATAAGAGCATCGAGATTTCTTTATGAAGGTATCTTCACGGTTGGAGGATACAGCGAGTGATATTTTCTCCCAACATGGGTGGCAGCATGATCTACGACTGCATCCACCTAGCTAGTACTTTTTATCTTTCGACAACTTTGTTTTTGCCTTCAGATGTTGTTTTGTAACAGATATTTATGCGGCTGTGTGCATCCTAGCTATGCAGGACTAGTTAGGTGGATCTAGTCGTGGATCACGATGTCACCCATGTTGAGAGAAAATATCCCTCGTCGTATCCTCCAACCGTGAAGATACATCCGTAAAGAGTTCTCGATGCTCCAGCCGCTGCAGTAGCACCCATGAGCGGAGCGTAGCTGTGCACCGGTATATGACCTGCATAAAAGAGGAAGAAATATTATTGAAAATATATTTATTTCTACATAGCCACAACGGCCAAATAATTACTTAAAGTAAAAAAAGGGCCCATTATCAGAAAAATTAATAGCAGCCACTGATCACCATCGTCGCAACTCCCCTGAAATTACCCGCCTCCTGCATTATCTTAATCATGTTCATGCATTCTGATGAGATTATAATCTGGTTGCACTCTCTAGGCCAGATACTTTGCTAAGTGAATGAACTTAACTGCCCTTTTTCATATCCGCATTAAGTGGATTCCCCGTTGGGAAATACTTGGCTCTAAGATTTCTTGCATGAAGTGATTCAGGTGCTTCTATTAATCTCACACGTGTTCTGCTAGCAAAGCTAGATTGAAACAGTGGATATCTCTAAAGCCCATCCCCTTTCTTCTATGGCACACACATTTTTCACCATGCTAGCCAAAGCCAATGCATCTTCTTTTTATTAGCACCATCTTGCCACCAATATTTTAACATCGTTCCTAGGATTCCTTTACAAATTTTCTGTGGAACCTTAAACACTAACATCACATATTATGGTATAACTTGCGCTATTGCTTTTAGGAATACCTCCTCCCCTCCAGCAGATCATAATAGCTTCTCCTTCAATCCAGTATGCAATTTAAGCAGCCCACATTTGCGCATATGCTTGTATTAGGATGAGGGAATAATGGATAATCAATAGGTTTGTTTTTGCCGATCAACATAACAAACTTAAACTCCCATTAACTCCTCCCGCATTTCCGCCTTTGCTAACAATGCAGTTAGCCCTTCTGTTGGATACTACTTTGTTGTCTCATCCGTGATGTTTTCGATCAGTACATGTGTGAAATTTGTGCCCGGTTTTATTAGTTCGTGGTTTTTATCCTTTTTGATGACAATGTTGGCACAACTGTAGCGACAAAAAATCTTTTGTTTTCGGGAGTAAACATCATCTAGTTAAGGGGAACATCATAAAATTGTTTGCACACTTACTTTCCCTTTTTATTTGGTTGTATGCAAATACCTCTATAAACATAATATTAATAAATAAGATGATAGTTTGTCCAACTAATTGAAAGACAATATTTAGAGTTTCCCTGTCAATTCATTTTCACCATGTTATCTTTTGTCAACGTATTTTGTGATCCGCTTATCCAAAAGACATGTGAAAATAAAAGTAAACTTTGTAGAAACACATTCACATTCCTCTAGGTTATCGTTTATATTTTTTGAGTCACCGACCTTTCAATCACCTACCTATAGGAGACGACGCGGGGTCAGTCTATCACTCTATCTTGGGATAATAGGTCGTCTATCTTCATTTTGACCCAAAAAAGGGCTTCTATTAGGCTATTCGGTTTGGCATATTCTGCGTGCGACTGATTGGATCATCCGTGCAAAATATAGACCCAATCAACAAGTTTAAAATGCATGCCTATAAAGCTGTATCCTGAATAATTCTTTCCCTTTTGCAAATCTAACATGGCCGGCCGTGATGATAACCTAGAAATATAGTATTGAGGTTCACAGAAGACATCCCTGGCCACAAAAAGACCATATTCAGAAGCGACGAATATGTCATCCCTTTTGCACGATGAAACAAGCTTAGCTAGCCAGCCTCGTTCGATCAATCGATCGGCTGGCTGCATGACGGCGCGAGCACATGGAAACAACAAAGCCACATAGTAGTATATATGTCCTCCAATGCAATGCATTCTCTTTCGTTCTTCACCGTTCGTGCAAAAAGCCCAAAGCTGTCTAGCTCAGACTAACGTTAATGACTAATTGTTTTCGCCTCCGTACACATTCCGATGTGAAATAGCTTGGTTATTTCTATTTCTCATAGGTCAAGAACAAGAACTCTATCTAGCTGTGAGGCTGTGAGTTCATAAATTCAGTAGTACAAAAGCCTATATCCCAGAGAAAAGTTGCAGGCAGTAGCGTATAATTAACTAATTAATTGATTATTTCTGCCGCTCTATGTAAGATAAGATTGATTACGCAGCCAAGATGCTTTATGTTGCGTACTAGTAGCAGCCAAGATGCTTTATGCTGCCAAATGTAGATTCTTCCAAACTTACGGGTGTGTAAAAACTATATATAGTACTCCATTTTATAAATAGATGTTTCAACTTTGTCAAAATTTAAATGTATCTAGACCCATTTTAGTATCTAGATACATTCAAATTTGTCCTAAGTTGAGACATCCTTTTATAAACGGAGGTACTACGACTCCAATGTTAATTTCGACATAAACAACACATCGGTCAGCTGGTTGACAAGTTCTTGATCACAAGGTCAGAACTCAGAACTAATTAAGTACCCTCCCATCCATGTCACCGCCGGCATAGAAACACGCTTAGTTTGGTAAGTGAAGCTGTAACAAGACGCCAAATTCCGGCAGCACGACAGTTTCTCCACATGACATGGAGCAATATTCTACTATGTGTTTGTAAACCCATTGACTATCACTTTAACAAAAGCATGGAATAAAATTGGAGGTCCGTACGCACGCCGTTTCAGAAGAATACGCTCGTGTAGGCCGGGCCGGCCGTTGGTCGCGAAGAATTCCGCCTCCACCGGCAACAAGGAATCATCGCCCACGCTGCCACGCCCACTCGCCGAGGCGCTATATATATCGAGGGGGAGCACGGCTCTGTTGCCCATCAGCTAGCTCGAGAGCAAGTTCTATTTGCCAAATTGCCAACTTTTAAGTGTCTACTCCTACCCTCCTAGCTAGCTAACCAAGAACTACTCCATTTCATTCTTAAGCTCATCTCGGAGGTCGAAGCACTACCGGAGCTTCTACATGGGTTCTCCTACTCATACTCGCCGCAGCACTAGCAAAGGCAGCAAGGGTGCGCCGTCGGTGTGGGCGTTTCTCGCGGTGCTGCTGCTAATCCTGCTCAGCTGCTCCCCGTGCCAAGGGCGAAAGCTGATTGTGGCGGAGGAGCAAGGCATGGTGATGCACTTCGAAGGCGGCTTGGTGCTCCGAGTGTCGCCGACACAGAGCCCCATCGGCGAGGCAGTGGCGGCGGTGCCGAGGGGATTCTCGAGGGCCGCCCGGTCGATGCGGTCCGTGCCGAGCCCCGGCGTCGGGCATTAGCCTAGGTTCGGTTACCACACGGTCTGCCACCAGAGAAGTTTGCATTTTCGGAGATGAGGATTTCTGCGTCGTTCGTTACTTTGTTCTGAACTTGATTTTTTCGCTTTCAGATAGAGAAGAGTGTGAATGGTCGTGAGAAGGATCGGGGTGTGTTTGTGCATGAGTCGGCTGAAAGTAATGTAAGCGGCTGCGAGCTGATGCGTGCGTGATGCAACCTTATTATAACAAAATTGTTAATTAACTTGCTGGAATCGAATGGAACGAAAGTTCAGTGTCACCGTCGCCATTCTCCTGTCATATCAGTTGCTTGAGCCAGGTGTTCCGTGAAATTCTGTTGCATACTACTTCGTCGTCTTCTTCCTGATGTTTTCGATGAATACATGTGTCGAATTTTGGCATGATTGTAGTGACAACAAAATCTATAGTTTTCAACAATTAAACAACAGCTAGCTAGTTGTTTTTATTTTAAACAAGACACCCAGTTGGAATTAACATCGTAAGATTGGACACACGGCACGCACGCGCGCGCACACACACTTAGAGCATCTCCAGCCGCGTCCCCCAAACCGTCCCCCAAACTGCGCCGGATTGAGCGTTTGGGGGACGTGTTTTGTTCGTGCCGCGTTTGGGGGACGTCGCTCCCCAGCGTCCCCCAAACGCCCCCAAACATTTAAAATAATTTTTCTTGGCATTTTTATTTCAATTTCCACAAACTAATACATAATTGGGAACGTGGTTTACACGAAGACATAGTTTGGAACATGGTTTTCCACAAACTAATACATAGTTTGAACCATGGTGGACACAAATATAAAATATTGCAAATAAACTAAACCTAACTAAGCCGTGCATCGGCGGTTTCCTGTGTTACTAAGAAACAACACTGCACACCCACCTAAACCGGAAAATCCAGCGGGAGGATGGTGCCCTTGTTGGTTCTACCGATGAGGCGACAAGGCCTCCGTGCACGTATTCGCTGCGAAGAAACAACACTCTCGTCCTCCGAGTCGGTCTGTCGTCGTGGGAGTCCCTGTCGACGTGGTAGTCCCGGCGGCGCGACTCTCGTCGAAGACCTTGATGCTCATGTCCCTGTTGCCGAAGTAGGAGAACACGAGGATGAAGCCGGCTTGGAGGCTGTGGTGGCGCGCGAACTTCTCCCAGCCGATGTTGAGGTACATCTTGCCGCGCCCGTCGTAGATCACGTCGACGATCCACGGCAGTAGCCGCACGAATGCTCCCGCAGATGCATCGTGCGCGGGCGTACGCCGCCGACGTACTCGGCGAAGGAGTCCGGCAGCCTCTGGATGCCGCGCGGATCGCCCTTGAGGACGTGGACGAACTCGAACAGGACGTCCGGCTCCACGTCCGGCTCCGACGATGAAGACGACGGCGCGGGAGGCGACGGCGATCGTTCAGCTATGCCGCGGCCACGACCACGACCACGACCACGGCCGCGGCCGCGAGGTCGGCCTCCGCCTCTACCAGACATGGCGACGAGTCTTGTTGAGAGATGGTGGCGGCTAGGGTTTGGGAGAGAGGCGCTAGGTTTGTGTGTGAGAGGGACGACGAGAGGCGCCCCTTTTTATAGGCCGGAGAGGGCGGATGAGCGGTGGCGCTCATTAACGCCGGCCGAGCTAGGCGCGACGGGACGCGTCGCTGCGCCCCGGGAACTGCACCGTCGCTGCGAGGCTAACACCGTCGCGCCATCTTCCGTCGCGAGGTAGGCGACGTTAGGTTCAAATTGCTGTGCCACAGACGCGTCGGCCCTGCCACTCCCCGCCTCGCTTTTCGTTGTGTCCGGCGTCCCCGGTGCGTCCCGTGGGACGGGGACGGGCTCGGGCGCCGGACACCGTATGCGCCGGACAAAAAGGGCTTTGGGGGACGCGGCTGGAACGCTTTTTTGGTCCGGCGCGCCCCAAATCCCTTTGGGGGACGGTTTGGGGGACGCGGCTGGAGATGCTCTTAGATCAACTTATATTACCCTTAAGCGTCAAGGAGTTGCAGAGGAGATTATCTCATAAAAATGAACCAAATGATATTACAGTTAAGAGGAAACGGTGGTGCACGAGCAACAATGAGGCGTAAACTTTTCAAATTATTTCCTCAACTGTTGGCTCAATTATTTTTGGATGATTTTGATTGATTGTTATCATACACAACTTATGTTTTTTCTTAAAAATGGTATTGATAAATCAGTTTCAGCACAGCTAGGCTTATGTCAGTTGGTACAGATATATAAATCTGCATATGGTTTTGTATTTAAGTTTTGTGTCTTAATTTATGAAAGAATATAATAACCTCCCGTAATTGCATATCCTTGTTATAGTAGGTTAATAGTGCTTATGGCTTTTGCTAGGATGTTCTTGACCAACTGCCAAATGTAGTTCTGTCATGTCAGTTGGAGCTAACTAAAAGAATATAATACAGTATGTGTTAAATCTAGTTCCGTTCCAAGGCGATTGGATCTCGGCTCGTGCCTCCTGTCGGCGCCGCCGCTGATCGCCTCGTCTCTGTGGCCTTTGAGCCATGGAGGCGCGGTGGATCTCGGCCCTCGTCGGTGGGAGGGCTCCGCTCCCTATTTTAAGGGTTTCGTTTTTCGTTTTTATGGTCAAGGTTTTGTTGACGTCAGAAACCCAACGGCGGGCAGTGACTGGTCAACACCGTAGAGCCGGGAACAACTAGGGCTGCGGCTGGCCCCAGTCCCTCAGAGCGACGGCCCGCAAAGCCTCCTGGTCGCGCCGATGCAAATTGCAGGGCGTGCCACCGACCTATACCGGTCGAAGGTGTGGATGATGCCTCGCTTAGTTTCCTGCAGGGCACACACGTACACGTTAAATAAGAGCCTCGATCGGCTCTCGGGTTATCTGTGAATCGGCTCATGGAGCCGATCCACCCATGATTCGTCCAAGGCGGCCGAATATATGGTGGTCCTGCTTGATCAAGATAAAGCATATGAGATCCACGACGATCGGGGTTTTCACCGCATAATCGGATCATCCTACTCACGATTGGGCCTCGCGCTCACGCACGGTGATCGTAAGCCAGCCCTAGACAAGGCCTAAAAACCAACACTAGGTTGATCCTCGGAACGTCCCGTCTAGGGGCAGCAAACTACACCCTACATGCCGCTGGATGCTCCAACCCTTTGTAAGGCCTAACTATTGCAGATATTAAACTAATCCTTGATGAATCAAGGAGCAATCGTAACGGATCAGATCTACTAAATAACGATCAAGCGGGGTGCCGCCCCTGCACCCATGATGAGGTACAGGACGGCTAGATGCGCAAGGGTTGCACTACGACGCATATGATACTAAGAACAATGCTAACCCTAACACATCTATGATAACTACGTTGCTCGCCATCAAAAGGCTTCAGCACGAGCAACGCATGAACAACTAGGCAGGCTCGTGCTGCCTAGATCGCGAGATGCGATCTAGGCAGCATGGTGCTTACCGGAGGAACCCTCGAGACGAAGGAGTTGGCGATGCGCCGAGATTGGTTTGTGTTGAACGTTGGTTGTTGTTTATTCCATAAACCCTAGGTACATATTTATAGTCCAGGGGACTTTCTAATGTGGGCGTGCACTAAACCGTGCACGAGATAAACTCTAACTTCTAAACTAAGATGCGATCTAATATGTTACAGATACATGGGCGGTTTAGCCCAACTTGGTATAAAAGGCCGATTCACATATCCCTTCTATATGTATATCTTCACGTCCATCTCGATCGCGGCCCACCTCTAGCTTGGTCAAATCCTGGTGATAACACATGCCCCCTGGTTTTGGAAATGACATTTCCAAAATCATTATGCTTTTCTCTCGTAGGGTCATGTCGTGGCAGAGCAGAACCGTCGCAGAGTCCTTCATCATGATAACTTGCCTTCTCAACTTCTCCGCACGATTTGACAGTCTTGGCACTACTCCCTCGGAAACTGATGTGGCATTGAATTTCCACTATATCCCCTTTTACTTAACCACTCCGCGCAGTTTATTCCTTTACCTCCTTCGCATTAGCACCCAAAAACCCTCCTGCGCCACCATGTCCTCTTCTTCCTCCGCCTCATCGGGCTTTTCCACCGAGTCCTCTTCTTCCCGCGAGCCGCGGAGTGGAACCCCGGAGGCCCACGCGGCAACACTCGCCGCGCCATCGAGGCGGGAATGAGCCCAGCCATGATTTCTCCATCTGGTCGAGGACGACAGGTCCCCGACGACGGGGAGAGCGATCTCCGCTTCCTTGCCGATAAGGAAGCGGTGGAAAAGCGAGGATGATCACTTCCCTGGGATGGGCCACCTCCGAGGAGGTGAAGGAGGAGGAAGGAGGAGACGACGGCGACCTCCCCGACGAGCCGCCGGCCAAGCGCCATTGCCCCTGGCGGGGAAATCTGAGTGACCGACGGCGATGACGACGGCGACGAGGAGGATGAGGACAATGAAGGTCCTGCTGGCGGCCGCTGGAGCAGCGACGACGAGCCGGCCAGGACAATCTCTCTTATTAATGAAGAACTTTTCCCCAATTTGATTTGCCGATTTCCTCTTCCACTGACCTTGCCGATTCGTCCCCTTTGCCAATGCGTAATGAGCCGATAGCATCGCATCGGCCCTTTGAAACTCGCTCTTCCCTTCTTCAAGATGATTTTCTAAATCGCGAAAATGCAGGATCTTCAGGAAAACCTTTAAACTTTTCCAACCAAACCCAATAATCCTCTTCAATACTCATCATTTGTGAAGAAGGTCGTAATGAAGGATCAGCCGATGGCATCCCAATCGGTTCTTTAAACAGAGCAAAACAAAATATCCACCAGGCCTGCTGCCCCCGAGTCTTGGCCAAGGCAAAAACAGAAACGAGGACGCGTAACTTAGCTGAATTAGCCTGGGCTTGATCATGCAGAGCCAGCCGATTTGCACATAAATTGGCTTCCCAAAGCAGAGAGCCTTCAAGGCGAGCTGCCCCCGAGTTTCTCTAGTCCGCTCTTAGCGCCCTGCTGGTCGATCGGCTCCTTTCCTCTTGAGTCGATGGCTGCGCATCGGCTACTTCTCAATTCTGAAGTCGATGCCCTTGCATCGGCTGTAAAATTTTAAAATTTTAGGCCGATTTGTGTATCCCCCATACTTAGTATTATTATCCATCTAGGTGCCCCCGAGCCGATTATGTCAAGAGAATTGATGGTATCGGCTCGTCGTAGTCCCTGTTGGGTCAAACGTTGATCCCAGGCAGAATGGATGGTGAGGATAATTTTGGCTGATCGCTGGAATCGGCCTCCACGTTGCTTGCTCGGTGAAGGTTTTGTAATATCCCTTCATCGGTTTCGGAGGGCCGATCGCAAGGATCAGCCTCGCCACGTTGCTTATTGACGTAGTCTTGCTACTCGCCCAGGCCGGTGGATAAAACCAGCCCAATCTCCGATTTTATTACATTGGTGCGCTTGCTGTTGTCCACCTCGGGTGCATCGTGTAATCGTGGAGCTCTACACTTCGCCGGACGACGAGCACCATGTTTGTGCCAGCCGATGTTTCACCATCGGCTTTCCTTTGCTTGGGGCGCCACTCTTTTCTTTGCGGCGTCCCTCTTCATCCAGGGTCCACTGGACTTTCGCAGCCAAATCAGGTCGTGCCTTCCTCGCGTATGCAAGTATAACCTTTCGGCTTCCTCCACCGCGCAATCGCTGAACCCTGCGCTTTTGTGAATGGCTGAGACCATCAGGGCACCACCTTGGACGGTGGTACTGTCTTCTTCGCCCCCTCGTCTTCCGAATCCTCGAGATCTTCCAACCGAGGGATCTCAGCACGTCTGTTTTGTGGTGGGAGAGGCCCTAGGCGCCACGGACACATTGGCTGCCTCCTTCTTTTTCGGGTTGGGCAGTTGCCGATTGTTGGTAATCGGCTCATTCCTGAATCCCAGCGTGTCGAAGAAAGGCAGTCCCAATGCCTGTCCGTATCGTCCTGCTCCCTGGCGTGGCGCTCCTGCCGCTCCTCATCGTGATTATGCCGACGTAAATCTGTCGTTTCTGGCCAGACGGCCTCTTTCATCATCGTCGCCGTGTCGCCGGTGTTGATCATACCGACTCACGTACTTATTGAGGAGGTGATCAGAGAGGGGTCATTGATATCTTATGTTCTTAACTTCCCCTCTCGTGACGTAGCGCTTGCCATCTTGACGGAGCCGATCGCATGGAGGCCCCCCCTGTCCTTGCTCGAGAGCAGCTGTCCTCATCCCGTCCTTCTCAGCGGTGTCCAAGCTCTACCATGCTGATGTTGGCTGAGAAATCAGGGTGGCACCCTCCGAGGTGGCGAGACTCCACCATGTTGACGGCGGGGAAGGGTGTGTCGACCTTCATGGCATACCGGTTAAAAATTAGTCGCCCATTTTCTATTGCCATCTGGATCTGCTGACGCCACACCCTGCAGTCGTTAGTGGTGTGGGTGAACGTGTTATGCCACTTGCAGTATGGCTTTCCGTTCAGCTCTTGCACCGTGGGCACTTTGTGGCCTTCGGGAACCTTTATATGCTTCTCCGCGAGTAAGAGATCGAAAATCTGCTCGGTCTTCGTCACATCGAAGTCGAACCCTCTTGGAGGTCTGGTGGCTTCACCCATTTGCAGGTTTGGGCTGCGCTCGAGTCCACTCAGCTCTGCGACCTCTTGTTCTCCCGTAGCGACTTCATCTTCGCCTGCGTCAACCATGGTAACCACACGCTTGAACTTGTCCCGATAGACATCGGGTGACGCTGTTCATACGCTGACAGCTTCGTACCATGTGCGCTAGTGACGGGTCCGCTTGGGAGGCCACGTCCTTGATCGATGATGATAGACCCACCACCGCCAACTCGACTGCTTCTTTTCGCTTACGTGAACCGAATAGCATCGGTTCCTAACGGTCTGAAGCGCTGGATGTATTCGACACTGTTTCCCGCGCCTGTCGCACTTGTGCAAGATCGGCAATGCCGCCTCGGAAGCCTCGAGTGATATTGCTCATGGAACCGTTCTTCCAGCTGCTTCCAAGTCTGGACTGAGTTCGGTGGCACGACGTGTACCAAAGCCGATCCTGTGAGGGGTGAGAAGTACCTCACGCGCAGCTCGTCCGACGCTGAGATCATGCCCAGCTGTGCCAAATATCGGCTCACATGCTCGATGGAGCTGTAACCATCTGATCCGCTGAACTTTGTGAAGTCCGGGAGCCGATATTTGGGTGGTAGCGGGATCAATTCGTACTCGTTGGGGTACGGCTTGATATAGCCGATCGCCTTTCTTTTCGGCATCATGTCGAACTGATCTTTCAGAATCGTACAAATCTGATCCGCGGTGATGGCTGCAGGTGCCGAACCCGAAGATTCGTCGGAGTGGCGTACTTAACCAGCCATGCTTGTTTTTCCGGTTCTGAGCCGCTGCAGGAGCTGGGCTCGGGAGTTTTGTCGGGGTGGCGTATTTAGCTAGCCACGTTTGCTTCTCGAGTCGCCTCCGACGTTCCTCCTGTTGCCCAGAAGTCCCCTGTGTAGCAACCTGGTTCGAGGGTGCCAGTGCTGCGATGGCACGTATGCGCATGCGTACCCGTGCGGGATCTCCTTGGGCGCGTCATGTAGGAATTGGTAGTCAGGGGTCACCACCAATCTTGTGTAGACGACGTAGGCCGATGCGCTCGGCGCTCAGGCGCTGCCAAGGCGAACGGCAGCGGTGGACGGGGCGGAGTGGTACTTCTCCTTGGTGAGTCCCTAGAGCTGGTCCTGACGGAGAATACCGATGGCTCATGATCTCTGGATCACGCGCAGACGACGCGCTCCAACGTATTCACCGGGCTCTCAGAATGGCGGTGCAGCGAATGAGCCACCATGAAGTTGATCTCCTGACGCAGCGACCTGGTGCGTTCTTCCGACGGGGTGGATAGGTCCACTCCATCAAGGGCACCTTCAGGTGAGAACCCCTTCCATCGATGCCATGGGAGCGGGTCTGTGGAAAGAGCCGATGAGGTCGGCTTCGAGGAAGGCTTTGACCTCGTCATACTTCTTCTTGAGCTCGCCAGAGCTCCTCGTACGTGACCGGAGTTTCTTCGCCATCTCCGATGTAGATGGCGATGTGGTTGATGTTGAAGATGGTCCCACCGGCGTGCGAATGTGTTGACGTCGAAACCCACCGGCGGGCGGTGACTGGTCAACACCGTAGAGCGGGAACAACTAGGGCTGCGGCTGGCCCCTCCTCGAGCGACGGCCCGCAAAGCCTCCCGTCGCGCGCCGATGCAAATTGCAGGGCTGACCTCCTGGTCAGGAAGGTGTGGATGATGCCTCGCTTAGTTTCTGCGGGCACACACGTACACGTTAAATAAGAGCCTCGATCGGCTCTCGGGTTATCCTGTGAATCGGCTCATGGAGCCGATCCACCCATGATTCGTCCAAGGCGGCCGAATATATGGTGGTCCTGCTTGATCAAGATAAAGCATATGAGATCCACGACGATCCGGGGTTTTCACCGCATAATCGGATCATCCTACTCACGATTGGGCCTCGCGCTCACGCACGGTGATCGTAAGCCAGCCCTAGACAAGGCCTAAAAACCAACACTAGGTTGATCCTCGGAACGTCCCGTCTAGGGGCAGCAAACTACACCCTACATGCCGCTGGATCCTCCAACCCTTTGTAAGGCCTAACTATTGCAGATATTAAACTAATCCTTGATGAATCAAGGAGCAATCGTAACGGATCAGATCTACTAAATAACGATCAAGCGGGGTGCCTCCCTGCACCCATGATGAGGTACAAGGACGGCTAGATGCGCAAGGGTTGCACTACGACAGCATATGATACTAAGAACAATGCTAACCCTAACACATCTATGATAACTACGTTGCTCGCCATCAAAAGGCTTCAGCACGAGCAACGCATGAACAACTAGGCAGGCTCGTGCTGCCTAGATCGCGAGATGCGATCTAGGCAGCATGGTGCTACCGGAGGAACCCTCGAGACGAAGGAGTTGGCGATGCGCCGAGATTGGTTTGTGTTGAACGTTGGTTGTTGTTTATTCCATAAACCCTAGGTACATATTTATAGTCCGGGGACTTTCTAATGTGGCGTGCACTAAACCGTGCACGAGATAAACTCTAACTTCTAAACTAAGATGCGATCTAATATGTTACAGATACATGGGCGGTTTAGCCCAACTTGGTATAAAAGGCCGATTCACATATCCCTTCTATATGTATATCTTCACGTCCATCTCGATCGCGGCCCACCTCTGACTTGGTCAAATTCTGGTGATAACAGGTTTATAGGGGCGGCGCTCAGGTGGTGGTGGAGGCTGTTAGAGTTGTATAGTTTCTTTTCCGTTATTCCCCAGTGTATGAGGGGCTTACCTGCATATTCTCACACATGTACATGTACTGGCGTATGGCCCTCTATGAATACCAGTTGCTATTCCAACATGGTATCAGAGATCATGGTCTAGCTCTTTGCACGTTGCAACTCCGTGCTCGATCCGCGCCACCGCCGATGATCTTTTCGGCCCGTCGCTGCTCCACTTTCTTTCTCCTCTCCTGCTCTTGTCGGGATCGAGTTCTTTTCCAAGTAATTTAGGACTTTTTTGTCCAAATCGAGCTCCAAATCAGTTTTCCGTCGGGGGTTGTTTCTGCTCCGGCCGCCACCGTGCTGCCCCGGCCAGCTCCGGCCCGCGCAGCTCCGGTCGCCGTCGAGCTGTCTCCGGCCGGCCCCGGCCCGTGCACATCTGGCTGCCGACGAGCTGCCCCCGGCCGGCTCCAGCCCGTGCAGCTCCGTCCGCCGTCGTGCTGTCTCCGGCCGGCCCCGGCCCGTGCACCTCCGGCAGCCGACAAGCTACCTCCGGCCGGCCCCGGCCCGCGCCGCCCCGGCCGCTGCCGCCTGGTCCTCTGGCCGGCACCCGCCCCGTCTGCCTACCTGGGTGAGCTCGTGCCTGATCTAGCCTGGCGCGGGCTGCTGTTCGTCTGGCCCGATCTAGATCCAGATCCGGATCCAAAAAAAAATAAAAAAATGAAGGAAGATGTCGTCGTCTGCGTCTGGCTATGTCAGTATTCCCCGGTGCCCTGTGATTTTTGATGGTACCAACTATGGAGAGTTTGTTGCCTTTATGCGCATTCACATGCGCGTCCTTCGGCTGTGGGGTGTTCTTACTGGCGAGTTCTCTTGTCCGCCGCACCCCACTGCTCCTGTGCCTCCTACTCCACCGTCTGTGCCACAGGCCCTTGCTGAAGATGCTATGCAGGCTGATCGGGATGCAGCCAAGTCTGCCGAGACTGCTGCTGATGAGGCATATGATGAGCAGGTACTTGCCTATTCAGAGGCTCTTAACTCCTACCGCGATAGTTTGGCTACCTTTACTCAGTGGTGTGATGAGAATGCCAGAGCTGCCGCTGTTCTTTCGCAGAGTGTTCAGCCACAGTTTGCTTCTGAGTTTATGGGCCTCGCTACTGTCGCTGAGATGTGGTCTCACCTTCGTCAGCGCTATCAACCTTCTGGGGATGTACTTGTCTGTGTTGCGTCGGGAGCATGATCTTCAGCGGGTGACTCTCTGTTGATGAGTTCTACACCCAGAGTGCGGCGATCTGGCGCCGCTTGACACCCTTCGCACTATCGTGGTACTTGCCGTGTTGCCGGACGGTGCGTTCAGATATGGACTTCGGAGGATCCATGAGTTCTGTCTCGACGTCCCGAGTTTGAGCCTCGTCGTGCTCGGTTGTTTGCTCGAGGCCGTGTTCCTATCTCGGAGGTGCTGAGCTTCGTGCTGAGGAGACTCGTCTGCGTGGTCTGGACTGCTTGGGACACCCTCTGTTCTTGCTGCTCGAGTTCCCACTGCTCCCCACCGCCACTTCTTCCTACACCGGTGTTGCTGCCTGGAGGAGCCCGCTCTTCTCGCGGTGGGTCGTTCTCGCCCTCCTCGGTTCTGCACTCACTGTCGGATGCCTGGTCACCTTGAGTCTGACTGCTACCAGAAACAACGGGGTGTGCCTCCTCGTGCTCCACCCTCAGCGCCTATCACCACCGGCTTCACTGAGCAGGATATAGTGAGACTTCAGCGTCTCCTTGCCTCCACCGGCTCTGCTTCGACGGGTACTGTTGCCTCCGCGGCTATTTCCTCTCCACGTCAGGTACATCTTCGTGGGTTCTAGATTCTGGAGCTTCTTTTCACATGTCTCCTGATTCTTCCTCTCTTTCTTCTCTTCGACCTCTTCCTCTCCCTGTTAGTGTTCTTACTACCGATGGTACTTCTCTCCCTGTTGCTAGTCATGGCACTCTTTCTACTTCCTCCTTTTCCATTCCTGATGTTTCTCATGTTCCCCGTCTTACCATGAATTTGTTTTCCGCTGCTCAACTCACTGATTCTGGTTGTCGGGTCATTCTTGATGCTGATTCTTGTTCTGTTCAGGACACTCACACTCGAGCCCTGGTTGGGGCTGGCCCTCGGTGCCGTGACTCCTAGGGACTTTGGGAGCTTGACTGGCTTCATGTTCCTTCTTCCACCACTTCATCGACCGCTCCATGCGTGCTTGGTGCTTCCACCACCGCCTCCTTTCAGCATTGGCACCATCGTCTTGGTCATCTTTGTGGTTCTCGCTTGTCATCTTTACTTCGTCGAGGTCTCCTGGGGCCTGTCTCAGGAGATGTCTCGCTTCAGGGTTGTCAGGGTTGTAGGCTTGGTAAACATAATCAGTTACCTTATCCTACTAGTGCGTCTGTATCTCAGCGTCCGTTTGATTTGGTCCATTCTGATGTACGGGGTCCGGCTCCTTTTGCTTCCAAGGGGGGCCACCGCTACTATGTTCTTTTTATCGATGACTTCTCGCAGCGAGGTTCTCTCGATATATAAGCGTTTTGCTGCCATGGTCCATACTCAGTTTTCCACACCTATACGTGTCTTTCGGGCTGATTCTGCCGATGAGTACATCTCCCAGTGTTGCGTGGTTTTCTTTGAGCGGGCACTCTTGCCAGTTTTCCTGCCACGGCGCCCTTGCCCAAAATGGCGTGGCTGAGCGCAAGCATCGCCACCTGCTTGAGATGGCACGTGCGATGATGATCGCTGCCTCTCTTCCTCCTCACCTTGGGCTGAGGCTGTGTCTATTTCACCTATCTCATCAACCTTCACCCTCCACCTTGCAGGGTGGTATTCCTCTTGAGCGTCTCACTGGTCACACTCCTGATTACTCGACCCTTCGTCCTTTTGGTTGCGTTTGCTATCTTCTTCTTGCTCCACGCGAACGCACCAAGCTGAGTGCTCAATCGGTTGAGTGTGTCTTCCTTGGCTACAGCCCTGAGCACAAAGGTTATAAGTGTTGGGATCCTATTGGTCGTCGGATGCGCCTATCTCGGGATGTCACCTTTGATGAGTCCCGTCCTTTCTACCCGCGTCCCTCCTCCTCTTCCTTCTCGGTGGATGATATCTATTTTCTCATGTTCCCTGACTCACCTCCTCCTGTACCTCTGGTCCCTGCTCTGTCGAGTCTCTCACCACCTTCTCCTCCTCCACCCGCCAGACCCCCTCTCCTCCCTCACCACCGTCCCCACCCTCCACATCTTCCCCTCCCATGTCACCTTCCTCCACTACGGTCGTCCCTCCCTACCCTTTTCACTACTCCCGTCGTCCCTGTGAGGATGATGCTGCTTCTCCTGATATACCCTCCACCTCTGATGCGATGCCCTCTACGTCCGAGCCGACTCACCATCTTCGTGCTCGTCCTCGTCCTCCTCCGATCGCTATTCTCCCACTCACTACGGTCTTTCTGCTCTCCTCGAGCCGACCTCTTATCGGGATGCCCTTGCTCATCCCGAATGGCAGCTAGCGATGGTTGAGGAGATTGCTGCTCTTGAGCGTACTGACACTTGGGATGTTGTCACTCCTCCTTCCTCTGTTCGTTCCATCACCTGCAAGTGGGTCTACAAGATCAAGACTCGCTCCGATGGTTCTCTTGAGCGCTACAAGGCTCGTCTTGTCGCTCGCGATTTTCAGCAGGAGCATGGCCGTGACTATGACGAGACCTTTGCTCCCGTGGCTCACATGACTACAGTTCTTACTTTTCTTGCTGTTGCTTCTGTTCGCCACTGGTCTGTTGATACGTCCCAAACGTATCCATAATTTCTTATGTTCCATGCTACTTTATTGATGATACCTACATGTTTTATACACATTATATGTCATTATTATGCCTTTTCCGGAATTAACCTATTAACAAGATGCCACAGTGCGGTTCGTTTATTATGTCTGTTTATTGAAAAGGCCCAAAAACCAAAGTGCTCGGAAAAATCCAGAAAAATTACAGAAATTCTATTTCGTCGGAAGACTCACGGAGCCGAAGGGCAAGCCGGGGAGGCCCAGGGCCTCCTCCCCATAGGCGGCGCGGCCTGGAGGGGTCACCCCACCTGTGGGGTGGGCCCCTCGGGACTCTTCCGACTCCGACTCTTCGCCTATTTAAGCCGTCGTGACCTAAAACTTCGACACCTCTTCACGAAACTCCAGAAAACATCCAGGCGCCGCCATCGCGAAACTCAATTCGGGGACGAAGTCTGTTCCGGCACCAGGGGGAATTGCCCCCGGAAGCCATCTCCACCACCATCTTCACCGCCATCGATGTTCCCATGATGAGGAGGAGTAGTTCTCCCCTGGGGCTGAGGGCTCTACCGTAGCTATGTGGTTAATCTCTCTCTGTACTCCAATACAATGATCTCATGAGCTGCTTTACATGATTGAGATCCATATGATGAGCTTTGTATCGCTACTAGTTGTGTGCTACTCATGTGATGTTATTAAAGTAGTCTATTCCTCCTCCACGTGTGTAAAGGTGATTAGTGTGTGCACCGTGTGGTTCTTGTCGTAGGCTATGATCACGATCTCTTGAAGATTGTGGAGTTAATTATCATTATGATAGTATTGATGTGATCTATTCCTCCTTCATAGTGTAATATGGACAGCGTGTGCACTATGTTAGTTCTTGGTTTATCTTGCAAAGATCTATTATGCTCTAAGGTTACTTAAACATGAATATCGAATGTTGTGGAGCTTGTTAACTCCGGCATTGAGGGTTCGTGTAATCCTACGCAACGAATGATGTTCATTATCAAACAAGAGTGTATGTAGCACATATGAAGAAATATTTATTATGCGATCAAGGTTGAGAGTGTCCACTAGTGAAAGTATGATTCCTAGGCCTTGTTTCCAAGCAAACACCGTTTGTTTACTGTTTTGTTGCATGTTTACTCGCTGCCATATTTTATTCAGATTGCTATTACCACTCATATACATCCATATTACTTGTATTTCACTATCTCTTCGCCGAACTAGTGCACCTATACACGACAAGTGTATTTGGTGTGTTGGGGACACAAGAGACTTCTTGCTTTGTGATCGCAGGGTTGCTTGAGAGGGATATCTTTGACCTCTTCCTCCCTGAGTTCGATAAACCTTGGGTGATCCACTTAAGGGAAACTTGCTGCTGTTCTACAAACCTCTGCTCTTGGAGGCCCAACACTGTCTACAAGAATAGAAGCACCCGTAGACATCAAGCACTTTTTTGCGCCGTTGCCGGGGAGGAAAGGTAAAAGGCACTCATACTTCGGTTCAGGTAACAGTACTTTTCTGGCGCCATTGTGTGTGTGCTCGAAGCTATTTCCTTTAGACTCTGCAATTGCGACATTTGGTTTCTTGTTTACACTAGTTAGGCATAATGGACAACAATGACCTTTTTATTCTATTTCCTGATTTAAGACATGAATTGTTTGATGCGAAAATTAAAAAACCTATGGAACCTTATTTACATGATAGTAGCAATGTTATTAGTATGAATGCAATTACTGCTAATGCTATGAAGAAGTCTAAGCTTGGGGAAGCTAGTTTACATAAATAAATTTTTTGCTCCTCAACTTTGGAAGAAATATTTTGCTCTGATAATGCTTTATCTTCCATATGCGATAACTCTAATGATGCGTGTGATATTTTAAATCCATCTACCTGAAAGTATTCCATATAAAATCCCTATGAAAATTATTGAACGTGTTATGGACAACGCTATGAAGGGGATGGAACTGTCCATCCTGGAGATCATTTACTGTTTTTGCATGAATTATGCGGGTTATTCAAGTGTGCGGTATCTCTATGGATGAATTGAAGAAGAAACTATTCTCTATGTCGCTGTCGGTAAAGCGGCGCATTGGTATAAACTGAAGGACGGGCGCTCTCTTGATTGGAAGGATATTATGCCTCTATTTTGTTCTAAGTTCTATCCTCCAAGTGAAATTCACAAAGATCGAAACCATATATATAATTTCTGGCCTCATGATGGAGAGAGTATTGCCCAAGCATGGGAGAGATTGAAGACTTTAATGCTCAAATGCCCCAATCATGAGCTTCCAGGTAATATCATCATTGATAATTTCTATGCAAGACTTTCTTTTCAAGATAAGACCTTGCTGGATACTACTTGTTCTGGATCATTCACGAGCAATAAAGAAGAGTTTAAAAGGGACCTTCTTGATCGGATTAAGGAGAACGCTGAAGATTGGGAGAACGACAAAGGTAAAGAGTCAGGTATAAATTATGATTATGAATGCATTGAAACTTTCATGGATAGTGGTAAATTTCGAAATATGAGTGCTACTTATGGCCTTGACTCTCAAGTTGCTGCAAATCTTTATAAAGCTTTTGCTTCTCACATTGAATTGCCTAGGAAGAATTTTGATAAGTATCATGAACCTTTTAAAGACGCTTCCATGAAGAATGAAATTGTTGTTAATGATTGCAATAAGCGTGCTCAAACTCCTAAGAATGCTATTTCCTATAAGCATGTTAATTTTTGTGGAATACATAGACCTTGTGGAATTAATCAAATAGAAGATGAATATTGTATCCATCACAGAAATGAAAAAACTAGAAAGTGGTCTAGAGCTCTAGATGATCTTGGAGAAAAAGTGTGTGCCCTCTATCCTTTTATTTGTGAACTTTGCCATAGAGTTGGTCATTTTAATTTTCAATGTTCCTCCAATGATAATTCGAACCCCATGAGTGCTGCAAATTTGTATTGTGATGATGAAATTATTCCTAATCAGCATGATGAACTTACCTTATTTTTGAAGTGTGAAGAGTTATCAAGAAAAATTTCTTTGTTAAATATTAACGATCTTGATATTGATGATGTCCTGCATGGTTGTCTTTCTACTTGCATTAATAATTGCCATACAAATACTTACATACGAATATTTTAGAAGATGACACCTTGCCAAACTATGATAGGACCGCTGTGTGTTTTCAACTAATTAATGAAAAGGAGGGATCCTCCCAAGTTTCTTCTATTGTTTCTAAAAGAAAATCAGGTTATGCGGACAAGCCACCCTTCAAGCCTCTTCCTCCTAAAGAGGGGAACGAGGAGAAGGAGAAGAAGAAGAAGAAGAGACGAAGAAGAAGAAGAAGAAGAGAGAATAAAGAGAAAGAGGCAATGGCATATCCCGCGTGTATGAGGTAACAATAGGTAACCGTAAGTATGTTGCGCCTAATGATTATTATGATAATGAATCTGAGTACGATGATCTTCCTATACCCTTTACCCATATTAGTGATCATGATTTGGATGAGCACACTGCCTTTGATATTGAAAATCTCTTTGGTACTGATTATGAAAGTAATGATGATAGCATTATTCATGTCCCCTTAAACGATGATATTGAAAGCTCTAAGCTTGGGGATGTTGTGCTTGAAGATCCTGTATTTGAGACCTCTACTTTTAGTGAAAATGATGATATTACATATTCTGGTTTAGATAATTGCTATAGAGATGTATATGACACATGCTACAATTATCCTTATGAAACTTGTCATAATTATGATGGGCTTGCCAAAAACCATTCCCTTAGTATGCAACTTGTTTACCATGTTCAAATTCTTGATAATAATCTTGCTCCAATTACTATTAATGAGAATAACTCTTCTTATGCCAAAAATAATGATACTTCTATGCATATGAACCATGATAAGAATGTTTTAAGTGACGGGTATATTGTGGATTTCATCAATGATGCTACTGAAAGTTATTATGAGAGAGGGAAATATGGTTATATGCATCTTAATAATATTAAGTTTCCCCTCTTTATGTTGAGAATCTTTAAGTTACTCGTGTTTTATCCTCTTATGCTTGTCACTTTGCTCTTCATGAATTCATTTGTGTATAAAATTCTTCTGCATAGGAAGCATGTTAGGCTTAAATGTGTTTTGAATTTCCTCTTGAAGCTCTCTTTTGCTTCAAATACTATTTCTTGCGGGTGCATCACCAAAATTGCTGAGCCCATCTTAATGGCTATAAAGAAAGAACTTCTTGGGAGATAACCCATGTGTTATTTTGCTACAGTACTTTGTTTTATATTTGTGTCTTGGAAGTTGTTTACTACTGTAGCAACCTCTCCTTATCATGTTTTTGTGCCAAGTAAAGTTTCTATGTCAAAGTTGATGTTATATTTGGGATCGCTGCGCAGAAACAGCATTGCTGTCTGTCACGAATCTGGGCACAGTTTTCTGTAGAAAATTCGAAAAAATCTGCCAATTTACGAGCGTGATCCTCAGATATGTACGCAACTTTCATTAGTTTTGAGTTTTTCTATTTGAGCAAGTCTGGTGCCAGCTTTAAATTCGTCTTTACGGACTGTTCTGTTTTGACAGATTCTGCCTTTTATTTCGCATTGTCTCTTTTGCTATGTTGGATTCATTTCTTTGATCCATTAATGTCCAGCAGCTTTATGCAATGTCCAGAAGTGAAAGGAATGTTTGTGTCACCTCTGAACATGTGAATTTTTGATTATGCACTAACCCTCTAATGAGTTTGCTTGAAGTTTGGTGTGAAGGAAGTTTTCAAGGGTCAAGAGAGGAGGATGATATACTACGATCAAGAAGAACGAAAAGTCTAAGCTTGGGGATGCCCCAGTGGTTCATCCCTGCATATTTCAAGAAGACTCAAGCATCTAAGCTTGGGGATGCCCAAGGCATCCCCTTCTTCATCGACAAAGTATCAGGTTCCTTCTCTTGAAACTATATTTTTATTCTGTCACATCTTATATACTTTACTTGGAGCGTCTGTATGTTTTTGTTTTTGTTTTTGTTTGAATAAATGATTGTTTGGGAGAGAGACACGCTCCGCTGGTTCGTATGAACACATGTGTTCTTAGCTTTTAATTTTCATGGCGAAGGTTGAAACTGCTTCGTTAATTGTTATATGGTTGGAAACGGGAAATGCTACATGTAGTAATTGGTATAATGTCTTGAATAATGTGATACTTGGCAATTGTTGTGCTCATATAGATCTTGTTCAAGCTCTTGCATCATGTACCTAGTACCCATTAATGAATAATTACATAGAGCTTGTTAAAATTTGGTTTGCATGATTGGTCTCTCTAAGTCTAGATATTTTCTGGTTGAGGTGTTTGAACAACAAGGAGACGATGTAAAGTCTTATAATGCTTACAATATGTTTATATGTGAGTCTTGCTGCACCATTTTATACTTGAGTTTGCTTCAAATAACCTTGCTAGCCTAAACCTTGTATAGAGAGGGAATACTTCTCATGCATCCAAATACTTGAGCCAATATTCATGCCATTTGTGTCCACCATACCTACCTACTACGTGGTATTTCTCCGCCATTCCAAAGTAAATTGCTTGAGTGCTACCTTTAAACATTTCAAAAGTTATTACCTCTTATTTGTGTCAATGTTTTATAGCTCATGAGGAAGTATGTGGTGTTTATCTTTCAATCTTGTTGGGCAACTTTCACCAATGGACTAGTGGCTTCATCCGCTTATCCAATAATTTTGCAAAAAGAGCTGGCAATGGGATTCCCAGTCCCAAATTAATTAACAAAAATAGACACTCCTCCATGGTATGTGATTGTTGGACGGCACCGAAGGATTCGGTTAGCCATGGCTTGAGAAAGCAAAGGTGGGGAGGAGTGTCATCATAATAAAACTAAAATAAAAGGCACTCCTTCATGGTATGAGATTGTTGGCAGGCACCCGAGGGTTAGCCATGGATTGTGAAAGAAAGGTTGGAAGGAGTGCCACACAAAAATAAAATAAAATGGGAGCCGCTCTTTGAAGGTTTGTCTGGCAAGGGGGTTAGAGTGCCCACTACCATTCGTTGACAACAACAAACACCTCTCAAAACTTTACTTTTATACTCTCTTGATGTTTTCAAAATAAAAGCTCTAGCACAAATATAGCAATGGATGCTTTCCTCTTTGAAGGACCTTTCTTTTACTTTATTGTTGAGTCAGTTTACCTATTCTTTCTATCTTAGAAGCAAACACTTGTGTAAATTGTGTGCATTGATTCTTACATGTTTACCTATTGCACTTGTTATATTACTTTGTGTTGACAATTATCCACGAGATATACATGTTAAAGTTGAAAGCAACCGCTGAAACTTATATCTTCCTTTGTGTTGTTTCAAAGCTTTCTACTAAGAATTTATTGCTTATGAGTTAACTCTTATGCAAGACTTATTGATGCTTGTCTTGAAAGTATTATTCATGAAAAGTCTTTGTTATATGATTCATTTGTTTACTCATTATCTTCATCATTGCTTCGAATCTCTGCATTCATCTCATATGCTTTACAATAGTATGATCAAGGTTATGATGGCATGTCACTTAAGAAATTATCATTGTTATCGTTTACCTACTCGAGGCGAGTAGGAACTAAGCTTGGGGATGCTTGATACGTCCCAAACGTATCCATAATTTCTTATGTTCCATGCTACTTTATTGATGATACCTACATGTTTTATACACATTATATGTCATTATTATGCCTTTTCCGGAACTAACCTATTAACAAGATGCCACAGTGCCAGTTTGTATTATGTCTGTTTATTGCAGAAAAGGCCCAAAAACCAAAGTGCTCGGAAAAATCCAGAAAAATTACAGAAATTCTATTTCGTCGGAAGACTCACGGAGCCGAAGGGCAAGCCGGGGGAGGCCCGGGGCCTCCTCCCCATAGGCAGCGCGGCCTGGAGGGTCACCCCACCGTGGGGTGGGCCTCGGGACTCTTCCGACTCCGACTCTTCGCCTATTTAAGCCGTCGTGACCTAAAACTTCGACACCTCTTCACGAAACTCAGAAAACATCCAGGGGCGCCGCCACGCCATTGAAACTCAATTCGGGGACGGAAGTCTCATTCGGCACCCTGCCAGGACGGGGAATTGCCCCGAAGCCATCTCCACCACCATCTTCACCGCCATCGTTGTTCCCATGATGAGGAGGGAGTAGTTCTCCCCTGAGGCTGAGGGCTCTACCGTAGCTATGTGGTTAATCTCTCTCTGTACTCCAATACAATGATCTCATGAGCTGCTTTACATGATTGAGATCCATATGATGAGCTTTGTATCGCTACTAGTTGTGTGCTACTCATGTGATGTTATTAAAGTAGTCTATTCCTCCTCCACGTGTGTAAAGGTGATTAGTGTGTGCACCGTGTGGTTCTTGTCGTAGGCTATGATCACGATCTCTTGAAGATTGTGGAGTTAATTATCATTATGATAGTATTGATGTGATCTATTCCTCCTTCATAGTGTAATATGGACAGCGTGTGCACTATGTTAGTTCTTGGTTTATCTTGCAAAGATCTATTATGCTCTAAGGTTACTTAAACATGAATATCGAATGTTGTGGAGCTTGTTAACTCCGGCATTGAGGTTCGTGTAATCCTACGCAACGAATGATGTTCATTATCAAACAAGAGTGTATGTAGCACATATGAGAAGAAATATTTATTATGCGATCAAGGTTGAGAGTGTCCACTAGTGAAAGTATGATTCCTAGGCCTTGTTTCCAATACGAACTCCGTTTGTTTACTGTTTTGTTGCATGTTTACTCGCTGCCATATTTTATTCAGATTGCTATTACCACTCATATACATCCATATTACTTGTATTTCACTATCTCTTCGCGAACTAGTGCACCTATACACCTGACAAGTGTATTTGGTGTGTTGGGGACACAAGAGACTTCTTGCTTTGTGATCGCAGGGTTGCTTGAGAGGGATATCTTTGACCTCTTCCTCCCTGAGTTCGATAAACCTTGGGTGATCCACTTAAGGAAACTTGCTGTTCTACAAACCTCTGCTCTTGGAGGCCCAACACTGAAGCACCCGTAGACATCATCTGTCTCTCAGCTTGATGTACAGAATGCTTTTCTTAACGGTGAGTTAAGTGAGGAGGTATACATGCAGCCACCTCCTGGCTACTCTGTTCCCGATGGCATGGTCTGTCGTCTCCGGCGCTCTCTCTATGGCCTTAAGCAAGCCCCTCGCGCCTAGTTTCAGCGTTTTGCCTCTGTGGTCATCGCTGCTGGTTTTGTCCCTATCGCTCATGACCCTGCGCTTTTTGTCCACACATCCTCTCGTGGTCGGACTCTGCTTCTTCTTTATGTTGATGACATGATCATCACAGGTGACGACCCTGAGTACATTGCCTTTGTCAAGGCCTGTCTTCGCGATCAGTTTCTCATGACTGATCTTGGTCCTCTCCGCTACTTTCTTGGGCTTGAGGTTTCCTCTACCTCCGATGGCTTCTATATCTCCCAGGAGAAGTATATTCAGGACCTTCTCACTCGTGCCGCTCTTGGTGATGAGCGCATTGTCGAGACTCCTATGGAGCTCAATGTTCGTCTCCGTTCCACTGATGGTGATCCTCTTCCGGACCCGACTCGCTATCGTCACTTGGTTGGGAGTCTTGTCTACCTTGCTGTCACACGTCCTGACATCTCCTACCCAGTCCACATTCTGAGTCAGTTCATGGCTGCTCCCACTAGTGTCCACTATAGTCATCTTCTTCGCGTCCTTCGCTATCTTCGTGGCACTATCTCTCATCGGCTTTTCTTTCCTCGCTCCAGCTCCTTACAGCTCCAGACCTACTCAGATGCTACCTGGGCTAGCGATCCAGAGGATCGCAAGCTACTGTGTTTTCTTGGTGGCTCTCTCATTGCTTGGAAGACCAAGAAGCAGGTTGCGGTCTCTCGTTCGAGTGTTGAGGCTGAGTTGCGGCGATGGCTCTATTGACGGCTGAGGTGACTTGGTTATGCTGGTTACTTGCGGACTTTGGTGTTTGCTGATGCCGACTCCGCTCTTATCGGACAGTACTGGCGCCATCAGCATTGCGCGTGATCCGGTGAAGCACGAGCTCACCAAACACATCGGTGTTGATGCCTTATATGTGCGTCATGCTGTGCAGCATCAGGTTATGGCTCTTCATTATGTGCCTTGAGCTTCAGCTTGCTGACTTCTTCACGAAGGCCAGACTAGAGCACAACATGGTTTCTTTCTCTCCAAACTCGGTGTTGTTGATCCACCATGAGTTTGAGGGGGGTGTTAGAGTTGTATAGTTCCTTTTCCGTTATTCCCAGTGTATGAGGGTCTTACCTGCACATTGTCACACATGTACATGTACTGGCCTATGGCCCTCTGTGAATACCAGTTGCTATTCCAACAGAGGCGTCTCGTGCAATAAGGTTTTCCCGGCTTCAACCCCATCTCGGCGGCAACGTCGAGAGGCTTGTGGGAGTGGTGTGGTCTTCGAGGATTTTGTTTGGCTGTGGGGATCTTCGGATCATCAAGGAGCTTCATCGGCAATTCTTCCTTCTTCTTCGTCTCTAGGATGGATGTGGTCTTTTTGAACCGTTCGACGACTTCCCGTCCACAACCAACAACGTCAGGCCGACTCGGGAGGAGCTGCAGTGGCGGCGCGCCGTCGACACGGTCTTGAGATTGAAGATGAAGGGCTTCTCAAGAATCTCGTTGTATTTGTTTTTCTTGGAGTGCATTGTACTGTTCATTGTTTCTTTTAATGCCAAAGTCCTATTCGCAAAAAAAACTAAAAAAATATAAAATAATTATTGACCTTTGATTTTATAAGCACTCACCCATGTCACCAACCGTGCACATTTCGGCTGTGCATCCGCAAGCAAACCATTACAAAAGTAGGACAACTTTTCCACTTCCATGGAACAAAATTATAATGGAATGAACTACTCAATATTTTCAGTTCTTTAAACCAATTTAAATTCTCAACAATTTTTTCCAATAGATATAAAACTAAAACAAGTTAAAAATGGTTTGGAATTTTTTTCACAATTCCTAATTTACTCTACATATGGTGTTTGTACAAGTGATCTTTTTCATACTTTTAACAAAAAGTTTGACTTTGGAACATAAATTTTTGCCAAAAGTTACAAAACTGCAAAAAGAAAATGCCTAGGCATATTGAGTTCAAAATTTCTCGGTTTACTACATTTTTTCGATAAAGGGAATATATTAATATCAAAACGATACCAATTACATCTAGCCTCTGCAACAACGCACCACCCTAATGGCACTACGGATGCACATAGCCAAAAAAG
Source organism: Lolium multiflorum (assembly GCA_030979885.1). Classification (NCBI taxonomy): domain Eukaryota; kingdom Viridiplantae; phylum Streptophyta; class Magnoliopsida; order Poales; family Poaceae; genus Lolium; species Lolium multiflorum. Next base: position 72,452 of record JAUUTY010000015.1, on the reverse strand, counting down.
GGAAAAGAAAACTAAGAAACAAAAGTCCCGCTACAGCATCTCGGGCCTAACAACAACAATACATCCACCGCCAAGACAACACCTGAAATACAGAATCTCCAAAAACGACGCCTCCAAGAAGGAAACAGTGCGCCCCGAACACCATCGTCGCCCGATCAACGATCTTCGGTTTTCACCCTGAAGATAGTCCCCGCTCTCAAAACAATGCCTCCAACAAGGTCATTGCCAGGCACAACCAGTTAAGGCCAGACCGGTTTTCACCCTGAAAGGTAGGACTCGAACTTCACGTGTTGTCGCCCCCACTTTCATACTTTGTTGTGAAGCCCGGAACACCAAGCAAGTCCCTCAACAACGCGGAGACTTGAACCTCCCTTAGCTATTCCTCCCCTTCATGAACTTCTCTTCTTCCGACTTTCATCATGGATCCATAGTCACTTGATGTCAACACAGAAAAAGAGCTTCGCGCCGCTCCCTCCAGAACCAATCGGTCGGAATAAAAGCATGGGTGCGCACGAATACCCGATCCAGCAAACTCCAGGCAAAAAGCCTTACATTCGCCGGCGGAGCCTTCAGGAACTCAACACTCCGGCTAGATCACAAGTCCAGGCCTCGGTAGGTCTTCCTCTTCACGCAAGAGAGACCCTAGGACCACCGCCTTTATTCAGGTCGGACCCCCATGTCGGCGACCATCCCGGGCAGGCCACTCCAACCCTCCACCGGCGACTCCGTCGCCGGCTTCCAAGCATCTCCATCTCGCCGCCGGAACGCGGTGATAGATCGATAGATCCACCACCACCAACCGCAGGCCAACCCTCTCCGGCGAAGAAGAGGGCCACCTCCACCGTCTTACCCAAGGCTGCTGCCCCGGGCAACCTTGTGTCGCGGGTGAAGCCCAAGATCGCCTCCACTCACCGGCGAGAGGCGGGGGAATTGGCGCAGGCCATGAGCCTGGCCGCCGCCACCAGCCCCTGCCGGTTGCGGAGAGCCGACGGGAGGAGGGAGGCCGCAGCGCTGGCCGCCGCCCATCCCAAGCGCGCCGCCGAGGAGAGCCGACGGGAGAAGGGGGCGCGCGCAGCCGCGCCGCCCAACCCATCCGCGCGCCCGCCATGCGTCGAGGAAGGGATCCGGCCGCCGTCCACCAGGCGTCGACGAGGAAGGGCCCCCGCCGCCGCCACGCCCCGAGGGTCTTTGCCCCGGCAGCAGCGGCGGCGTTTAGGGCTGGGGAGTTACGGGAGGCTGGGGAGTTACGTCGGCAGACCTGACCCGCTCTCCTCGGTTTACTACATCTAGTTTGATTGCTGAGTTTTTTTATTTTCTAAAACAGTTCGATTTTTGAGTTAATTTTGGCTGGTAGTTTTTTTGAAGAAAAAATGCTTCCAATTGTTTGGTACATCTCTAGTTCACGGAGAGAACAGTGCCCTCTGCCGACTAGTGGGCCCAGGTAATCAGAAGAGTGTCAAACCGACTAAATTGTGAGATTCGTTTTCCGTGAATTTTTTTACAAATATTGTCTTCTAATGAAAATTCTATGTGGTTCTGTAAAACCCTAATCGAAATATGGTTTACTGATGTTTACTAATTTACCTCGCATGTTTTTTCACATGTATTCAAAGACAACAACTGCTATAAACACATATTTGGGGAACTTCTTTATCGTATAAGCATTTGTGGGGCCTCCTACTAGTATTTTCCATAGAGACTATACTAGTATATTCCTTAATTCTCCAAACGAGCGCCTAGTCGCATCCCGATTCCTGGCCTTTTTAGTAAAAAAAAAAAGTTGATAGCCACAATGGCTTCGTCGCAACAGATGAGGAGATAACCATGCTAAATTAAGATACTTCCTCCGATTTAAATTAATTGACTTAACTTTGTCTAGATACGGATGTATCTAGCCACGTTTGTTGACTAGACATATTTGTTTTTATACAAAGTTGAGTCAACTAATATGAATCAGAGGGAGTACAAACAGATAAGCAGTGGCTATATGGCATTATACATTTCATGAAAATCAAAGGTGTGTATTGTACTATTTCCTCTCACAATCTCGCTATGGAATTACCGTGTTAGCATCTGTCCTTTCTTGGTGACCAAAATATATAGAGGGCTGTCGTAGCATGGGGAGGAGGAGGGGAGAGGGGAAACACGATGAAAAGAAGGAACACGACAAACTCATACACTCAACAACCTGATACAAATCGAATTCACTCCTAGTGGCTCGATCCGAGAGAAACCTCGGGGAGAATCTCGGTTAAGAGATCGGTGAAGAACCAGAGACAAATGCGTGGGAGAGAGTGAGGAAACCACTAGAATGACACAGAAGATTTTCCAATTCCATAAAGTGTACCTTGGACTACAATGGATTCATTATCCCAAAGGCGGTGCAGGCGGCACAGAGGGGGTTCTCGAGGGCCGCGCGGTGGATACAGGTCCGTGCCGAGCCCAGCGTCGGGCATTAGGTAGTCTCCGATACATACTCCATGGGTTTGCCACCAGAGATGTTTGCATTTTCGGAGAGGATTTCTGTGTGCGTCATCACTTTGTTTCCTGAACTTTATTTCGTGTTTTCTGACATTGAGAGTGTAAAAGGATCAAGTATGTTTGTGCATGAGCCGGCTGAAAATAATGTAAGCGGTTGCGAGCTGATGCGCGATGCAACCTTATTATAACAAAATTGTTAATTAACTTGGTGGAATCGAATGGATCGAAAGTTTCAGTGTCACCGTCGCCATTCCCCTGTCATGTCAGTTGCTTGAGCCAGGTGTTCCTTGGCATTCTGTTGCATACTACTTTGTCGTCTTCATTCTCCGTGATGTTTTCGATAATGAATACATGTGTCAAATTTTGGCACGCGATTCTACTGAACACAGTCGTTTGTTTCCAGTAAATAAACAACACCCAGTTGAAAGTAACATCATGAGATTGCGCACGCGTGTAGAAAACTATTCACACGTGTCTGAAAAGGATGTTGCTCGTTAGCTTATTTAGAAACTATACAACTACATGGCTTCATGCATGACATAACTAAAAATGTGCACTGGGTACGCCCTTTACTCGCAAAAATAATTCCATGCACTAGTTCTTGCTTCTTATCTCCCATATTATTTGAGCATCCATTGGAGAGAATGAATGCTAAAGTCTAAAAATATATTTAGGGGGCAAATAACGTGTAAGCATCTGCATGCTCCTATTAGTGTTGGAGATAGGGGCTGTCACATTATTTTGTGTGAATTCTAGTTTTTATCATTTAATTGTGCATTTCTAGTAAAACTTTGTGCAGATTATTTCAGTTAAGAATTTTTTATTACATTTTGATATGTGTTTGTTGGGCATGGCGTGGGGTGATAATCGAGGTTTGAACATATCACTCGGACAATGAGGAATCTAGCAGATGAAGAATAGAAGGTTTTGCATGATCCTTGATGACACCCTTTGTGTTTACACATTCGTATCACGCCACATCGACCCAACATGTCATCCTATCTAGAACCAGATACTCCAGAGGGTCAGAACCAGGTAAAAATATCTTAGATGGGCATTTTGGTAGAACTTTCACCGAGGTAATTTATGCAATGGATGCAAAAAATAAAGGTTAAAAATAGCAATTCACTGTAAAATATTTGAAAAAAAAATCTCCAAACAAGTGCCTACTTGCATCCTGAATTTCATTTCCATCGGTCGTGTTTTCTGATACCAGTAAGGGCTACCAAAAGGCCACTCAACAAATCTCAACTCCTATATGGTAAATATGTTCTGAACATACCTACGAACAAGTACATACATATTACATATACATATAAAAATGGATCTCTCCGAACTAGCGGGGTAGGTCATGGGTTTCTGTTTCAGTACACCCCCTCCCAAATTCAAATACATCGATGGTTTGTTCATTTGGATAAACTGGAGTACTATGGTACTTGATAATTTCTTTTGCAAGTGTCCAAACAAGGGAGGTGGTGTTTTGATGCACCTATTGTAAAAAATAATTAAAAAACAATTTTAAAATGTAAAAAAATCCAAAATAAAATTTCAGGTGTACGTCCTGACATTCTATGTTCGTACGCAAGTTTTCATGGGAAAACAACATTTTATGTGTGATGAATAAAAAGACAAAAAAATGTCTTGTACGTAATCATGTTGTATCATCAAAATTTATCTTTTTTACATGGAACACAAAAAATAATCTTTTTTCCTAAAAACTTGTGTACGAACAGATAATGTCTAGATATACATGCAAAACATTAATTTTAGAACTTTTTGACATTTTAAAATGCATTTTCACACAACGAGTTTATATCACTATGGGAGAGCTCCAGTGTCCCGACGGCTGCCAGCCGTCGGTACAACACAGATGGCCGTCGGCACAGGTTGTGCCGACGGTGACCGTCGGCATAGCATCGTCGGCATAGTTCTGGTCGGGGACTGCCCGATCACCGTCGGCACAGACTGGCCGTCGGCGTAGATTGTTGTGCCGACGGTATAACCGTCGGCATAGTATTTCAAAATTTTCAAATTATTTGATGAAAAAATATTCAAATTATGTTTTTTGAAAAAAATATTTTTTTTTTCAATTTTATTCTTATTATTTTTTACTTGTTAATCTTTCACAATCACACTTAGTACACCTAATCTTAGGTCAAATTAGACTTGTAGTCAAACTTCCCACTTGGTCACCCATCCTCACTGTCGTCGTGGTGAACAAACAGATGCCATAGGATGGCTTATGTTGGGGCCGAATGGACGCTAGAGGATTCGGGGGAGGGTTTATGACTAGACGGGATGAACTTCCGGATGGTTTCCTCAAGAACTTGGCCAAGGCCAGAGGTTGAAGAAGAAAGACACAAGGAAGAACTCGCTCTAGATCATTATCTTCATTGATCTCCACAGTTACGGTTTGAGCTTACAAGGTTCCTCTCTCTATGTTCCGCGCGTATGAATGGAGCTCCCCCTCTCCTTATATAGGGGAGAGGGTGGCTTACTGCAAGAAACCCTAATGGCATCTTTGACTAGACAAACTACTTTACAAAGATACTTTACAAAGCTACTTTAATCATAGATGACGCCGGGGTCTTCTTTAAACAGGGAGGCTGACGTCTTCTTTGACCGTCATCCTCCTCTTTATCTTCAGGCCTTCGTTTAAAGCCGCTTTGCTTAGCTCATCCTTGTCTTCTAGCTCTGAAGAGAATCTTTGACTGGTCCTGCTGACATGCTCTTCCTTCCGGTCTTCGGCATCCTTTCTATCCGGTCTCGGTATACCCCTCTTGGAGATACCGGCTTGGCCTTACTTAGCCAAACTCTCATCTTTGAGCTCCGGTATAAATATTAAACCGGTATCTTGATGGATAAGACCATCCGGTTTGGCATGCCTTTGGCATACCGGGGTCATCCCCCAACATTAGTCCCAGCTGGTATGGCGGATTCTATCCAACAGACCATGCCAGGTTCCCATGTCCTTGCATACCGGTTTAATTTTTGGCGCTCAAGCTCCGGCATCTTTGCCGGACTCAAGCCCTCTCTCTTTGCAAGGCATTTTCAGCTTATCCTCCGGCATCTTAGTCATTAAATACTTCCTCGGCGAAGTCGAGAATATATCAGTCCCACATCGTGACATGCGCCTTTGTGGTGACACGCCGTGTCGGGTCACTTCCCTTCGGCTTCCGCGGGTAATTGCTTCACAGCGGATCCCAACCACTTCTCTGGATCCGTGTGTCCCTCCCTGTGGCTTCTCGCTGCTTCGCGTGTATTGCCGCACCACGTGGCAGCCCGTGGAGCGAACCGTCGCGGCCCATGGCCCGAACCGCCGCGGTTCAGCGGTTTTTGGCCCACTTCTCTCTCTTCCTTTATAAGGCAAAACCGCCCCTTCTCCTTCCTCTTCTTGCACTCCCCAGTTCCTCGCGCACAAGTGTTCCTTGTTCTCGCGTCTCCGCCGCTCCGTTCGCCACTTGAGCTCCGCCGCACAACGAACCTTTGCTACTGCTCCGCCGGACGTCGCCGGACTTCACCGCGCGAAGAGCTTCTGCGGTGCTCTTCTCGCGGCTGCGACATTGGTGCTTTCTCGAGCTCCTTTCCACCTCATCGTCGACGGTCCTCCTCGCCAACAGCAAGCTTGCCAGACCACCGGCGCACTTGCTCCTCTGCGACTCCGCCGCCCCAGGTTAGGTTTTGGGTTTACTCCTCTTTTTCTTGCTCTTCAGATCTTGAGTTGTTTGCGTATTTACTTCCTCTTTTCTGCTTTTTCTCTCTTTCGTAGATCTTCGCGCGGGGGTAGTTCTTGGGAAATCTGTTTTTCGAGTAGATACAGGGCTCCTCAGATCCGCATGTCTTCAGAGGAGTACCTTTCCACTTCCTCCTCCAGCCAAACGCTTCCGGACCGAACCTCTCGCGGGTAAGGTCGTAGCTGTGAGGCGCCACAAGGGCAAACAGATGCCGACCTCTACGGGGTAAAGCCCCATTTTTCTGCTTGTTTCGTTTTACCAAGTTCCTTTCCGGTTGCTTTTTCCCAATCTTTTTCTTTTCTCTTTTTCAGCCCCGCGCTCAGTTCGGCTCCAGGCGAGGGCTCTGCCGGATCTGCAGACCTCAACCTCCTCCTCTCACTCAAACCGGCCTGCCGTGGTCTGACTCTGCCTCCTCTGGGAGGCACAACAAGTGGGCGCGGCCCCTACCGCGAGATCTCGCGCGAGGAGGACCTTGCCTCCCTCCTGAGACCCAAGACACGGCGCCAGCAACATGCGGGGCCTGGTGGGCGGAACCTTCGGTTCCTCCCGTCCTTGAAAAGAAAAAGAAGAAGAGTTCGCGCTCTTCTCCCTCAAGGCCGTGCCGGAGACTTCGTGCCGGCAACCTCTACACCAGCGCCGCTGCGGAAACCTCTGTTCCTGAGGCAACCGGGGCCACGCCAACACCTCCACCAAACCAAGGACCTCCCGCGACTACGCCAAAGCCGCCGCCTGCGACCCTCAAGATCACGGACTTCCTCAAGCCGGGCGGCGGAAAGGCCGCGGATGGCAGCGCCTCAAGCGGCTCGCAGCCTCTAGTCTGCACGTCGGGCTGCCGCCGCTGTGGTCCAGGAAAACCTTCCGGCCTCCTGGGCCGGATTGTTGAGCTGAAGCGGGGGCAAGGACTTGGGGCATCTCCTCCCCTATGCCCAAAAATGGAATGATGCGGACATCTCGCAGCTACCCGTGTCTTGGGGAAAGATCGCCTTCCGGCGCCAGATCCTGCTGGCCCTCGGTCACTGAAGAACACTTCACGCGGCTTAAGCATGCCGTGAAGAGTTCGACGCGCGTGTGTCTGCCACCACCAACGTGGTGGTAAGTTCCGTAACTTTCTTGTAAATTTTCTTGATGCCGGTTTTCTTCTTTCCGGATCTTGTCTATTCTCCCAGTCCCCGAGTTTTGGGTTGAGAGTGCAGCTCTTAGCGCAAAACTTTCTTTTAAAGAATCTTCGAAACCGGCATCTTTCTCATAGGATACCACAAACTCCCAGTCCTCGAGTTTTGTGTTGAGAGCGTAGGTCTTAGCGCAAAACTTTCTTTTAAAGACACCGCAAACTCCCAGTCCCCGAGTTTCGTGTTGAGAGCGTAGGTCTTAGCGCAAAAATTTCTTTTAAAGACACCGCAAACTCCCAGTCCCCGAGTTTCGGGTTGAGATCTTGCTCTTAGCGCGAAACTTACTTTTAAACACACCGCAAACTCCCAGTCCCCGAGTTTCGGGTTGAGATCTTGCTCTTAGCGCGAAACTTACTAGAAACGCGCGAAACCGCTAGCCAGTCCCCGAGTTTCGGGTTAAGATCCTTTGTTCTTTGCTAACATCACTTCCTTAAATAGAGCACGGCTGACGCCGGAAGGCTCTCTTCGAGGAGCTTCTTTGGGAGCACCGGAACCTTGCTGAGGCACACAGCAAGTGCCAAGGTAACTTCTTGCGCCTCCGGCATCTTTTTTTTTTCGGAAGGATTTCTTTTCCTTGTTATTTACAAGTTTTTCGCATAACAGCTATCCCGGAAGCCTCCGTTGAGGCCCTCAAGGTCCAGGTTGCCGCACTCCAAGGTACAGCTTCTGTTTTTCGGTTAACTTGCTTCTTTGTGTCTCATCTGTTTTTGTGTTTTCGCTAACATTCTCTTTTTCGGCGTTTAGCTGAAAAGGAGCAGCTCATCCGGGACCACCAGAAGGCCTTGGACGCCCAGAAGGAGATTTCTAGGGAGCTCAAGGATCAGGCTATCCAGGCCGGAGTCCGGCATGTCGAAGAGCTGAAAGCTGCTGAATCTGCTGCGGAGGCTAGGCTCAATGAGGCGCTGGAGGATGCCGGCAACGCCAATGTGGTGTTGCAGGCTGGGCTGGAAGAAGCCACCAAGGCGCTGAAAACAGCCGAGGGCAAGGCCGCGAAAGCGCACAAAGCCGCCGCGGAGGAGGCCGCCAGGGCACAGAAGCCGAGGACGAGGTCGCGCGGTTGAAGGCGGAACAGAAGGAGTACGACCTTCTGGTTACGCGGACTGATGCGCTTGCCCTTCGTATGTTTTTCTTTTCTCTTTTCCGGTTTCTGCTTATAAGCTTATTTATTCCGGATCATATACTTAGCTTTCCTTTGTCTTGCAAGGCTCTTTCCAGACTCTCAGGCACATGCTATAAAGAAGGTTGCAGAGCACGGGCGCAGGCATGCGAGAATGGGTGCGCCTGGGATCCCTATGACCACCTGGTTGCTCTAAACGCGGGTCTCCCACATGCGCTCGGTGGACCGGAACCTTTCCGACATCCCTGAGGTGGCCTCCCAGCTCTACAAGACCCTCGGCTGGAGAAGTGGTGCCCGACACCTTCTCCCTCATCATGAGCGCCTAAAGGTTGCTGGTCGAAGGATCCAGGAGTGGCGGTGCTCTGCTGCCCGTGGAGCAGGTCAGCGCTTCGCGTTGCCTGTTCCTGGTACCCGGAGTTGGACTTGGACGCCCTCCTCGGCGTGCGTGAAGGCGCTCCACCGATCTGGACCCGGTCCTTACCGCTAAGCGGCAGGATCGCGCGTACCATATCGCGGTGCGCTGAAATCTTTCATCCCCATCTCCGAAGACGTCAAGGACTATGGCGAGGAGGAGGAAGATGAAGGTGAGGGTGAGGGTGCCGAGGATGTGATGCCGGCGCTGCTCCCCCTGAAGCCCCTGCTACTTGACTATTTGTTGTGAAAAGATGTTACCTGCTCCTGCTTGCTTTGCGACAAAACTTGTTAAATTCTACCCCGGTATGCCGGGGTTTATGATGTAAGATAAACTTATCCTTTTGGTTTGGTGGTACAACAATCTATGCCGGTGTTTTGCACACCGGTAACTTATCAAGCTATGTTTGTCTTAACATATTTGCTTGTTGAGTTGCTTTTTCTTGCACTGCAATGATTTCGAAATTGTTTCCGCATGCAATTGATGCATACTTGGCTCTTTTGCCTTGGCCCTGCCTACCTTCTCTGGGCATTTTTGGCGTATGAGCACAAAGTTCTTTTACCAAGCAAGCATTTTCTTGAACTTAGAAATAACTTGAAATTTTTACAAAAAACCGGTATAACCGGGGTTAGTTAAACTTTTCCGATTGTTCTTTCTGCTCTCCCTCCGCAGTTCATGTGCTTATCCCCTACCGGTTTATCTTGCTTGCCATGAAGCCAAGTTATGGACAACAGCAGAGTCGAAGACTCCGGTAGGGTTTAGCACACTACTAAACCGGAAGAAAAAACGTTCAATAGCAACCGGCAACAGAAAAAATAGACATGTTTCATGCAACTTAGTAAGGGTAGTCCCCGAGATTCATTCGAGGTTCCGAGCATCTTTTTATTCATAGCAAATAAGGTACAAAAAGGAACTTCTTACAGCACCACTTCAAGAGTAGAAAGGACGCAACAAAGCTACATTCCATGGGCGTTTGGTCTCCTCTCCTGACTTGTCCGCCTTTCCTTTCTTCCATTCCTGCGCATCAATCAGGTAATAGGCATCATTGTGGAGAGCCTTGCTCACAATGAAAGGTCCTTGGGGAAAGCTTGCAGCCTTCGCTGTTGCACTAGGCGTAGCACTAGGTCTCTTCTCGGAATACCCTCGGGTTAACCTTCCGGCTGTGATAGCGTCTGAGGTTTTGCTGGTAAATGGCTGTTCTTGCCAGAGCTAACTCTCTTGCTTCTTCTAGCAAGTCCACATCATTTTCTCGGGCCTCCTTTACCTCTTCTTCGGTATAGAGCTGCACCCTTGGTGAATCATGGTGAATGTCGGTTGGTATGACCGCTTCTGCCCCATAAACCATGAAGAATGGCGTGTACCCGGTAGACCGGTTCGGAGTTGTTCTTAGACTCCACAGCACTGATGGTAGCTCATCGATCCAACATCCCGGCGATTTTTCCATTGCATCAATGAGTCTTGGTTTGATACCGGAAAGTACTAGAGCATTCGTTCTTTCAACTTGGCCATTGCCTTGTGGGTGCGCCACTGAGCAAATCCAACAGGATGTTCTTGTCTTCACAAAATCGCTTGAATTCTCCTTGAGCAAAGTTTGAGCCATTGTCGGTTATGATACTGTGCGGGTATCCATACCGCAGAATTACATCTTTTAGGAACTTTACGCTGTGGCCATCACATTTTGCGATAGGCTTCACTTCCAACCACTTGGTGAATTTATCCACCATTACCAAGATGTGGGTCATGTTTCCCTTGCGGTTTTAAATGGTCCAACCATGTCCAGGCACCAGACAGCGAATGGCCAAGTTAGCGGTATGGTTTTTAAACCGGATGCAGGGGTATGGTTTTGCTTGGCGTACCTCTGGCACCCATTGCATTTTCTTACCATATCCTCCGCATTCTCTAGGGCCATTGGCCAATAGAACCCATGCCGGAACACTTTTGCCACCAGCGCCCTTGACGAAGCGTGGTGCCCGCATTCTCCTCGGTGAATTTCCTCGAGCATTTCTTTTCCCTCTTCCGGCTCCACACATCTTTGGAGGACACCGGTAACACTTCTCTTGTATACCTCGCCATTGATGATGGTGTAAGCTTTGGACCTCCTCTGTATCCTTCTGGATTCATTTTCGTCAACCGGCAAGGTGCCGTTGATCAGGAATTCCTTAATAGGTTTAACCCAAGATGGCGCTTCTCTAACCACAAACACCGACATGTCTATGTCCATGTCCACGAGCGTTACCTCTGCCGGTATGGGTGCCGCAGTCCCCGAGCTTACCGGTGGAGCCCCGGGTTCGCTGGAGCAGTCCCCGAGTGTACCGGAAGAGTCCCCGGGTTTCCTTCATCAATGTCCATTGGCACTACATGCGATTCCGGTACAAAAATTGATTCCGATTCCGGACTTGGTTTGATTGATGGAACTCTTAAGTGTGCCAAGGCTATTCCGGGGGGAATTTCTTGCCTCGACGAGCCTAGCTTGGATAGAGCATCTGCGGCTTCATTTTCAGCCCGCGGCACATGGTGAAATTCACACCCTTCGAAGAATCCGGCAATCTTTTGCACATGAAATCGGTATGAAGCCATGTTGGCATCTTTTGCATCCCAATCTCTGGAACACTGCTGCACCACCAGATCTGAATTGCCGTAGCAAATGATCCGGAGCGCTCCGATTTCTTTGCGACCTTAAGCCCATGTATCAGAGCTTCGTACTCAGCGACATTGTTTGATGCCCTGAAGTGTACTTGTAGAACATACCGGAGGTGATCTCCCTTAGGTGAGGTGAGTACCACACCGGCACCCAGACCCTCCTTGAGTTTGGATCCTTCAAAGTGCATCTTCCAGTATTCTATCTTGTGCTCTGGCGGTTTGTATTGCACCTCCGCCCAATCGACCAAGAAATTAGCTAAGGCTTGCGATTTTATGGCATCTTTTTTTTGAGAACACGGTACAACGCAGACGCTCACAAACACGCACGTACAAACACCCCTATGAACGCACGCACGCACACCCTACCCCTATGAGCACCTCCGAGGGACTGAGCCGGCATATGTTGAGGGTTGAAGTCTACACTGGCGCCTCGTGACGGGCACGTCACCTACCACTGAAAGCATAGCGCCGGTTAAATCCTGGAATAAATCCAGGTAAATGCAAACACCCATGTCAAGTCTAGGACTTGAACCTGGGTGGGCTAGTTCCACCACAAGGGACCTAACCACCAGAGCCAAGCTCTGTTTGCATTTTATGGCATCTCTTCTTTCATACACCGGTACATATGGTGATAGCTGAATTGCCCATTTTGCAATCCGGCCGCTGGCGTCCTTGTTACCCATGATATCGGAAATGGGTGCCTCACTCACCACTTTCATGGGGTGCTCCTCAAAGTAATGCTTGAGCTTCGTGGCGGCCATGAACACGCCATAAGTCATCTTTTGGAAGTGCGGGTAATTTTGTTTCGAGGAGGATAGCACCTCGCTCAGGTAGTATACCGGCCTTTGCACGGTTTTTCCTTCCTCTTCTCGTTCCACCACAACCACAACGCTAACCACCCGGTTTGTTGCCGCTATATAGAGCAGCATAGGTTCCATTTCCAAAGGTGAGGCCAGTATTGGTGCGGTAACCAGCATTGTTTTCAGCTCTTTAAATGCTGCGTCTGCTTGAGGGGTCCAGACGAAAGTATCGGATTTTTTCATTAGGCCATAAAGCGGCAAGGCCTTTTCTCCTGCCTGCTTATGAACCGGCTTAGCGATGCTAAGCTTCCGGTAAACTTTTGCACATCTTTGAGTTCTCGCGGTATTGTCATTCTTTCTATTGCCCGGATTTTCACCGGATTCACCTCAATCCCGCTTGACACAAGGAAACCGAGTAGCTTACCAGCGAGGACACAAAGTGCATTTTGCCGGATTGAGTTTCATCCGGAACCGTCTTAGGTTGTCAAATGTTTGCCGGATGTCATCGATTAAGGTGTCTTTTAGTTTTTATCACGATATCGTCCACATAGACTTGCACATTCTTTCCGATTTGATCAAACAAGCAATTTTGCATACAGCGCTGATACGTTGCCAGCGCAAACCAAAAGGCATTGTAACATAGCAATAAGCCCGTGCGGGGTAATGAACGCAGTTTTTATTTGATCTTCCTTTTTCGAGGGATTTGGTGGAAACCGGAATATGCATCCAGGAAAGACAACAACTCACACCCAGCGGTAGAATCAATCACTTGATCGATTCGGGGCAATGGGAAAGGATCTCTTGGGCAAGCTTGTTGAGGTTGGTGTAGTCGATGCACATGCGCCACACCTTCGGAGCTTGTGCCTCCAGGTTCTCATCTTTTTCTTCTCGACCATCACCGGATTAGCCAGCCACTCTGTGTGCGTGACCTCCACGATGAAACCGGCGACCAACAGCTTTGTCACTTCTTCTCCAATGATTTTCCTCCTATCTTCCGAACCGGCGCAAAGGTTGTCTCACCGGCTTGGCATCCTTCGGACGTTTAGAGAGTGCTCAGCCAGCTCCCTCCTACCAAACCCATCATCTAGCAAGAAAAATGTTCCGATTCTCACGGAGGGCCGACGAGCGTGCTTTCCTATGCTTGGTCGAGGCCGGCACCGATACGGTGCGCTCTGGGTAAGCCGGATCCAGCACAATGTCCTTTGTCTCGTTTGTCGGCTTGAATGCCGGTGAGGCCAAGTTTCCACTCATTGCTGCTAAGCTTAACTTTGAGGATTGAGCAACGGCAGTTTGCATTCTTTTCTTTTCCTCCGCTATCACCAGCGATTCCGTTTCCGGCGGAAGCGGTTTCCATCGAGACTTTATAGTTTCCCACCACGGTCAAGGGTCCACGAGGTGCCGCATCTTCATCTTGAGGTAAGCCGTATGGGTTGAGGCCATGAAAGCGCCAATGCCGGCCTTCCCAGCAATGCATGGTAAGGACTATCTAAGTCCACCACCTCGAACTCAATGTTTTCAACACGACAATTGTCACGTCCTCCAAACGATACATCCACCCGAACTTTTCCTATTGGAGCACAAGACAAACCCGGCACGATCCCATGGAAAGTTGTACGAGTTGGCTGCAACATATTCTGTTATGCCAGTGTACGCATGGTATGCTTATACATGATGTTTATCTCTGCCGTTGTCTATCAGCACCTTGCTGAACTTTACTCGAGTTTCGGCCCCTTCATGATTGGGTCCACTACAAGAGCGTATCCCCGGGTTCGGCATGATTTTGGGGTGATCCTTGAACGACCAGGTGATTTCCTGATGACCATAATATGTACTTTGGTACTGCCGGCATCACTCGTTCACTTCCATGGAACGGCGTTGCACGCTCTCCTGTCGGTTGGTTCGGTGACAAAGACAACCATGCACAAATGTGGGTCTTCGTAAACATTCCGGCCCAAAGGTGCCGGTGGAGGTGGTTGATCACGATTCTCCTCCACCCGGTTAACTTGCTGGTATTGTTGCCTGTTTGGGTGAGGCTGTACCGGTAAAGCATTTGCTCCAGTAAGCGGTGGTGGTGGTGGTAGTTGTTGTTGGCGCAACATATCTTGCGGCAGCGGCAACATTGTGGCGCACCCTTGTCCTTGCGCATCCTTCACTGCCCCCTTTTGCATTAAGTACTTAGTCCAAGAACAATCCTTCGTCAGATGGTTTGACGGGTGATCCGGGTTCGGCGTGTGCCACCGGCAAGGTTGATCCATGGCGGCTTCCATGGTGTATTTCAGAGTTCTTGCCAATTCTTTTTACGGCCCCGGTTTCTTCTCGACTTGTTTTAGGACCCGCCCATGGCTGCGATCCGGTTTCTCTCTGTGTTGGCATCATAATTTGCTTGCAGACAACTTGCTGTGGTACCTTTGATCCGAGAAATCTTCCCTTCTTTTGTTGTTCCGGTTGTCCCGGTATTGCTCTTGTCGCTGCTGGCGGATTAATTGCTCCGGCTCAGCTTATCTGCCGGTTGCATTGGGTCTCCCACGCATAATTTTCCGCCACTGCATCATTTGCCAATGTGCTTGGCATATTCCTCTGCAGCCTTTGCCACGGTGGTGATCCCCTCCGGCATCCTTGACTGAACCAAGCGATCGCTTATGCTTCAATCACTCCTTCACACGTGTTTCTCATTGAGAACTTGGGTGAGATAATCCCGGTCTGTTTCTCTGTACGCTGTGGCACAGAAGCGAGCTGTTGGAGCAGTTTGGCCTCTTGTAAGTGCTACGAAGTTGCTCACGAAAGCTTCCGCAAAGTCCAACCATCCATTAATGCTTCCTGCCGGTAAGTTGTTAAGATCCGCGCAGGTCCTACTAGGTAGGACGGTATGATTCTTACCGCCCAACGCCGGTTTACTCCACCACCGCTACATAAACAGCAGACATAGTCCGCCAACCAATCTTCCGGCTTAGTTGTGCCGTCATATGTTTTTGTATCCCGGGGAAATTGCGTACCGGTGGCTCTTCTCTCATGATTCGTGGGCCAAAGCACTTTGGGCCAGGAGGACCCTCAGATTCAATCATCTCGAGAAAGATACACTGTCCAGCTTTGTGCTCGCATCCCGGCTTGGTAAGTATCTTTCCCCCAGCCGTTCCCCAAAGGGTTCCGGCGGGCTTTGGTTCGTTCCACCTCGGATCCGATTCGCCATATCCTTCCGGTTCTGCGGCTCTTGCCTGCCGGTACCCTGGTGGTGGAATTTCTTCATCGATATACGCCGCCCTTGCAGCTCGATAATTTTGCCCGGTTTCATATCTACCGGCATGATTGTTCCGGCATAGCCTCCCTTGGCGTAGCCGATCTCGCCCCTTGGCTTTTCTATCTTGTTGCCCGGCTTTTTGCTTTCCGGCAAGGATCATACACAGTCATCGTTCTTTTCTCTTTCCCTTCTTTTTGTCGGATGGGGGGACGAAGCCGCCCATGAGACTTACTTGCATTCTTGTTGAACGCGAGGCCTTTGCCCTCGTTCGGCAGCTGCAGCTCGACTCTGCTTGCTCGATAGTTTTCGGCAGCTCTTTAACACGCTCTTGCTGTTTTGCCAACTCGTCTCGGAGCGATTCACATAGTTCTACGCAGCTTTAGCGGCTTTTATAGTTTTATCCGGACTCTGTACTTAGGCTTTCTACAATTCTCTGAATTGAGATGCACTTTTCGGCAAGAACTTCTTTGCGCAAATCCTGATCTAGATTGCGAGCCTTAAGCCGGTTTTCCGGTATCCTAGCAGCATGAGCACTAAGCGAAGCAAAGCCATGGGCTGCGTTGTACTCACGTAGGGTTAGGTTCAGCTCGCGCTGCGCCCGGATGATGTTGGCGCCACCGGTAAGCAACGCCTTGCGCGTGGCCTCCAGCTCCTCCTAAGCCTTTGCCGGGTCGATGTTCGCGCGATGGGCGTGGCAGCGTGTGCATCGCGCTGAAGAGGGTTGCGGCGGCGCTGAAGATGCTCCGCGGCGCTGCGTCACGCTCCGGCGGTTTTGCGGGCGGGTCGATGTACGTTCGCTCCTTCCTCCACCGCTCCTTTGCCGGTGTTGACCGCACCAGCCATCATGACCTCCACGCTGCCGGCGGCGCGGCCAGCACATAGCCACCTTGGCGGATCCGGCGCCACCAGCACCGCGAGAGGCGGCGCACGAGGCGGTGCGAAATAGACGCGGAGGCTGCCGAACTCGATGGTGCGGCCGTTGCGGGAACTTGCCGCCGTTGGCGAAGCAGCCTGCGTTGTCGTTGATGAAGTCCATGTTGTAGATGCGTTGCACGAGCGCGGACACCGTGCGCTCGCCGTTGATGTCGAGGATGCCCGCCCGAATATGAACTCCAGCAAGCGCCACTTCATGCCCCACGGTGGGCGCCAGCTGTCGTCGTGGGGAACAAACAGATGCCATAGGATGGCTTATGTTGGGGCCGAATGGACGCTAGAGGAATTCGGGGGAGGTTTTATGACTAGACGGGATGAACTTAGGATGGTTTCCTCAAGAACTTGGCCAAGGCCGGAGGTTGAAGAGAAAGACACAAGGAAGAACTCGCTCTAGATCATTATCTTCATTGATCTCCACAGGTTACAGGTTTGAGCTTACAAGGTTCCTCTCTCTATGTTCCGCGCGTATGAATGGAGCTCCCCCTCTCCTTATATAGGGGAGAGGGTGGCTTACAGGGCAAGAAACCCTAATGGCATCTTTGACTAGACAAACTACTTTACAAAGATATTTTACAAAGCTACTTTAATCATAGATGACGCCGGGGTATTCTTTAAACAGGGAGGCTGACGTCTTCCGGCTTCTTTGACCGTCATCCTCTCTTTATCTTCAGGCCTTCGTTTAAAGCCGCTTTGCTTAGCTCATCCTTGTCTTCTAGCTCTGAAGAGAATCTTTGACTGGTCCTGCTGACATGCTCTTCCTTTCGGTCTCCGGCATCCTTTCTATCCGGTCTCGGTATACCCCTCTTGGGGATACCGGCTTGGCCTTACTTAGCCAAACTCTCATCTTTGAGCTCCGGTATAAATATTAAACCGGTATCTTGATGGATAAGACCATCCGGTTTGGCATGCCTTTGGCATACCGGGGGTCATCCCCCCAACACTCACACTACTCCCACCCTAGCACGCTTAACTTCTTGGTTCTCTTCGGATGAGCTTTCATGAAAGAAATGACACCTTGTTGTTAATACTACCATATCAATCATATTAACCCTTTGACCGTGATGCCACACCTCTATATTTTTGAATTCTAATCAATTAATTAAGTAATCAACAATGAATATATATATAATGTAGAATTTGAAAAACAATTAAATTATTTTATTTTTTTGTCTTTTTATTTAATATGGAATAATTAATATCGGTAAATGTGAATTTGGCAAATAATATGTGTAAATTGATCAGAAAAATGAGAGGAATACAAATATGACATCCATATCATATTTTGAATCTACAAAGTTAATTTACCCAAAAATCATGAGCATTAGATCAAGTACCTCTAGTTTAAATCTAGTTGACTTTATTGAAAATGAGGTGGGAAACGACCTCGGCATGGCATAGTTTGCCGAAATGAGGTCAAATTTGGCACGTGTGTGGGCCCTAGGATGAGAAGCAAGACCCCGGATGCGGATTTCTAATCCGATCCACGGGCGACCATCTTTTCATTTTTAGTGTGTCCAAACAGTTTTTTTTAGAACACAGTACAACGCAGACGCTCACAAACACGCACGTACAAACACCCCTATGAAGGCACGCACGCACACCCTACCCTTATGAGCACCTCGATGAGCCGGCATATCTTGAGGTTGACGAAGTCACCAGCGGCCCGGCGGTGACCGCCAATCCGCTGGAAACTGACCGGATTTGAACTAGGGCTCAACTATCCGTCGCTCCAGAAATTCCGGAAAAAATGTTTTTAGTTCTACAACGCATCATTATATCTGCTAATTTTTGTCCGTTTAGTTTGTTCGCGAATGGGTGCACCCGCACGCCCGATACGGCGATACCGCATGTCCCGGGGGCCTGTTTTGGCCAGATGGCAGTATGAACGAAGTCAAAAAATCCCACGGAGCCGCGTAGCGTCATTTTTTATGTCATAGTAACTATTCCGTTTGTCAAAACTAGGATATGGTAATTATTTTGAAAAACCCTTCACGAAAAGAGCTATAACGTCCGGAGTTCTATGGATTTTAGGGGAAATGAGGTGGTAAACGGCCTCGGCATGGCATAGTTTGCCGAAACATGGTCATATTTGGCACGTGAGTGGGCCCTAGGATGGGAAGCAAGACCCCGGGTGCGGATTTCTAATCCGACCCACGGGCGACCATCTTTTCATTTTTAGCGTGCCCAAACGGTTTTTATTTGTGAAGCAGCTACATGGGGCGCATTTTAGTATGACGAGAAACCTCCGTGCGATGATAGTAGACCACCTATGCACCACATATCAAATGTCATGTGAATGTGTTAGCTTTTTGGGAAACCATGCGGCTTCCGGCGGTGTCAAATCCGTGGAAACTGACCGAATTTGAACTAGGGCTCAACTATCCGCTTCAGAAATTCCGGAAAAATGTTTTTAGTTCTACAACGCATCAGTATATGTGCTAATTTTTGTCCGTTTAGTTTGTTCGCTAATGGGTGCACCCGCACGCCCGTCTGGCGACACCGCATGTCCCGGGCTTTTGGCGAGATGGCAGTATGAACGAAGTCAAAAATCCCACGGAGCCGCGTGGCGTCATTTTATGTCATAGTAACTATTCCGTTTGTCAAAACTAGGATATGGCAATTATTTTGAAAAACCCTTCACGAAAAGAGCTATCACGTCCGGAGTTCTATGGATTTCGGGGGAAATGAGGTGGGAAACGGTCTCGGCATGGCATAGTTTGCGAAACGAGGTCATATTTGGCACGTGTGTGGGCCCTAGGATGGTAAGCAATACCCCGGACACGGATTTCTAATCCGACCCACGAGCGACCATATTTTCATTTTTGGCGTGTGTGAAAACCATGAAACCTCAAACATTATAGCTCATTTCTAAGAAAAATTATTTAGGTATTTGAAATATTCCATTTTTGATATTTTTCTATGATAGATCTTGGTTTTCTGCAAAATTTGATATATTATACTTATTTTTCTCGGTTAGAATGATTTAGTTATGCTTTTTTGAAGACTGCCGTGGAGAAATAGAAAAAAGGTATGCCGACGGTATAACCGTCGGCACATGTCTGTAGTGGGAAAAAAATAAAAAAAAATATTGTGCCGACGGCCAGACTGGTCCTGTGCCGACGGCCAGAACTGTGTCGACGGTGACCATCGGCACCTCCAGCCTGTACCGACGGCCAATTTAACGCTGACGGCCATCCTTGTCGCCGCGCTCCGGAGGCTCCTGTGCCGACGGCCCCGACATTTGGCCGTCGGCACATCGCCTAGCCGTCGGCGTACGGCAATTCTCCCGTAGTGTATGAACCTGTGAGCCGAGTTAGATTTCCCCGAAACAAGCGCCTATATAGTTGCATCCCGACTTCTCTAGCTAGCTTATATTTGTTCGGATGAGCCTCTTTTCTGATAGCCATACTGCAATGACTTCGTACTCAATAAGTCTCAGCGGTGTGAGAAAACCATGTTTGACTATGGTATGAACATGTTGCAATACTAAGAAAATAATAAGGTACGAACAAGTAGTACATAACAAAAGGCCATGACAACATGTCAATCTAACATTGCAAGAAATAAGATGTCTTGTACTAATACAGTACTACTTCCTCTCCGTATGAAACAAGCGTGGTACCATGCATCTACTGTTTCTTAGTGATCAAAAGATACAAAGGGCTTTCGTGGCACATGTCGATGCCAAAGAGACGAAAGCAGGTCTCCTTGAAGGCCCATATCTCGACAACGTCGCCGACCTTGAAGCCGCTTCTATTGATGAAGTCCATGTACCCTTCTCCCTTGATGACGGTGCCGGCGCTGCTATCCCACCGCGACAGCTGCAGCTCCCTAATGCCGGCGCAGGGCTCGACCACGAGCACAGGGAGCCCGCCGTGCTTCTTCCCCTGTCTCTTGGCCCGCTTCTCCCCTGGGACCTTGGGCAGCTTGGGTGGCCTGGGGCATTCCTCGTTCAGGAGGCTGGCGGCCTTGCGCTCGAGAGGGGAGAGCATGGGCCGGAGGTTGCGCATGACTCCGTCGCTCGGCAGACGGAAGCGGTTCTGGTGCCCGTCCAGGTCGGTGCCGGTCACGGTCTTCTCGGCGATGAAGTGCACCGGCAGATCGAAGCGGAGTCTCAGGTGCGGGAGCAGCCCACTGCGTAGCCACGGCGGCTCGGCGTGGACGACGGCGGGAGCGATCTTCGCCTTCTTCGGGGCGACGGCGGAGAGCGGGACGGCGTTGATGGGCTCGGGCGATGGCACGAACGGCACCATGGTGAGGGGCATGGCCTCATCATTGGCCAATCGCTGCTGGTCGGCGGCGGAAGGGACGTGGAGTGACAGCGTTGTCGTCGGCTGCTCCTCCGTGCACCTCCGCTTGCAGCCTGCGTCGTGCGGCGCCATGGCCGTATCGAGGGAACGGCTGGTTCCGTCGACGAAGCACATAGTCGTCGGCGAATGAGTGTCGGTCGACTTAGCTCGCGGCCGCAGGCAGGTTGTCCCAGCGGCGGCGGGCGGTGGATTGGGCAATGGATGGATGAAGGCCTGGAGAGCGCCCTAGTATATATATCGATGGAGGGATCCATGGCGCGTCTGCAGTCGGAGTCCGGCTCCGACTGGAACACGAGATGTCAGTTGCAAGCGGCGGGCAAAGCCAGCTGAGCGCGTGCTCAAGTCCGTCTGTAATTAAAAAAAAGTCCGTTTGTAATTCTCAATTCATATCTCGACACCAGGAACCTTTACTAGGCCCAACTGATTGTACTATGCCGGATGTGCGCGACGCGGTTTGTACTTTCCTTCCAAAGGACAAACCGAACTAAACTGCAGGGAAGATGTGCTCCCCAAGTCTAACGCAGGCGAGAAAATATGGACATTTCGACCAGTCCGAGGCGGTTTCCCTTATCCTTCTTGTGTCATGTTTTTGTTACCGAAACACATGACAGGAGAAGAAACTCCCCGCAAAAACTATCTGATATGAACTCTACTGAATTACATAAGATTACATCAGATCTGGTTTCAAAAGGAAAATTGGTTCAAACCACTACCAAGCTTATGCTTCATAGGTTGAGACAAAATGAGTATCGACTATGGACATCCTACAATATGTGCAGTATACTATATATGTTCAGTTGTAGAGCTTGCAGAGACGGCGCAATGTCAGAACTCGAAACCTCCATTCAGTTGAACAAATGAAGATAGCCTTCCCATGATATAAGTGATCTTTTCGTGGCGACCAACCCTCCCGACCCTAACCTACCGCACCCAGCCTCCCAACCCTCCCGCCGCCGCCGCCGGCAGCGCCGCCGGGGCAAAGATCTCGGGGTGTGGCGGCGGCGGGGGCCTACCCTCGTGACGCGTCGGGAACGGCGGCCATGGAGTCTCTCGCGTGGCGGCGGCCCTTCCGCCTTCCGGGGCGGCGGCGGTCGAACGAGGTTGGAGGGGCGGCGGCGACCCTTTTGGGGACGATCTAGCTGCGGGCTGCGGCTTCCCCGCCTCCCATCGGCGGCATGCCGGCGGTGGTGGCTGGTGGTGGCGGACAGCGCCTTTCCGCCTCTCGCCGGTGAGGGGCGATGATCTTGGGGTTCTCCCGCGGTACGAGGACGCCCGGGGCAGCAACCTTGGGTTCGACGGTGGAGGTGACCCTCTTCTTCGCCGGAGAGGATCGTCCTGCGGGTGGTGGTGGTGGATCTTTTGATCTATCACCGCATTCCGGCGGCGAGATGGAGGAGCTTGGAAGCCGGCGATGGTGTCGCCGGTGGAGGGTTGGAGTGGCCAGCCCAGGGTGGTCGCCGACGTGGGGGTCCGACCTGAATAAAGGCAGCGGTCCTAGGGCCTCTCTTGCGTGAAGAGGAGGATCTACCGGAGGCCTAGACTCGTGATCTGGCCGGAGTGTTGAGTTCCGGAAGGCTCCGCCGGCGAATGTAACAGTGCTTTAGCCTGGAGTTTGCTGGATCGGTGGTATTCGGTCGTGTGCACCCATGCTTTTATTCCGACCGTTTGGTTCGGAGGGAGCGACGCGAAGCTCTCTTTCTATGTTGACATCAAGTGACTATGGATCCATCATGAAAGTCGGAAGAAGAGAATTTCATGAAGGCCGGAGGGGAGGACTAGCTAAGGGAGGTTCAAGTCTCCATGCTGTTGAGGGACTTGCTTGGTGTTACGGGCTTCACAGCAGCGGTATGAAAGTGGGGGCGACAACACAGGTGAAGTGCAGAGTCCTACCTTTCAGGGTGAAAACCCAAAGTCTGGCCTGCTTGGTTGTGCCTGGCAATGACCTTGTTGGAGGCATTGTTTTGAGAGCGGGGACTATCTTCAGGGTGAAAACCTAAGATCTTTGATCGGGCGACGACGGTGTTAGAGCAATGTTCCCTTCTTGGAGGCCTCGTTTTTTGGAGAGTCTGTATTTCAGGTTTTGTCTTGGCGGTGGATGTATTGCTGTTGTTAGGCCCGAGATACTGTAGCGGGACTTTTGTTTCTTAGTTTTCTTTTCCTTTTTTTGGCTGTGTGCATCCGTAGTGCAATTAGGGTGGTGCATTGTTGCAAGGCTGGGTGTAATTGGTATCTTTTGATATTAATATATTCCCTTTATCGAAAAAGTGAGAGTGGACTTTTAGAGCAGCTGCTTGGTGAGCACACGTCCAGACCGTGTATACTGCATTAAGATTCGTGCAAGTTCTTTTTGCTCCCCTCTCAAACAATTTCTCATTTTTGTATCTCTCACACCACATATTCTTTGAACTCAAAAAATTTCAGATCACTTAAACATAACAATTGGAATGTGGGAAAAATATTTTGTATTTTTATGTCATTATATATATATGTATGTATTTCAAGAATTTATTATGAATTTAAAAAAATTTAAATTTTAAGTTTGCACAAAAAAATTCTGAACTATTTTTCCTCCATTCTATTTGTTATTTTTAAGTGACATGCAAAAAAATATAATCAAAATATTATATAATTTGATAGATAAAAAAGAAAATACAAAAAATGAGAAGGTGCGTGGAGCGCACATGCTCCACCACACTTTTCCCATGATATAAAAGGGTGCTTCCATGGTGATTAACTGATTACTATCCGGATTACTATCCCAATCTGTGGGCTTCACCATTCATTGGCGATGGTCGTATTGCCGCCTTCGTTGTCATCATGCTTTAGGCAACTGAACTGGTATAATGGTTCTCTTGAACTATAGTAATTTTACTACATATTTGGTTTCAAAAGAAAAAAAAAACTGGTTCAAAGCACACCCACATATAGGCTTCATAGGTTGATTGACGAGCTACCTCCATAATAAAAAGGAGTCTGGACTATATGGGCATCCTACAATATATGTACAGAATACTATCTATGTTGGCAGTCTTACGATTATTCCTAAAGTTTCGACGGTGTTGGATACTACCTGGCTATCTAGATGAAGAGGAGGCGAATGCCACATCAGATGGTCGGGTTTCTCTCTCACCTAGTTGGTTCGGTGTTGGAGGTTGGTTTGGATGAGGACGGATTGTGATCTTTGTATGAGCTCAAAGCCTCTAGCCGGAAATCAAGATCTTCTTATAACAAGAAACCGCAGAAACGGTTAAAAATTTCCAAATCCCCCATTATTTTCAATGAATGTCATGTGGGCAAATAGCAGAGGATCTTGGTGACTTGGATAAACATTTGCACTTTGCTGGTTGTATTTGGGATCATAATTAGGATTTTTTGGCCATTTTTGAAACTGGTAAATGAGATTTCTCACAAAGTCTGTTGAACCGCATTTCGAGCGGCATAGACTTCAATTAGTTTTCTTGTCCGCCTCGTGGAACATCCGGTGGCATTTTACTCGGTGTTAGAATAGATACTATGGATTTGTTGGCTCATTCGGGTGGGGAGTTCCATATAAAACCATCTGTAACAAAGCCGATAACTTCACACGGAGTCTTGTCGCTGTGTATAGTGCTGCCTAGGAGGATTTCAAAGCGGCCTTTTTTCATGAGTTGGTTAACCTTGTAAAATATAACCCACAGCCTGTTGGGGGGGGGGGGGATTTCAATTTGCTTCAGTTTCCATTTGAGAAGAGTAGAGTCAGGTTTGACAATCATTGACCTTTCTTGTTCACTGCAGTCATTAACAGCTTGGACTTAAGAGAGGTTTCAATGAAAGGAAGGCAGTTTACTTGGGCAAACAACCTTCTCGGACCTAAATACGAAAAGCTAGATCGTGTACTGATGCATACCAATTGGGAGTCCAAATTTCCTATGATGTCGATACGCGCTTTAGAACGTATTGAAGGGTTGTTGGACCATGCTCGCATCTTGACGAACACTGGATTGCCTAGAATACCATGTACGCGCCGTTTCAGTTTGAACTTGTCTAGCTACACCGGGAAGGCTTTCAGGAGATGGTCAGAAAGGTTTGGGAAATACATGTTGCTGGTGATAATCCAATTGAGAGGTGGAATAATAAATGTGTGCGGCACTCAAACACCTTGGTGGTTGGGCTCGTCATATGACATGTATAGTTAAGAAAGAGAAACAACGACCTTCATCTATTATAGATGGCCTCGAGGCCTTAGCAGAAGTTCGCTTGTTGTCTATGTAAGAAATTCAGCTCAAAACCAATCAAATGCGAAGATAGCAAAACTTTTGCGAGAGGAGGAGTTCAAATGGTATCATCGTTCTCAGGCCCAATTCATTCTTGAAGGGGATTCAAATACAAGATACTTCCATAGCAATGCCAATGGCAGCCACATGAAGAAACATATTCAGTCCTTAATTCAGGATGAAGGTACGATTGAAGGCCATGAGCAACTCAAGTCGTATATTACCAATTATTACAAAGTTTTGTTTGGCGCACCTGAGGAAGGCAACTTCTCTTTGGATGAGTCTAGAACAAACAATGCCCCCCAGGTTTCCGACGAGGAAAATAGGTAATTTACGACACCTTTATACAGAGAAGAAGAAGTAAGAAAAGATGTTTACAAAATGGAACACAACAAAGCCCCTGATCCTGATGGCTTCCCCATTGAGTTCTTTTAGAATTTATGGGAGATCAAACCAGATATACTTGAGTTGTTTGGCGCCCTGCATAGAGGACAATTAGAATTATTCCTACTAAACTTTGGTGAAATAATTTTACTACCTAAGGTTAATAAAGCAGAAAGGATTCTACAATATCGTCAGTCTTCTTAATGTTAGTTTTAAAATTTTCACAACAGTAGCGACGGTAAGGCTCAACTCTGTGGCTGACCATGTGATTCGTCCTTCTCAGGCTGCTTTTATGCAAGGATGGAGCATCCTAGATAGGGTGGTTATCCTTCATGAATCGGTTCGCGAACTATATCGCAAATAGTCGAATGGGGTGATTTTAAAAATTAATTTTGAGAAAGCCTATGATAAGGTTAACTGGACTTTCCTTCAAAAGACTCTCAGAATGAAAGGTTTTTCTGATGAGTGTCGTGCTTTAATCTATAGCTTCGTTTCAGGAGGAAGTGTTGTTATTAAAGACAATGATGAAATTGGCAAGTACTTACAAACCAAAAAGGAGCTTAGACAAGGTGATTCATTATCGCCAATGCTATTTAATATAGTGGCTGATATGCTCGTTGTCATGATTGAACATGCAAAGTCTGGTGGCAAAATTGAATGTGTGATTCCTCACCTAGTTGATGGGGGACTATCCATCATGCAATACGCTGACGATACAATCCTTTTTATGGAACATGACATTGAAAAAGTAAGAAATCTGAAGTGAATTCTTTTGGCTTTTGAGCAACTTTCGGGTCTATAGATAAATTTTCATAAGAATGAGTTATTTTGTTTTAGCCAGTCCAAAGACGATGTTGCCTTGTATGCGGAATTATTTGGCTGCGAACAAGGTCAGTTTCCTATTAAGTATTTGGGCATTTTGATACACTATCGGAGGTTGACAAATGTTGAATGGAAACTGGTAGAGGAACATCTGCAAATAGACTTGCTAGCTGGAAAGGAAAATTATTATCCTTGAGAGGAAGATTGGTTCTCATACATTCAGTAGTGAGCAATATGTTATTGTATATGATTTCCTTCTTCAAATTCCAAAAGGTGTCTTAAAATGATTGGATTACTTCCGATCAAGATTCTTTTGGAAAAAGTGATAGTGAACAAAATACCGATTGGTTAAGTGTAGTGTGCTTTTCCGTCCCAAAGACCAAGGGGGACTTGGGATAAAGGACCTTCCGGTCAAGAACAAGGATCTCCTTGGTAAATGGTTTTTCAAGCTTCTTACTGAAGAAGGGGTTTAGAAAACCCTCCTTAGGAGAAAGTATGTTTGTTCAAGGGCATTGTCTCTGGTTATTTGGAAACCTGGTGATTCGCACTTTTGGGCTGTCCTCATAGCAACGAAGAAATTATTCTATCCATACGGGTCTTTCTGGATTAAGGATGGATCAGAAATTAGGTTCTAGGAGTATAAATAGCTAGGCAATGCCACGCACCGAGAATAATATCCGGATTTGTACAATACCGTACGCCACAAAAAGTGATACAATCGCTAAGGTGATGGAAACAAACCCACCAAATGTGTCGTTCAGAAGATCTCTCATTGATCCTACATAAACATCTTGCAATGTTTTTGTTACATCGCCTGGATTCGGTTCAGTTGTCGCAGGGATTTGATGAATTTTGTTGGAATCTAAATGAGAGTGGTAACTTCTACGTGGATTCTATGTATAAGGCTTTATTCCAACCTAATATACCAGTTGATAATAATTCAAAAATTTGGAAGATGAAGATCCCGCTTAAAACAAAGGTTTTTTTGCTTCATATCTTCTTCAAGGGGTAATCCCCACCAAAGACAACCTTGTAAAACGCAATTGGTAAGGAAGCAAAAGGTGTTTATTTTGTCATGATGACGAGACTGTAAAACACTTATTCTCCCATTGTAAATTTGCTAGTTCTATATGGTCAGCCATCTAGATAGGCTCTACCTTATATCCACCACGAAGCGTTGCGGATATATTTGGAAATTGAGTAAATGGTGTAGATCCTAGGTTCAAGCTACTTTTTAGGGTGGGAGCGATTGCCGTTATTTGGTCGCTATGACTATGTAGAAATGATAAGGTCTTTAATGATAAAAATATTTCTCTTATGCAGATCATTTTCCGACGTACAACTACCGCTCCGTTTATGGTCACCTCTAGAGCGTGTGGAGAACATCGACCAATTGATGGAGGTGTCTACATGATTGGAGGATGCGCGAGCGATAATTTTACCCTACTTGCTTGGCAGCATAATCTACGGATTGGCCCTCTCCCTCTGTAGAGACTACCTTGCTTTAGAATTGGTTTCATTTCGAATGCCTTTTATTTTTAAACCTTATGAACTGAAACGATGTGTGCATCCTAATTATGCGGAGACCGTGTGTAATGCTTAAAACTTTTGAGTAATAAAGCGCTCATTATCGAAAAAATACTATCTATGTACAGCTTACAGGGATGGGCGACAAAGGGCGAGGTCAGAATTCAAAACCTCCATTCAGTTGAACGGATAAAGATGGCCTTCCCATGTTATCAAGGGGTGATTCCATAGTGATTACTAAACTGCGGATTTCACCATTCATCTGGTATAATAGTTCTCTTTTCTGAGAGCCCTATTGATCTCTAGCTAACGTCTTGGCGGGGTTTTCCGATGGCGGCAGCGGCGACACCGGCGTGCATGGAGGGGATGTATGGCGCAGGGAGAAGGCACTGCATCCGTGATGGTTTGATGGGTTCTCCGGCTATGGGTGTGGCTCATGGAAGGAGCTAAGCCGGTACGGGGCGGGGAAGAGAGCGGCTGCGTGGTAGCACCATGTGCGGGAAGAAGTTGCTAATTGCAGTTTTTGGGGAAACTTTTGTTGGGAGGGGGTGAACAGGTGTCACTCTCTCCACACGGGGGATCGGAGAATTCGACTCTCCCCCCCCCCCCCCCCCGATGGTCAGTGATGTCCGTATTGTAATGGCTTAGTATTGTAGATAGTCTTTAATGGTATTTTTTTGGAGAATGAACCGTGTAAGGTATACAAACATTCCGAGGAAATCATGTTTGAAATAAATGTATCGAACATAACACTAATAAGAAAATCGCATAATCTAATTATTGACTGGGCTCGTTTTAGTTTTAGACGGTGCTCCCTCGTTAGAAGCGTTGGATCAATATCAAGCGGTGCGCTAGCTTTTCAGTGGGACCACGCGCACGTGCTACCGATTAAGGCCTGTCGCTTTCCTCTCGTCCACACAGTCTCCATCCCCACCCACACATCACGGAAGAAAAATCCCCACCCGCAACCTCTCCAGTCTTCACCACAAACTCCAACCGAAAGACTATGGACTAGATCCCATCGAGTGGAACCTGAGATCGGCGAAGCTGGAAGGAGAGGGGCTGGTCGCGCCCGCCCTCCCAATGATCAGCGAGGTGGCCATGGCGTTGGTGCGGCCGGGATGTGGGCGAGGGAGGAAAGAGCAACGACGGCGGCGGAGGCGAACGGCGGCTGTCATGGCGGATGTGGTTGTGAGGCTAGCTATGTGCCACCCGTCTCCACCTTCGCCTCGACACTGAAGACCTCCCCGTGGCGGCGCTTCTCGGCGGCGAGCTGGAGCTCCTCGATCTGGCGAAGGATGCGAGCTGGCGTTCCCCTTTGATCCGACCGCCAAGCCCTGAGGCGGCGCTGCTCGGCGGCGAGCTGGAGCCCCTCGATCCGGTGGAGGGTGCAGAGCCTTGGTCTCCCGATCGGCACAACGCCCTGCACCATACCAGCATCAGCAGCCCCGTCAAAGCCTTGGCTCTTCGCGTGAGCAAGGGTCACCACGCCGTGCCGCCCTTCTGTTTTTCCGCTCGCTCGTGCACAACAGCAGTAACGCCCATGGCTGGCTCCCAATCGACAGCAGCACCGCTGCAACTATGCTAGCGTATGTTGGATACTCTCAGTCTCCATCCCTTGTCTCTTCTTGCAGCTCATCCTTCTACGATTTTGTTCCGTGCATTCATGCTTGTTCACTGGCTTGCTACTTATTACATGATCCACTATATTGTATACTATTGGTGATGTAGTTTTTTACTTCCAGATCTGTCGAAGGATGTATATTATAGGTTCCTGGATGTAATTTTCGCGGACTAACTTTTACCTCTTAATTTTTTTAACTTCCGGATCGGTAGAAGGATGTGTATTTGTTACCCTCCAAAACCCCCCGACGGGCTTTGGTTAAGCAACACGAAGAGCCGGGAGGCTCCTAGGGCCGCTTAGTGGATTCCTAGCACCTCGCGTCGTCCCGCAAATCTTCTGGCGTGGCGGTTGGGGCGTGCCACCTGACCTAGACCTGGTCAGGAAGGTGTTAGTGCTTCGATTGTTCCTGCATGGTAGACACGTGCACATTAAATACGAGCCTTATCGGCTCTCAGGTTTCCTGTGATCGGCTCAAAGAGCCGATCGCCCCATGGTCCTTGATGGATTAGCAATGGCATGGGGATCCTGCTTGATCAGGACAAAGCTGAAGCGATCCACGACAGTTTAGGGTTTTCACCGCATAATCGGAACGTCCTACGTGCGATCGGGCCTAGCAGCTACGAGAGACAATGCAAACTACCCCTACGAGAGGCCTAAAAACCAACATAACGTTGATCCCCGGAACATCCCTCGAGGAGACAGATCAACGCACCACCGGATCGTCCGACCCCAGCATAAGGCCTAACTATGTAGATATTAAACTAATCCCTGCAGATGCAGGAGCAACTATAACGGATCGGATCTACTAAGCATGATCAAGCAAGAGGCTGCCCTTACGTCTAGATCGACGTAAGGGCAGCAAGGTGTCTAGGGACGGCATTGCCACGCAGATATGCACGTGAAAGCACCAATGTGAGCCCCTAAACACCTAAGGATAAATAGTACCGCTCGCCATCAACAAGGCTTCAGCACGAGCAGTACAAGGATAACGAATAAACTTACGCTGCCTAGATCGCTAGATGCGATCTAGGCAGCATGGTGCTTACCCGGGAGAAACCCTCGAAGAGAAGGGGTGGCGATGCGCCGTATTTTGTGTTTGTTTGAACGATGATTGTCCTCCTTTTCTCGATAACCCTAGATACATATTTATAGTCCAAGGGACTTTCTAATTGAGGCGTGCACCTAACCGTGCACGGGCCGGACTCTATCTCTTTAATCTAAATTACAATGCGATCTAATATATTAGATACATGGGCCACTTAGCCCAAACTATCAGCGCAAGGCCGCTTCGAAGATGCTCCACGTGTACGTCCTTCAAGCCCATCTTCACTTACGGCCCGTCTCCTGATTTGGCCAAAATCGGGTGGTAACACATGCCCCCCTGGTTTTGATAATGATAATTGCAAAACCATACGCTATCTTCGAAGGGTCATGTCGTGGCAGAGCAGAACCGTCGCAGTATTCTTCATCATGACTCTTGCCTCCTCGCCTTCTCTGCACGACTTGACGGTTCTGGCACCACGTCCTCGGGAACTGCTTAGGCATTAAACCATATATTCCCTTTTATTCGGCCACTTCCTGTAGTGCTCTTCCTCATCCTCCTTGCACTAGCACTTCCAAAGAAAAACCCTCCTGCGCCACCATGTCTTCCTCTTCATCGGATCTTTCCGCGCAGTCCTCCCCCTTCCGCGAGCCGACCCGGAGTGGAACCCGGATGAAGCCCATGCGGCCAACACCCGCCGCGCCATCGAGGCCGGGACGAACCAAGCCACGACTTCTACCTGGTCGGAGGACGACCAGTCCCCGACCGACGGGGAGAGCGACCTCCGCTTCCTCGCCAATGAGGAAGCGGTGGAGGAAAGCGACGACGATACGTCCAAAACGTATCTACTTTCCCGAACACTTTTGCTATTGTTTTGCCTCTAATTTGTGTATTTTGGATACAACTAACACGGACTAACGCTTTCAGAGAACGCTCTGTGTCTCGTTTTTGTGCAGAAATCCAACTTTCGGGAAAATCCTCGGAATTCCAGAAGGCCCTATTTCACCAAAATATTGACGGAGCCGAAGGGCAAAGGAGGTGGAGGCCCGAGGCCCCACACCACATGGCGGCGTGGCCGGGGGGCCCGCGCGGCCATGTGGTCGGCCCTCGGCCGGCCTCCGACGCCCCTTCGGACTATTTATTGGTTTCGACCAAACGCACGGAGAGAAGTCGAAGTCGCCGAAACCCTCCAGAGAGCCGCCACATCGCGAAACTCCGTCGCGGGAGCCAGAAGTCTCCGTTATGGCACTCCGCGGGACGGGGAATTGGAGGAGATCTTCACCGCCATCACCGCCAACGCCTCTCCATCGACCAGCCATGTTTCCCCCATCCATGTGTGAGTAATTCCGCTGTAGGCTGAAGGGGATGGTAGGGATTGGATGAGATTGGTCATGTAATAGTCATAAGATTGTTAGGGCATAGTGCCTAGTATCCGTAGATGTCACTTTTATGATATTGTTGCAACTTGTTATGCTTAATGCTTGTCACTAGGGCCCGAGTGCCATGATCTCAGATCTGAACATGTTATTGATTCATGAAGATATTCGTTGTTTATGATCTTACCTGCAAGTTGTATACACATGTCGCTGTCCGGAACCAATGGCCCCGAAGTGACAAGAATCGGGACAACCGGAGGGGATGGTAGTGATGTGAGGATCACATGTGTTCACGGAGTGTTAATGCTTTGCTCCGGTACTCTATTAAAAGGAGTACCTTAATATCCAGTAGTTTCCCTAGAGGCCCGGCTGCCACCGGCTGGTAGGACAGAAGATGTTGTGCAAGTTTCTCATTGCGAGCACGTACGACTAAATATGGAACACATGCCTATTGATTGATTAGTACTTGGATACCGTTTTATTATTATCTGCAAATGCCCCTGCTTTGATTGTTACATGAGTTTCTCTCATCCATGCAACGCCCGTTAAATCCGTCCCTGTGCCTACAGTATTTTAATCCTGTGTTTACTATAATCACTATTGCTGTCTTTATTTCACCGCTTGTTATTTCGCTATTTCCACTGCCATAAAACTGTTACTACTCATAAACTCTTGCGAGCAAGTCTGTTTCCAGGTGCAGCTGAATTGACAACTCCGCTGTTAAGGCTTACAAGTATTCTTTGTCTCCCCTTGTGTCGAATCAATAAATTGGGTAATACTTCCCTCGAAGACTGTTGCGATCCCCTATACTTGTGGGTCATCAAGACTATTTTCTGGCGCCGTTGCCGGGGAGCATAGCTTTATTTGGAAGTTCACTTGGATTGATATTGTTCGCTGCAAATTCTCCATCATGGGTAAACCTCGCGATACTAAGATCGCCATATTACCATCCACTACAAGAAAAGGTACAACTCTGAGTACCTCTGCTGCTCTTGATTCACCCTCTGTGATTGATAAACTTGTTTCACCGCCACATGCTTCACGTGCTGGTACTTCTGAATCTGAAAATTCTCATAATATTGATAATGTTTCTGCTGTGCTTGATGATAGTGGTTCATTGGGATCTTTTCTAGATGCTACAATTGCTAAGTCTAGACAAATTGAAAATACTGAAACTCCTAATGCTACTACACCTGTTAATTCACCTGAACTTGATTATTCTAGTGATGATCCCGATGAAGATTATGTAGAGCTTGATGATGATTTTATTGAAAAATGCAATGCTACTACTGATGCAAGAAAAATTAAAAAGTTGCTTGCAGAACATGCTGTTAGATATAAACCATCTCCTGATCCTAAATTTGCCACATCTCCTATAAACATTAGGGATAAAGATTATGATTTTTCTCTTGATCTATCTCATATAGCTATTGTTGAGAAAACACCCTTTTGTGGTACTGAAAAAGAAAGTGCTGTTGAACACTTGACTGAGTTATCTACTCTTAGTGGCGTGTTTTCTGATGATGTCAAGATGCGTACTTATTTTGTCGCTAAAATTTTTCCATTCTCATTAAAGGATGATGCTAAAACTTGGTATAATAATTTGCCTCCTGGTTCTATTAAAAGTCCGACTGACTTGCGTGATGTTTTCTTTCGAAAATACTTTCCTGCTAGTGCTCAACATGCTGCTTTGCAGAGAATTTATAATTTTGACCAGGAAGATGGAGAGAAATTGCCTGAGGCTTGGGCTAGATTTTGTTCTCTTATTAGAGCTCAGCCTGACCATGATTTGGAAAAGCATGATTTACTTGATATATTTTATAGTGGACTAACCATTGAGTCTAGGGCATACCTGGATAGTTGTGCTGGTTGTGTTTTCAGGAAAAGAACTCCAGACGACGCTGAAGAATTATTGGCTAAAATAGGCCGGAATCATGATGATTGGTCTACACCTGAACCAACCCCGACACCGATAGTGAAGAAGAGGGGTATGATTAAATTAAATGATGAAGATATGAGGGAAGCCAAGAAGTCTCTTAAAGAGAAGGGTATTAAACCTGAAGATGTGAAGAATTTACCTCCCATAGAAGATATATGTGAGACGATTCCCCCTTCATCCATGATTGAGGTACACTCGCTTCAACACTTTACTAGAGAAGATATTCCGTATTCAAAATCTCCTGCTCAATGCTTAGATGAATTTGATAATTATATTGTTAAGCAAGAAAACTTTAATATGAGAGTAGAGAATCATTTAATGGAAAATTCCGAGCTATTAGTGAATTGCATGGTATTGTGGAGAGAACCTCCAATGATGTTAAGATACTTGTTAAACATTTTCAAATGGTTCAAACTCAAATTGATCAACTTACTAAAGTGCAAAATGACTTGTTGGGAAATAATTCTAAAGAAAAATATGCTTGTGAAGTAACAACTAGAGGTGGTGTTTCTACCCAGGATCCTCTATATCCTGAAGGGCATCCCAAAAGAGTTGAACAAGATTCTCAACTAATTAAAACTAGTGCTCCATCTAAGAAAAAGAAAAAGAAACATAAGAATGTTGTAGAATCCTCTGAACCTGTTAATGATCCTAATAGTATTTCTATTTCTGATGCTGAAACTGAAAGTGGTAATGAACATGAGGAAGATAATGATAAGAATGATACTCCTGATAAAGAAGAAGTTGAAAAAGAACCTGAAAAGCATGCTAAAAATAAAAAGTACACTAAAGAAGATTTTATTACAAAGAAACATGGTAATGAAAGAGAACCTTGGGTTCAAAAGAAAATGCCTTTTCCTGCTAAGAAACTTAAATCAAAGGAAGAGGAACATTATAATAAATTTTGTGATTGGATGAAACCTTTATTTCTGCAAATCCCTTTGACTGATGCTATTAAATTGCCTCCTTATTCAAAGTATATGAAAGATATTGTTACTAACAAAAGGAAAGTCCCCAATGAAGAAATTTCAACTATGCTCGCTAATTACTCCTTCAATGGTAAGATTCCAAAAAAGTTGGGCGACCCAGGTATACCGACTATTCCTTGTTCCATCAAGAATAATTATGTTAGAACTGCTCTATGTGATTTGGGAGCAGGTGTTAGTGTAATGCCTTTTTCTCTTTATAAGAGACTTGATTTAGATAAATTGATACCAACTGATATATCTCTGCAAATGGCTGATAAATCTACTGCTATTCCTGTTGGTTTATGTGAAAATGTTCCTGTTCAAGTTACTCAGCATTGCTTGATATTAACTGATTTCGTTGTGTTGGAAATGCCTGAAGATGATAATATGTCCATTATTCTTGGAAGACCCTTTCTTAATACTGCAGGGGCTGTTATTGATTGCAATAAAGGCATGGTTACTTTCAATGTTGATGATAAGGAACACACTGTCTATTTTCCCAAGAGGATTGATAAAGTATGTGGAGTCAATACAATTTTTAATGTGAAAACTATCAAAGTGGGATCCATTGATTGTCCTATATATGAGCCTAAAGAAGAATATCAAACTCTTGTGATTGGATCCATATCAATTCAATATAAGGTAACATGATTGATTTGAGGTTTATTTCTTCTTATGTCATATAAAATTTATTTGGTAGCAAGACTTGATCAACCTTGTTAACAAGTATATTTTATTGCATAAAAGAGCTAAACAACACTTCTTTCTTTCTTTCTCCCTTCACCTATTTTACTTGCTGTAGCACTTTTGTTTTGCAATATGCTTTAGTCATTTAAGATTTTAGAAATCATTTTCCTGCGCAGTAATCATTAATTTAATACCCAGAAATGTGCATTTTTCAAAGTTCTCTAAAAATTACAAAAATTACACCGTTGGTCCTATTCTTCGACGAGGCACCTGGGAGCACCAGAGGATGACCTGTGGGGCACCAGGGGGTGCCACACCATAGGCCGGCGCGGCCAGCAAGGGGGCCGCGCCACCATGTGGTGTGGGCCACCCCTTGCCCCACTTCATCATCTCTTCCTCCCAGCACCTTCTCTCTCCCGAAAAAGCTCGTACCAAGTTTCTCTCACTCGTGTTTCTGCTCAAGAACTCGCGATTTTTCGATC
Organism: Lolium multiflorum; assembly: GCA_030979885.1. Lineage (NCBI taxonomy): Eukaryota > Viridiplantae > Streptophyta > Magnoliopsida > Poales > Poaceae > Lolium > Lolium multiflorum. Next base: position 36,517 of record JAUUTY010000015.1, on the reverse strand, counting down.
TCCTTGCTCAGCCCAGATTTCTGTCTGAAATTTGGCACATTTACTCCTTGGTATGTGACTCCTTTGATTGTCCAATTAGAATTTCATTTGGTTGAGTATATCTTGAATATTTTGCTGCTGTAGATAACATGTTTAGTGAGCTTGCATGCTTGTTCTAAGTGGAAGAAATTAGTTTTGATGCATGTTTAGTACTCTAGCAAGTTCCTATAGTAGTTCCCTTCAATTACACACCTTGAAATCAAATTTTATAATGATTGTTGAAAATTTCAGAAGGGGAAGATGAAGAAATTCAAGTTTGGAGAGTTGTTCAAGAAAGCAACAACCAGCACCGGTAGGCCCTCAAGGGCGTCTACTCAAATTAGGCGATCCTACAATGAGGATGTCATCGCGCCTAGCTTCGCGCCCGAGGAGGACCATGGGGCTCCTAATGCTTCATCCTTCCCTTGTTATGAGTTTCTGACCAATGCAGGGATATTGGATGACTTCTTCACCCTTGTCAACAGGGCAGGCCTAGCCACCTACGTGGGAGACGAAAGGGGACAATATTACAGGCTCACCAAAATTTTCGTTGAGAGCTTCAAGTTCCACAACACGGAATATGAGCCGACAGTCGCATTCAAAATTTATGATATTCCTGTTACCATGAAATTGGAAGAATTTTGTTGTGCATTGGGTATTGCCCCTGTAGGTACAGCAAGGAGGATTGATGACAACCCCCGGGACTTGTTGGAGCTCTACCGAGGGATCACCGGGGATGATTGCCGCACCATCCAGCGAGGGAAGATAAGAAACATTCAACTCCCCGCTATTAAATATTTCGCATATTACATTGGTACTAGCATTTTGGGTAGAGAAAATACTAGCAACATCTCTAGCTACCATCTTGCTTTCTTGAATGTTGCACTTACTGGAGAGACACCTTATCATCTTGGTTCTCTTATTGCTCGCCGCCTGTCTAGCAGGGGGCCTATTTTTGGAGGAACTATTGCACTGCGCATTTAACACATCTAGATATTCCTCTTGATTCTAATGATGTACCATTAACCCCTAGGAAACTAGATATTGCTGCTATGAAGAGCCATCGTTTTGTTACTACTGACTCCACTATAGATAATATGGTTTATAGAATGTTGTTTGCTGATGGGAATGAGAAGGAAATCCCTCTTCCCCAGCCAGGTTTGTTCAATATTGACAGGCAATCATGGTCGCTCACTAAGGAGGTGGTGGAGGAACATATGAAGATACAAGAATTCCACCAGCAACATGACTCCGAGAACGCCGAGCCCTCCTACGACTACACCGTCACGTACCCCGACGTTTCCTCCAGCACATACATGGAACCGGGTCGTTCTTCGTCATATTACGAAGACACCACTTCATGGGGACCGTGGGAATGAACTCCACTTAGGCCAAAAGCCTAAGCTTGGGGGAGGTATACCGGCATCACTCATTCTTTGCATATTATGATTGCTGGATACTTGTACATACTTGTTTAGTCTCTAGAGTGGTTTTCTAATGAGAGGGAGATGATATTTGGGGAAGTGCTGTCCAAAAACAGATTCTGTGCTGTTACCAAAAAAATTCGTACGCACAGCCAGAACGTTATTTTGAGTTGCCAATTTTTGAGCATGTTCCCCAGGTTGTTATCTAACTTTCATTAGTTGAACACTTTTTGGTCTGAGCAATGGAAGATTTTTGTTATTTTCGATTTCTGTACTGCTGTCAGGATTTGGCAGATTTCTGTCATCCTGCTTTTCTGTGTTTCTGTTAGTTTGCATTCTTTTGTTTTCGCTTTGTTTCTTTCCTAAAACACAAAAAGACCAAAAATATTTCTGTTGTTTCTCTTCACCATTTGTTTATTTGGTTCCTCGCTCTTAGTTTGCTTTATTTGCTATCGTTAGTTTGCTATAAGAAAACCCAAAAAGATTTTGCTTTGTTTGCTTGTTTTCTTTCGTGCTTGTTTCTAATTCGAAAACACCAAAAATATTTGCTGTTCTTCTTTGGTTTGTAAAGTTCATCATGAGTTCAATGGTCTTCGGTGGCTGGAGCGTGGTTTTCATTTCATATTATCCAAGCTACACAAGTGAAAAGGCAATAATGACGATCTACGACAATCTGATTGTGGTGAGAGGCTGGTATGAACTCTATTTGCTTTCATTTTTGTACATATACTCATCCATATGAGCATGCTTAGTTGGTTCATGTGAGGTATATGTTATTTGAGAAAGTCTAGTAGTTCATGATCTCTCATGTTTAGTTCCAATTTATTAATATGAGTAGCATGTCATGGATGTTTGCTTGCATTGTTTTATTCATAAGTAAGTATGGCATTGTGGTATCCTCCTCCGAATAATTCATTTATATCGACTTGGCACATGCTCACGCATGCATATGACTGAACAAAAGTCAATTAAGCCTCGATGATTTATATTGCTTCAGAGTTCTTGTATCACTTTTATGCCTCCGTTAATTTATTTTGCCGCAAGCATGATTATGACAGTTATTGCTCTCTTGATTTGTCGCTCCCTAGTCTTTTGCTAGCCTTCACTTGTACTGAGCGGGATCGCCGCTCGTGCTTCCAAACACCTGAAAACCAAGTTGTTCCAAAAGTGTCCACCATAAATACCTATGCATGGCATTTCAAGCCATTCCAAGTAAATTTTCATGCGCTACCTTTAAAACTTTCAAAATGCTTATCAATTTGTGTTAATGTTTCATAGCTCATGAGGAAGTATGTGGTGTTTAGCTTTCAACCTTGTCATTTACTTTTGACGGACTCTCATATGGACTAGTGGCACATCCGCTTATCCAATAATTTTGCAAAAAGAGCTGGCAATGGGATTCCCCGTCCCAAATTAATTAACTAAAATAGACACTCCTCCATGGTTTGTGATTGTTGGACGGCACCCGAGGATTCGGTTAGCCATGGCTTGTGTAAGCAAAGGTTGGGGGGAGTGTCATCATAATAATAAAACTTAAATAAAAAGGCACTCCTTCATGGTATGTGATTGTTGCACCCGAGGATTCGGTTAGCCATGGTTTGTGAAAGAAAGGTTGGAGTGCCAACCAAAAATAAATAAAATGGGAGCCGCTCTTGTGAGTCCGGTTGATGAGGTAGTTAGTGTACCCATTACCATTCGTTGACAACAACAAACACCTCTCAAAATAATTTTACTCCTGTTTTATAAATGAAAAGCTCTAGCGCATGTTAATCCCTGCTTCCCTCTGCGAAGGGTCAATCTTTTACTTTTATGTTGTGTCTCCATTCTTTCTTTGAGCACTATCTTGAGAGCACAACTGTCATTCTTAGTATAATATGCTTGTCTCAAAATATGATTGATTGTGGTATAACTTTGATGCTTTTATCTTTGACAATCACTACTTCTAGTCTTTCTATGAACTCAAGAGGTGCCTCGGCATTTATGTTTTGCCGATCAAATACGGGCAAGCGAGATACCACTTTATCATATTCTCTTATGAACATTGCAATCCTGCTTATATACATGATTCATGGTGCTTATTATTAATTGTTGGTACCTCTCCATGATTGACATAGCTGTTGGATGATCTTATTTGCATGTATCTCATTATGAACTGCTTAAGTATTAGCCTTAGCATGAGAATATATACATCATATGAGCAAATGTGTTCGTGAAAGTTCTTTATCGCTCAGTTGTTAACTGAATTGCTTGAGGACAAGCAATAAGCTGCTTGGGGGAGTTGATACGTCCAAAACGTATCTCCCCAACACTTTTGCTATTGTTTTGCCTCTAATTTGTGTATTTTGGATACAACTAACACGACTAACGCTTTTTCAGCTCTGTGTCTCGTTTTGTGCAGAAATCCAACTTTCGGGAAAATCTCGGAATTCTTGCGAAGGCCCTATTTCACCAAAATATTGACGGAGCCGGAAGGGCAAGGAGGTGGAGGCCCGAGGGCCCCACACCACATGGCGGCGCGCCCGGGGGCCCGCGCGGCCATGTGGTCCCCCTCGGCCGGCCGACGCCCCCCTTCGGACTATTTATTGGTTTCGACCTGAAACGCACGGAGAGAAGTCGAAGTCGCAGAAACCCTCCGGAGAGCCGCCACATCGCTCCGTCGCGGGAGCAGTCTCGTTCGGCACTCCGCCGGGACGGGAATTGGAGGAGATCTTCACCGCCATCACCGCCAACGCCTCTCCATCGACCAGCCATGTTTCCCCCATCCATGTGTGAGTAATTCCCCCGCTGTAGGCTGAAGGGGATGGTAGGGATTGGATGAGATTGGTCATGTAATAGTCATAAGATTGTTAGGGCATAGTGTCTAGTATCCGTAGATGTCACTTTTATGATATTGTTGCAACTTGTTATGCTTAATGCTTGTCACTAGGGCCCGAGTGCCATGATCTCAGATCTGAACATGTTATTGATTCATGAAGATATTTGTTGTTTATGATCTTACCTGCAAGTTGTATACACATGTCGCTGTCCGGAAGTGACAAGAATCGGGACAACCGGAGTGACAAGAATCGGGACAACCGGAGGGGATGGTAGTGATGTGAGGATCACATGTGTTCACGGAGTGTTAATGCTTTGCTCCGGTACTCTATTAAAAGGAGTACCTTAATATCCAGTAGTTTCCCTAGAGGCCCGGCTGCCACCGGCTGGTAGGACGAAGATGTTGTGCAAGTTTCTCATTGCGAGCACGTACGACTAAATATGGAACACATGCCTATTGATTGATTAGTACTTGGATACCGTTTTATTATTATCTGCAAATGCCCTGCTTTGATTGTTACATGAGTTTCTCTCATCCATGCAACGCCCGTTAAATCCGTCCCCGTGCCTACAGTATTTTAATCCTGCTGTTTACTATAATCACTATTGCTGTCTTTATTTCACGCCGTTATTTCGCTATTTCCACCGCCATAAATCACATTATGATAAACTCTTGCGAGCAAGTCTGTTTCCAGTGCAGCTGAATTGACAACTCCACGTTAAGGCTTACAAGTATTCTTTGTCTCCCCTTGTGTCGAATCAATAAATTGGGTAATACTTCCCTCGAAGACTGTTGCGATCCCCTATACTTGTGGGTCATCAACGACCACCTTCCCTGGGACGGGGCCCCCTCCTCCGAGGAGGAGGAGAAGGAGGAGGAAGAAGAAGATGACAACTCTTCCGACGAGCCGCCGGCCAAGCGCCACTGCCCTTGGCCCGGGAACCTCAGCGACTTGACATGATGACGACGACGCGGACGAGGAGGACGAAGACGACGAGGGTCCTGCCGGTGGCCGCTACAGCAGCGACGACGAGCCGGCTGGGAGCAGTGCCGACGACGGCGATGATGACGACGACGACGAGGGCAGCAATGGCCCCTAGATAGGACCTTAGCCCGCAGCCGTAGACAGGGCAATGTATCCCCTAGGATCTCCTTTTGAGAGCAATCGGCTCTTATGTAAGAAATTTAGTTTATCAATGAAGAATTTCCCCAACTTGATTTTTGCTAAACTTCTTCATGATAATTTAACCGATTGCCCTTTGTACTGAGCCTGCCGACTGTCAATTTGGTCAGTGCTCAATGAGCCGATGGCGGCGCATCGGACTCTCATGACAGATTTGAGGTAAATCCACCCGAACTTCCAATTCCTGGTCGAGCCACAACCGTGCAAACCCCAGATCCTGGTAATGTAGATCCAACTGAACGGAGCGTTGGACTTTAGCGGCATCCTCGTCTCCCGGACCCTCTTCGCCTTCAGGAGGTCTTAGGACTGTCGATAGAACAACTCCGATACTGAAGCTAATACTTTTGCAGAACAGGCATTATTCGCCCACAACTGTCCTTGTAATGCTTCATTCCTTTGTAGTCACACCTGGTCCGGAGCCCATCAACGATCGTTGCTTCCTCCCATCACCTCCAGCCATTCCCTTCTGCAGTAATTCACCCTCTCTCGACGAGTCGTGATGCAGAGCAGGCCGATTTCAAACAAATCGGCTCCAGAGAACAAGGAACCTCACGGGCGAGTTGCCCCCCGAGTCTTAATCCAGGCAAGGATAAAAACAGACCAGCCGATTGGGCCACCATCGGCTTCCCAACTGCAGCGCTGTGTTAGCTGAATTCCACAAAATCGGCTCTCCAGATCATCGATGTTTCAGAGCTAGCTGCCCCCCGAGCTACTCCATCTTAAAAACAAGGCGAGAACGCTTGCGCTCAAGGAGCCAGCTTCTGGTGCAAATGGTTCAGCTCTAGGAGATCATCGGATGATCATCGGTTGTCCTCATGACCCTAACCTGATCCGTAGGCTTGCGCAAACGCTGCCGATTTGGTGATGGCCGCTCCATAAGACTTCTGCTTGTAACCACCGTATCCTTTGAGTCGACGACCAAGCGTCGGCTTTGCCCCATGAAACCTCAAACAAGATCATGACTCTTACCAGCCAACCCAACGGGCTGGCCATCTGGTTTCGGGCAGGTGCCTACAATAGAGCCCTGGGCGTGTCACTCAACTGACTTGTATGCGGAAACTGATATTTTTGGCGACATCAGCACCGTTCCTCAGACAAGCTGTGATGCAGGGCCAGCCGATTACGAAAAAATCGGCTTCCTATAGCGAAGGATCCTTCATGGCCAACTGCCCCCCCGAGCTTCCTCCGTTCAAGTCCTGCGTCTTGCTGATCAGATTGGCTCATCATCTTTGGCAGGTTAATGCGGTTCCCGGTGAGGATGTTTCCTGATGCTCTCCCCCACTTTGGTCATAATAGCCTTTGACAGTAACGCCGACCAAGTCGCCACCGTAGCCCAAACCTTGATCAAAACATGCCGTAGCCGATCGCTTCATCATCGACTGTCCTCCTGGTCTCAGGAGAGACCTGCTCCTTCGTCGGGCTCACCCATATCGTAGCTGATGTTTCTGCTGGTGCTGCCGAGCTTGAAGTCTTGCAGAAGGAGTTGGAAGTCCTTGAAGGGATGGCCGTGCACCGGCTTTGAATCCTTAAGTCGATGTCTACGCATCGGCTGAACTCAAATTTTGTATTTTTCATTTTTTGCGGTCGATTTGCTTACGTATCGGCCCCCATACTTGAGCTACTCTGCTGGAAATTTGACATTCGTTCCCAGCTCCGTATCCTCGTATCTCATCCATCTATGTGCCCCCGAGCCGATTCTGCCAAGTAATTGATGGCATCGGCTCTTCAGCATCCGTTGGATCAATGCCGAACACACAAAAGAATGTTGAGGATAGTTTCGGCCGATTACTAGAATCGCCTCCTTCTTTGTTGCAATGTTTGACGATGGTTTGCAACTTCTTGGATTTCACCGTAGCTACGTGGCATGTTGGAGATAAGATCCTTTACTTTCATTTTTTGAGGGCCGATCGCAGGATCGGCCTTGCCACGTATGTCCAATGTCTTGGACGTTATTCGTTAGGCCGGTGGATAAAACCCTTACCCCATTTTTCGAGGCTTCGATGCGCTCGCAACCCTCTAAACTGATCCCAGAGAGCGGCTCCGTCATCTGCTTCCCATACGCTCATGGCAGCTAATGATATCTCGATTGAGTCATCCGCTTGAACGACTTCCACTTCATCTCCATCCCACCGTATGATGCATTGGTGCATTGTAGACGGGATACAACAGTTAGCATGAATCCAGTCCCTTCCCAATAGGACGGCATAATTGCTTTTGTGTCAACGATGAAGAACGCGGTAGGTATGGTTTTCCGGCCTACAGAAGCTACATTCAGAACACCTTTTGCTTCTGACGCCTGGCCGTTGAAGTCGCCTAATGTGATGTTGGTCTTGATCAGATCGTCGCTGGAATGCCCCAAACGACGTAGCATGGAATACGGCATTATGTTGACTGCCGCTCCGGTGTCAACCAACATCTTGCCGATAGGCTGCCCATTGATGTAACCCTTCAAGTATAGGGCTTTCAAATGCCTTAGCTTCTATCTTGTGGCTTTTCAAAAATAACTGGTCGTGGACCGAAATGAATTGAGCCACTGAAACTTCCTCGTCGCTTGGAGCGAAATTGACGGAGTATGAATACCATGTTTGTATCACCGAGATTCGCATCGGCATCAGCGATGTCCGTGCATCGGTTACCGTTTGGGGCGCCATACTTTCTTTGGGCGCCTTCCTTCTCATCGTTTGCTGGATTTTCGCGGCCAGATCGCCGCGCTCTTCTCAACGTGCAGTAATCGCGGCTCCGCTTCTTCCAAGTTTCGCAGCCTCTGCACCCGCTTCGAGAATGGCTGAGTCCATCGGGGCACCACCTTGGTCGGTGATACCTATCTTCTTCTCCATCTGACTCCTCGAAGTCTTCCTCTTGAGATGACTCACTCGTTTACTCGATGTGGGAGAGGTCCTAGACGTCGAACACCGAAACTTCGTTCGTCCTTCTCCTTTGCCGTGTGCATGCGGGTAGTTCTCGATTGTTGGCAATCGGCTCATTCCTGAGTCCCAGCAATGTTTGAAGAAGGGACAACCCCTCTTGTCCATGTTGCCCCGCTCCTTTGACCTCGCCGGCGCGACGCCACCCGGCTGCCGACGATACCCGTTTGCATTAGACCGACGATTCTTCATCGCCGTCGTCGTAGCGGCGACGTCGGCCGTATCGTTGTTCATATTTGTTGAGGAGACGCACGGATAATGGGCGTGGATACCGTATGTTTCTCACCTCCTCCTCGGTCGGGTACCGTCTATCGTCTTGGGGCCGGTCGCGTGGAACGGCCTCCTCTTTATCCTTGCCACGAGAGTGGCTGCTCTCTCCTTTGTCCGCGCCATGGCGAATCACAAACCCTGCCATATTGACATCGAAAGAGAACCCTGGTTCTCTTATGGAGTGGCTGAGATCTACCGTATTGACGCCATGCGACGGACACGTGTTTCCTCCGAGCTTGATGTCGCGAGAACGGGTTGTCTCAGGAGCCGATGAGTTCGGCTTCACGATGGCCTTCACTCATCGTATTTCTTCTTGTGCTCCGCAGGGAGATCCTTGTATGTGATCTCCTCTGCCATCTCGGATGTCGGTGTTGACGTGGATGTTGCAGAAGATGTCCCACCGGGCGTGCCAGAATGTGTTACCCTCCAAAACCCCCGACGGGCTTTGGTTAAGCAACACGAAGAGCCGGAGGCTCCTAGGGCCGCTTAGTGGATCCCTGGCACCTCGCGTCGTCCCGCAAATCTTCTGGCGCGCGTCCTGGCGGTTGCCGGGCGTGCCACCTGACCTAGACCTGGTCAGGAAGGTGTTAGTGCTTCGATTGTTCCTGCATGGTAGACACGTGCACATTAAATACGAGCCTTATCGGCTCTCAGTTTCCCTGTGGATCGGCTCAAAGAGCCGATCGCCCCATGGTCCTTGATGGATTAGCAATGGCATGGGGATCCTGCTTGATCAGGACAAAGCAAGCGATCCACGACAGTTTAGGATTTTCACCGCATAATCGGAACGTCCTACGTGCGATCGGGCCTAGCAGCTACGAGAGACAATGCAAACTACCCCTACGAGAGGCCTAAAAACCAACATAATGTTGATCCCCGGAACATCCCTCGCAGGGACGGTAGACAGCATCTAACGCACCACCGGATCGTCCACCCCAGCATAAGGCCTAACTATGCAGATATTAAACTAATCCCCGCAGATGGAGCAACTATAACGGATCGGATCTACTAAGCATGATCAAGCAAGATGCTGCCCTTACGTCTAGATCGACGTAAGGGCAGCAAGGTGTCTAGGGACGGCATTGCCACGCAGATATGCACGTGAAAGCACCAATGCGAGCCCCTAAACACCTAAGGATAAATAGTACCGTCGCCATCAACAAGGCTTCAGCACGAGCAGTACAAGGATAACGACAACTTACGCTGCCTAGATCGCTAGATGCGATCTAGGCAGCATGGTGCTTACCGGGAGAAACCCTCGAAGAGAAGGGGTGGCGATGCGCCGTATTTTGTGTTTGTTTGAACGATGATTGTCCTCCTTTTCTGATAACCCTAGATACATATTTATAGTCCAAGGGACTTTCTAATTGAGGCGTGCACCTAACCGCACGGGCCAGACTCTATCTTTTAATCTAAATTACAATGCGATCTAATATATTACAGATACATGGGCCACTTAGCCCAAACTATCAGCGCAAGGCCGCTTCGAAGATGCTTCACGTGTACGTCCTTCAAGCCCATCTTCACTTACGGCCCGTCTCCTGATTTGGCCAAAATCGGGTGGTAACAGTATTATGGTTTATGGATGTAATTTTTGCGTACTAACTTTTACCTCTTCATTTTTTTACTTCCAGATCGGTAGAAGGATGTGTATTATGGGTTTGTGGATGTAATTTTTGCGGACTAATTTGTGCTTCTTAAAAAAATTCACTTCCAGATCAGTATAAGGATGTAACTATATTGATTTTTTTCTCTATTCTAGCTGTAATTTTTATCATTTTCCTACATCCAACACATTTTAATCTATCAAAATGTCAAACACTAGTGTTTTTGTGATCCCTACTTTAGTGATTTTAGATGTAATTTTTATACTTTTTTACATCCATCGTTGCATTTTTTTTCTTAGATTTTGCCAAGTGCAGATTGTGAAGTATTTTTTACACGGTTTATACATTTTTCGGGCATGAACACTGGCAACAGCATCGGCCAGTTACTAGGACATACATGAGCTGCACGGCCCTGCCTAAGGAGGGTATGTGGGGACCAGAACTTTCCATTTTAGGTAACGTGTGGGAACGGACAACTTTTTTTTACTATTTTTAGGAGGGGCACTGCGTAAGACTATATAGTGCCTGGGCACTGTGTAGCCACGCCCTAAGAAAATTAAGGTACCAACAAGTACATTACAAAAGGCCATGGCTAGATGTCAATCTAGTACATTTCAAGAAGTAAGATGGGTCTTCCACTATCTCCGACCTCTCCATGTATGAAACTAACGGGGTAGCGTACATCTACTTTTTCTTGGTGATCAAAAAATAGAGAGGACTGTCATGGCACAAGTCCTCCCCGAAGAGACGGAAGCAGGTCTCCTTGAAGGCCCATATCTCGACAACGTCGCCGACCTTGAAGCCGCACTTGTTAATGAAGTCCATGTAGCCTTCTCCCTTGATGACGGTGCCGGCGCTGCTATCCCAGCGCGACAGCTGCAGCTCCCTGATACCGGCGTGGGGCTCAACCACGAGCACGGGAAGCCCGCCGTGCTTCTTTCCCTGTCTCTTGGTCCGCTTCTCCCCTGGGACCTTGGGCGTCTTCTTTGGCAGCTTCGGTGGTCTTGGGCATTCCTCGTGCACGAGGCTGGCTGCCTTGCGCTCCAGAGGGGATAGCATGGGCCGGAGGTTGCGCATGACGCCCTCGTTAGGCAGACGGAAGCGGTTCTGGTGCCCGTCCAGGTCGGTGCCGGTCACGGTCTTCTCGGCGATGAAGTGCACCGGCAGGTCGAAGCGGAGCCTCAGGTGCGGGAGAAGCCCCCTACGTAGCCACGGAGGCTCGGCGTGGACGACGGCGGGAGCGATCTTCGCCTTCTTGGGGGCGACGGTGGAGAGCGGGACGGCGTTTATGGGCTCGGGCGATGGCACGAACGGCACTACAACTCGGACGGACGTCTGGGCGACGATGGCCCCATCGTTGGCCCGTTGCTGGTGTGCGGCGGAAGGGTCGTAGAGAGCCAGCGTCATCGTCGGCTGCTGCTCCGTGCGCCGCCGCTTGCAGCCGGCGTCGTGCGACGCCGCAGTGAGGGAACGGCTGGTTCGGTCGACGAAGCACATGGTCGGTGAATGCTGTTCGTCGAGTGACTTATGTCGCAGCGGCAGGAAGGTTGTCCCGGCGGCGGCGGGCGATGGATGGATGCAGGCCAGGAGAGCGCCGTGGTATATATATCCATGGAGCGATCCATGGCGAGTCTGCAATCGGAGTCCGGCTCCGACTAGAACACGAGATGTCAGTTGCAAGCTGCGGGCAAAGCAGCTGAGCGCGTGCTCGAGTTCGCCTGTGATTCCCATTCCATATCTCGACCAATACGCGTTATGCACTTTCCTTCCAAAAGACAAAAAACCCAAACCGAATTAAACTGCGTGGATGCACAAAGAAAGGTTTAAAATATAAATTCATTTTAAAATATTGAAAAAAATGTCACCAAAGAAGTGACTAGTCACGTCCTAAATTCCCGTTTCATCAATCGAGATCCCGGCCGTCTATTTTATGGACGTAAGAGCATCTCCAGCCGCGTCCCCAAAACCGTCCCTCAAAGCGCGCCGGATTGAGCGTTTGGGGGACGTGTTTCGTTGGTGCCGTATTTGGGGGACGTCGCTCCCCAGTCACGTCCCCCAAACGCCGCCCCCAAACATTTAAAACACTTCTTATAGATAGAATAAAATTATTTACTAATATTCAAATCGGTTCAACATAAACAAATTACATATAAAACTTCGAAAAACATAATTAAATTACATATAAATTATTTTAAACTACTTCTTCTTCTTCGATGATGGCCCCGCCTCGTCGTCATCACGGTGGCGCTTCCTGCTCGTCACCTCTTCCGAAGAGGCGGTGTCGGCCGACGCGTCCGAGTCCTCCTCGTTGTCGCCGGTGCTCGCCGGCTGCGCCTTGGCCTTGGCCTTGGCCTTGGCGGTATTGGCCTTCGCGTCCACGTTCGCCTTCGCACGGGCCACTGATGCGCGTAAATGTACACGTCCGTTGGGAACCCCAAGAGGAAGGTATGATGCGCACAGTGGCAAGTTTTCCCTCAGAAAGAAACCAAGGTTTATCGAACCAGAGGAGCCAAGAAGCACGTTGAAGGTTGATGGTCGCGAAATGTGATGCGGCGCAACACCAGGGATTCCTGCGCCAACGTGGAATCCGCACAACAAAACCAAAGTACTTTGCCCCAACGAAACAGCGAGGTTGTCAATCTCACCGGCTTGCTGTAACAAAGGATTGCGTATCGAGTGGAAGATGTTTGCAAAGAAAACAGTAAAACACAATTGCAGTAGATTGTATGTATGTAAAGAATAGGACCGGGTCCACAGTTCACTAGAGGTGTTCTCCCATAAGATAAAAGCATGTTGGGTGAACAAATTACAGTCGGGCAATTGACAAATAGAGAAAGGCATAACAATGCATATACATGATATGATAAATATAGTGAGATTTAATTGGGCATTACGACAAAATACATAGACCGCCATCCAACTGCATCTATGCCTAAAAAGTCCACCTTCAGGTTATCATCCGAACCCCATTCAGTATTAAGTTGCTAAGCAACAGACAATTGCATTAAGTATGGTGCGTAATGTAATCAACAACTACATCTTTAGACATAGAATCAATGTTTTATCCCTAGTGGCAACAGCACATCCACAACCTTAGAACTTTCTCTCACTGTCCCAGATTTAATGGAGGCATGAACCCACTATCGAGCATAAATACTCCCTCTTGGAGTTAAGAGTACAAACTTGGCCAGAGCCTCTACTAATAACGGAGAGCATGCAAGATCATAAACAACACATAAACAATAGATTGATAATCACCATAATCATAGTACTCTCTATCCATCGGATCCCGACAAACACAACATATAGTATTACACATAGATGATCTTGATCATGTTAGGCAGCTCACAAGATCCAACAATGAAGCACAACAAGGAGAAGACGACCATCTAGCTACTGCTATGGACCCATGGTCCAGGGGTGAACTACTCACTCATCCCTCCGGAGGCGACCATGGCGGTGTAGAGTCCTCCGGAGATGAATCCCCTCTCTCCGGCAGGGTGCTCGAGGCGATCTCCTGAATCCCCGAGATGGGATTCGCGGCGGCGGCGTCTCTGGAAGGTTTTCCGTATCGTGACTCTCGGTACTGGGGGTTTCGCGACGGAGACTTTAAGTAGGCGGAAGGTCAACGCGGGGGCCACACGAGGTGCCCAGGGGTAGCCGCGGCGGCAGGGCTTGGCCCGCGCCGCTCGTCCCTCGGGTTGCCTCGTGGCCCCACTTCGTTATCTCTTCGTCTTCTGGAAGCTTCGTGCAAAAATAGGACCCCGGGCGAAAGTTTCGTCCAATTCGAGAATATTTCCTTACTAGGATTTCGAAACCAAAAACAGGTAAAACAGGAACTCTTTCGGCATCTTGTTAATAGGTTAGTTCCAAAATGCATAAATATGACATATTATGTGCATAAAACATGTAGGTATCATCAATAAAGTAGCATGGAACATAAGAAATTATCGATACGTTGGAGACATATCAGCATCCCCAAATTTAGTCGTCCCGAGCAGTAAAACGATAACAAAGATAATTTCAAGTGACATGCCATCATAATCTTGATCATACTATTTGTAAACATATGTAATGAATGCAGCGATCAAAACAAAGGTAATGACATGAGTAAACAATGAATCATATGACAAAGACTTTTCATGAATAGTACTTCAAGACAAGCATCAATAAGTCTTGCATAAGAGTTAACTCATAAAGCAATAAATCAAAGTAAAGGTGTTGAAGCAACACAAAGGAAGATTAAGTTTCAGCGGTTGCTTTCAACTTATAACATGTATATCTCATGGATATTGTCAACATAAAGTAATATAACAAGTGCAATATGCAAGTATGTAGGAATCAATGCACGCTTCACACAAAGTGTTTGCTTCTTAAGGTGGAAGGAGATAGGTAAACTGACTCAACAATTAAAGTAAAAGAATGGTCCTTCAAAGAGGAAAGCATCAATTGTTGTATTTGTGCTAGAGCTTATTTTGAAAACATGAAACAATTTTGTCAACGGTAGTAATAAAGCATATGAGTTATGTAAATTATATCTTACAAGTTGCAAGCCTCATGCATAGTATACTAATAGTGCCCGCACCTCGTCCTACTTAGCTTGGACTACCGGATCTTTGCATGCCATGTTTCAACCAAGTGTCACAAAGGGGTACCTCCATGCCGCCTGTACAAAGGTCTAAGGAGAATGCTCGCATTTTGGATTTCTCGCTTTTGATTATTCTCAACTTAGACATCCATAATGGGACAACATGGACAACAGATAATGGACTCTTAAATGCATAAGCATGTAGCAATGATTATTATTCTCATATGAGATTGAGGATATATGTCCAAAACTGAAACTTCCACCATGATTCATGGCTTTAGTTAGCGGCCCAATGTTCTTCTCTAACAATTTTGCATGCTCCAACCACTAAAATGATAGATCCTTCAGACAAGACGGACATGCATAGCAACTCACATGATATTCAACAATAGTTGATGGCGTTCCCCGTAAGCATGGTTATCGCACAACAAGCAACTTAATAAAAGATAAAGTGCATAAGTACATATTCAATACTACGATAGTTTTTAAGGCTATTTTGTCCCATGAGCTATATATTGCAAAGGTGAATGATGGAATTTTAAAGGTAGCACATCAAGCAATTTACTTGGAATGGCGGAGAAATACCATGTAGTGGGTAGGTATGGTGGACACAAATGGCATAGTAGTTGGCTCAAGGATTTTGGATGCATGAGAAGTATTCCTCTCGATACAAGGTTTAGGCTAGCAAGGTTATTTGAAGCAAACTCAAGGATGAACAAGTGCAAAACTCACATAAAAGACATATTGTAAACATTATAAGACTCTATACTGTCTTCCTTGTTGTTCAAAACTCAATACTAGATATTATCTAGACCTTAGAGAAACCAAATATGCAAATCAAATTTTAGCAAGCTCTATGTATTTCTTCATTAATGGGTGCAAAGCATATGATGCAAGAGCTTAAACATGAGCACAACAATTGCCAAGTATCACATTATCCAAGACATTTTAGAATTACTACATGTAGCATTTTCCAATTCCAACCATATAACAATTTAACGAAGAAGAAACTTCGCCTTGAACATTATGAGTAAAGCCTAAGGACATATTTGTCCATATGCAACAGCAGAGCGTGTCTCTCTCCCACAAAGTGAATGCTAGGATCCATTTTATTCAAACAAAAAAAAAAACAAAAACAAACCGACGCTCCAAGTAAAGAACACAAGATGTGATTGAATAAAAATATAGTTTCAGGAGGAACCCGATGATGTTGTCGATGAAGAAGGGGATGTCTTGGGCATCCCCAAGCTTAGACGCTTGAGTCTTCAAAATATGCAGGGGTGAACCACGGGGGCATCCCCAAGCTTAGAGCTTTCAATCCTCATGATCATAGTATATCATTCTCCTCTTGACCCTTGAAAACTTCCTTCACACCAACTTCAAGCAAACTCATTAGAGGGTTAGTGCACAATTAATAATTCACATGTTCAGAGGTGGCACAATCATTCTTTACACTTCTGGACATTGCATAAAGCTACTGGACATTAATGGATCAAAGAAATGAATCTAACATAGCAAAAGAGGCAATGCGAGATAAAAGGCAGAATCTGTCAAAAACAGAACAGTCCGTAAAGACGAATTTAAAGCTGGCACCAGACTTGCTCAAATGGAAAAACTCAAAACTAATGAAAGTTGCGTACATATCTGAGGATCACGCTCGTAAATTGGCAGATTTTTTTCGAATTTTCTACAGAGGACTGTGCCCAGTCGTGACAGACAGCAATGCTGTTTCTGCGCAGCGATCCCAAATATAACATCAATTTTGACATAGAAACTTTACTTGGCACAAAAACATGATAAGTGAGAGGTTGCTACAGTAGTAAACAACTTCCAAGACTCAACAAAACAAAAATGTATGTAAAAACATGGGTTGTCTCCCATAAGCGCTTTTCTTTAACGCCTTTCAGCTAGGCGCAGAAAGTGCAAATCAAGTAACATCGAGAGTAGAAGCATCAACATCATAGCTTGTTCTAATAATAGAATCAAAAGGCAACTTCATTCTCTTTCTAGGGAAGTGTTCCATACCTTTCTTGAGAGGAAATTGATATTTAATATTACCTTCCCTCATATCAATAACAGCACCAACAGTTCGAAGAAAAGGTCTTCCCAACACAATAGGACAAGATGCATTGCATTCGATATCCAAGACAACAAAATCAACGGGGACAAGGTTATTGTTAACCGTAATGTGCACATTATCAATCCTCCCCAAGGGTTTCTTTTTAACATTATCGGCAAGATTAACATCCAAATAACAATTCTTCAATGGTGGCAAGTCAAGCATATCATAAATCTTTTTAGGCATAACAGAAATACTTGCACCAAGATCACATAAAGCATTACATTCAAAGTCATTGAATTTCATTTTAATGATGGGCTCCCAACCATCTTCTAGCTTTCTAGGAATAGAAGTTTCAAGTTTTAGTTTCTCTTCTCTAGCTTTTATGAGAGCATTTGTAATATGTTTTGTAAAGGCTAAATTTATAGCACTAGCATTAGGACTTTTAGCAAGTTTTTGTAAGAACTTTATAACTTCAGAGATGTGGCAATCATCAAAATCTAAATTATTATGAGCTACAGCAATGGGATCATTGTTCCCAAGGTTGGAAAAAATTTCAGCAGTTTTATCACAAGCAGTTTCAGCAGTTTTAGCAATTTCTGGCAGTTTTGTACGCTTTGCACTAGGAGTAGAAACATTGCCAACACCAATTATTTTACCATTGATAGTAGGAGGTGCAGCAACATGTGGAGAATTAGCATTACTAGTGGTGGTAATAGTCCAAACTTTAGCTACATTACTCTCTTTAGCTAGTTTTTCATTTTCTTCTCTATCCCACCTAGCACGCAGTTCAGCCATTAATCTTATATTCTCATTAATTCTAACTTGGATGGCATTTGCTGTAGTAGTAATCTTATTATCAATATTATCAGGTTTAGCAGCCATTTTATTAATTAAAGAAGATTGTGATGCAGACATGTATGAGATTCGGGTTTCAGCATTTGAAATTTTAGTTTGCAGACTAGAAATCTCCCTATTCAAATTTTCAAGTTGATTTCCTATATTTTTCAACAAGGTAGATTGTTCATTCATAGTTTTAGTAAACAATTGATTTTGCTCATATTGTGATTGCATAAAGTTTTTAGTGGATCTTTCAATTCCTAGCATCCTTTCCTCATATCTACCATAATCATTACCACTAGCAGGATATGGCCTATAGTTATTACCGAGTTGTTCCTATAAGCATTGTTGTTGAAATTATTGTTTTTAATGAAATTCACATCAACATTTTCTTCTTGAGCAACCAATGAAGCTAAAGGAACATTATTAGGATCAACATTAGATCTACCATTCACAAGCATAGACATAATCACATCAATCTTATCATTCAAGGAAGAGGTTTCTTCAACAGAATTTACCTTCTTACCTTGTGGAGCTCTTTCCGTGTGCCATTCAGAGTAATTTATCATCATATCATCAAGAAGTTTTGTAGCCGCCCCCAATGTGATGGACATACCTCCAACAGCTGAATCCAATAAATTCGCCAAGAAAAATTTAGTCCTGCATAGAAGGTTTGGATGATCATCCAAGTAGTCAGTCCATGGGTTGGGCAATTCTTTACCAAAGTTTTCATTCTCTCCCATGCTTGAGCAACATGTTCGGTATCTAATTGCTTAAAATTCATTATGCTACTTCTCAAAGATATAATTTTGCGGGAGGATAATATCTACCAATAAAAGCATCCTTGCATTTAGTCCATGAATCAATACTATTCTTAGGCAAAGATAGCAACCAATCTTTAGCTCTTCCTCTTAATGAGAAAGGAAACACTTTCAATTTAATAATATCACCATCTACATCTTTATACTTTTGCATTTCACAAAGTTCAACAAAATTATTGAGATGGGCAGCAGCATCATCAGAACTAGCACCAGAAAATTGATCTCTCATGACAAGATTTAGTAAAGCAGGTTTAATTTCAAAGAATCCTGCTGTAGCAGGTGGAGCAATAGGCGTGCATAGGAAATCATTATCATTTGCATTTGTGAAGTCACACAACTTAGTATTTTCAGGAGTATTCATTTTAGCAACAAGAAATAAAGCAAACTAGATAAGGTAAATGCAAGTAACTAATTTTTGTGTTTTTGATATAGAGAGCAAGACAGTAAATAAAGTAAAACTAACAACTAATTTTTTCGTGTTTTGTTTAGGTGCAGCAAACAAAGTAGTAAATAAAATAAAGCAAGACAAAACAAAGTAAAGAGATTGAGAAGTGGAGACTCCCCTTGCAGCGTGTCTTGATCTCCCCGGCAACGGCGCCAGAAAACAGGCTTGATGTGCGTAAATGTACACGTCCGTTGGGAACCCCAAGAGGAAGGTATGATGCGCAAAGGGGCAAGTTTTCCCTCGTAAAGAAACCAAGGTTTATCGAACCAGGAGGAGCCAAGAAGCACGTTGAAGGTTGATGGTCGCGAAATGTGATGCGGCGCAACACCGGGGATTCCTCGCCAACGTGGAATCTGCACAACAAAACCAAAGTATTTTGCCCAAACAGTGAGGTTGTCAATCTCACCGCTTGCAGAATAAAGGATTCGAGTGGAAGATGTTTGCAAAGAAAACAGTAAAACACAATGGAGTAGATGTATGCTATGTAAAGAATAGGACCGGGTCCACAGTTCACAGAGGTGTCTCTCCCATAAGATAAAAGCATGTTGGGTGAACAAATTACAGTGGGCAATTGACAAATAGAGAAAGGCATAACAATGCATATACATGATATGATAAATATAGTGAGATTTAATTGGGCATTACGACAAAGTACATAGACCGCCATCCAACCGCATCTATGCCTAAAAAGTCCACCTTCGTTATCATCCGAACCCCATTCAGTATTAAGTTGCTAAGCAACATACAATTGCATTAAGTATGGTGCGAATGTAATCAACAACTACATCCTTAGACATAGAATCAATGTTTTATCCCTAGTGGCAACAGCACATCCACAACCTTAGAACTTTCTCACTGTCCCGATTTAATGGAGGCAGAACCCACTATCGAGCATAAATACTCCCTCTTGGAGTTAAGAGTACAAACTTGGCCTGAGCCTCTACTAATAACGGAGAGCATGCAAGATCATAAACAACACATAAACAATAGATTGATAATCACCATAATCATAGTACTCTCTATCCATCGGATCCCGACAAACACAACATATAGTATTACATATAGATGATCTTGATCATGTTAGGCAGCTCACAAGATCCAACAATGAAGCACAACAAGGAGAAGACGACCATCTAGCTACCGCTATGGACCCATGGTCCAGGGGTGAACTACTCACTCATCACCGGAGGCGACCATGGCGGTGTAGAGTCCTGGGAGATGAATCCTCTCCGGCAGGTGCCGGAGGCGATCTCCGAATCCCCGATGGGACGGCGGCGGCGGCCTCTCCGGAAGGTTTTCCGTATCGTGGCTCGAGATGGGGGTTTCGCGACCGAGACTTTAAGTAGGCGGAAGGTCAACGCGGGGCCACACGAGGTGCCCAGGGGTAGGGCCGCGCGGCTGGGGCTTGCCGCGCCCCTATGTGGCGGCGCTCCGTGGCCCCACTTCGTTATCTCTTCGGTCTTCCGGGAAGCTTCGTGCAAAAATAGGACCCTCGGGCGAAAGTTTCGTCCAATTCCGAGAATATTTCCTTACTAGATTTCTGAAACCAAAACAGCAGAAAAACAGCAAACTGGCTCTTCAGCATCTTGTTAATAGGTTAGTTCCGTAAAAATGCATAAATATGACATATAATGTGCATAAAACATGTAGGTATCATCAATAAAGTAGCATGGAACATAAGAAATTATCGATACGTTGAGACGTATCATAGAGCTTGTTGAAATTTGGTTTGCATGATTGGTCTCTCTAAGGTCCATTCCTCCGCGCTGTCAGGTGGCGGGAGGGAATCGTCGCCGCTGTTGGGCGTCCGAGCTTTCTCCCACCAATGGCGCCATCCAGCAGGCTTTCCTTCGCTGGAGGTGTCGGACGGGAGCTCGGAGATGTAGCTCATCGTCGTTGGAGGTGTCGGATGCGGCCGGTGAAGATCCAAAAGCGCCGACGTACGGGTCTTATTGAGCGATGAATGGCAACAGGTCGAAAAATAGCAGCGGTTGCCTTCCGAGGAGTCCCGACTCCATTCCGGCGGTTGCCGCGTCGACGGTTGCCAATGCGATGGTTCCGCTTCCCGGCAACCGCACCGTCGCTACGTAGGCGCGGGGATGAGCGGCCCGAGCCGCCGGGACAGTCGGCCCCGCGCGGGCCGGTTCGCCTCGCTAAGAGCTCCGCGTGGCCCGAGCGTCCCCGTGGACCCGGGACGGGCTCGGCGCCGGACACTGACGGACGCGCTCTACAAAAATGGGCTTTTTGGGGGACGTTGGCCGGAACGCATTTTTTGTCCGCGCGCTCCCAAACTCTCTTTGGGGATACTTTGGGGGACGCGACCGGAGATGCTCTAATGGCTTCAATAAGATCACTCAGCAAATCTCAACTCCAACAAAGCGAACCCCACTTATCTCCCTCCGGTGTCTCTCACGGGAGGCGGCACCGGGGAGTCAACCCTAGTTGTTCTTCTCCGGCCCCCTCATTCATTGCCTCGCCTCCCTCTCCTCGCCGCCGCCGGTGTTGGCAGGGTCCACCCATCTCCCTCGGGTCAAGATTGCGCTTGGGCTCCGTGCTGGCGAGAGGCACGGCGGCTCCGGTGGTGGTATGGGAGTCTTCGTGGCGCGTACGTGGCAGCAACGACTATCCAGGCACGGACCAAGATGGTGGTGCCGAGGACGGCGCTGACGTGCTCCTTGGACGGTGACAAGTAGTGCTGCTGGGCTCGCTAGGGACGTTAAGGGATTTGTCCCATATCTAGACCCATCTATGTCCGATCTAGGTGGGGCGGGCCCTGGCCATGGTGTGGTTGGGGTGTTGGATCTAGGCTAACATGCCTAGATCTGGCAACCCCACTCGGTAGTCCCATTTTAGTTATAGCTCGCTATCTTAGAGCTGATGGCTGACTTTGTTCTCACCTTTCCACTTTGGTGGTATTGCCGTGATCATGTCGGTCACGCATCGGGTGCGAGATTTTGGATGTCAGGGTGGCAGCCTTGGATGGTGGAGCGCCCTCACAACTCTTAAGTGGAGTGGTGTGGCAGTCTCTCCCTTTGGCCATTTGAACAGACAAGATTGGGTAGCGGGGAATCCTGGTTTTGGTGGTACTTCAACAAAGGCAGCTCGTCAGACCACGATGTGGAGGCCTAACTCGGGGACAACGGGCGGTTCGAGTCCTTGAGAGAAATACAATATGTTTTCGGGTGGCGATGCCTAAGAGTGTCGCCATAACCGACTTGGGGCGACGTTGTGGGTACCTTCTCCGAGGTAGATATTCGGGTGAAAACCCTCAACAGTCGTGGTCTCGATGACAATGGCGTTGTGTGTCATTACCCTCTTAGAGGCTTCGTTGTCGAGCTCCGATTCATTTTTGTCGTTTTTGTGTCTTCGGTGGGAATTTTGTGTTCTCAGTGTACTTTTCGTTTGTTTATCTTTCATATTTCATATGCTATGTAAGAGGGTTTCATTATCATCTTATATCGGTTCGGCCGTTGTTGCTTCTTTTATAAAACGGGGCGAAATGTTGTTTTGTGGAAACTCACTTACGAGATCTGTATGTTCTCAACTTATGTTATAACAAGTACACAGATATAAAAAAGTTTCTACCTTAGATTCCATCTACATTGGAAAGAAAACTAATTAGGGCGTGGCTACAGAGTGCTCAGGCACTGTTTAGTCTTAGAGAGTGCCCCACCTAAATATAGAAAGAAACTGTTCAGACATCACTATCGTGCCAAAAGTAGAAAGTTCTAATTCCCCACGTTTCCTAACCGCTCCGCTTTTGCCCTCACGTGAAATATCACACAGAGAGAACACCTTCTCCTTTTCCTTTCCCTGCTCCATCGCAAGTTCATGGCGAGAACAAACAGAGAGTTCTTGATGGTGTAGAAAAATACATCCACATCCATGGTTCACCAGATTCAGACAAATAAAACATGAAGTAAATGCATATTTGACATCCTTTTTTATCTGTAAATTACTACATCGCTTGGCCCCCTCATAGCTCAAATCTGGATCCAAGAATGAAAAAAAGCAAAGGTGGAAAGTAATAGTTATCTAGAATTACCGCGAAGTTACATCCTTCTTAAAAAGAAACATACTAGAGTTACATCCAGAGTGGAGAAAATAATTACTATAATTACATCCTTCTATCAATCTAGAAGTATAAAAATTAAGAGGCGAAAATTAGTCTGCAAATATTACATCCAAGGCACATAAATTACATCCTTCTATTGATCTGAAAAGTAAAAACTACATCACCAATGTGCATTAGGCCCAGAAATCATACCAAACTCCATTTAAGTATAGTTGAAGGCAGTAAAAATAAGGGATGTAGATTGTAGAAAGCAATCTCAAAACAAAGCTGTGAGTCCGACTTAGAAATAAAAGATGTATTACCAAGGCAATCAGGAAAGGATCGATCGAGTTAGGACTCGAAAAAAAATCACACATCATCGTGGAGCATGAGAAAGCCACAGCGATTCCATTAAACTATGAGCATCGAGAAACCAAAAACGTTGTAGTACATGTCTTACAAGAATATTAGGAGAAGCTCCGGTGGTCTTTGCCAGATGTAGAACTCGGCTACTGAGTCAAAGTGGAGAGCGCCGGTGCACACGCCACGAGAACCGCGCCCTTCCTCGTCTACCCAAGCTCGCACGTCGTCGTCACGGCCGCTATCGCCAACGCCACGAGACCCGCACGGCCGCACCCCTCCTCGCCAGAGCAGCCCCAGCAGCAACCAACGCCACGAGTCCCGCGCCCCTCCTCGCTGGAGCAGCTCCGGCCGCAGCCAAAGCGACGAGCCCCGCGCCCTTCCTCGCCGGAGCAGCCCCGGCCGCAGCCAACGCCACGAGCACCGCGCCCCTCCTCGCCGCAGCAGCCTCCCCCTTGCCCTCCCCGCGGCCGACGATACAGGTGGTGGCCGGTGCTCTGCTTAGATCTGGAGTGTGAGGAAGGAGTTGTTCTCCCGATGGATGAGGAAACTCCTAGGTGCGGGTGCGGGATGTGATCTAGCGAGTGGGGCCCACAGATACGAGAACCTTAGACGCATACGCAACCAGAGACCCACACGATGTTGATCGGACGGTTGAGAAAGGTGAGCACGCGCTAAGACAGGAGAGTGCCCAGGCAAGAATTAGATTTCTCGAACTAATTATGGTGTGTTTCCTCTCCAAACTGGCGTGGTAGGTGATATAAACTGTCTATTTGGGTAAACTAACTACGATATTTGATAAATTATTTTTGTCCAAGTGTCCAAACGAGCACGGAGTTGCATCCTGACTTCTCTAGCTTATTTCCTTCATTAGCCTCTTTTTTGAGAGTTGTACTGATCTCTAGCTGACGTCGCGTCGGCGTTCTCCGACGATGGTCCTGGCCAACGGAAGAACGGCACCGGCGTGCCTGGAGGGGGATGCACGGCGCGGGGAGAAGAATTGCATTGCTGATAGCCTGATGGGTTCTTTGGCGATGGCTTCGGTGAGGTTTTCCATCGACGCCCACGACGGGTTCTCTAGCCATGGTCGTGGCTCACTGGAGGAGCGACGCCGGTACGGGACGTGGAAGAGAGCGGCTGCACGGTAGCACCATGTGTTGGAAGAATTTTCTAATTGCATTTTTGGGGAAACTTTCTTTGGGAGGGGATGGACACGTCTCTCTCTCTCCACCACCTGGGGGGGTCGGAGGATTTAGTCCCCAAAGGGAAGCTCAGCGATGTTCGTATTGTACTGTCTTTATAACGCAGTAAGTCTTGATTGATTTTTTTTTTGAGAATTTACCCTGTAAGGTGTACCAACATTCTGAGGAAAGCATGTTTAAAATAAAGGTACCGAATATATATAACACTAATAATAAGAAAATTTAGGTACGAGAACAAGTACATTACAAAAAGCCATGGTTACATTTCAAGAAGTAAGATGCCTCTTCTACTATTTCCGGCCTCTCCGTATATGAAATCAACGGGTAGCATGCATCTACTCTTTCTTGGTGATCAAAAGATAGAGAGGGCTGTCATGGCACAAGTCCTCCCCGAAGAGACGGAAGTAGGTCTCCTTGAAGGCCCAGATCTTTACGACGTCGCCGACCTTGAAGCCGCATCTGTTGATGAAGTCCATGTAGCCTTCTCCCTTGATGACGGTGCCGGCACTGCTATCCCAGCGCGACAGCTGCAGCTCCCTGATACCGGCGTGAGGCTCAACCACGAGCACGGGAAGCCCGCCGTGCTTCTTTCCCTGTCTCTTGGTCCGCTTCTCCCCTGGGACCTTGGGCGTCTGTTTCGGCAGCTTCGGTGGTCTTGGGCATTCCTCGTGTAGGAGGCTGGCGGCCTTGCGCTCCAGAGGGGAGAGCATGGGCCGGAGGTTGCGCATGACGCCCTCGTTCGGCAGACGGAACCGGTTCTGGTGCCCGTCCAGGTCGGTACCGGTCACGGTCTTCTCGGCGATGAAGTGCACCGGCAGGTCGAAGCGGAGCCTCAGGTGGGGGAGCAGCCCACTGCGTAGCCACGGCGGCTCGGCGTGGACGACGGCGGTAGCCATCTTCGCCTTCTTGGGGGCGACGGCGGAGAGAGGGACGGCGTTTATCGGCTCGCGCGATGGCACGAACGGCACCAGAGCTCGGGCGGACGCCTGGGCGGTGATGGCCTCGTCATTGGCCTGTCGTTGCTGGTCTGCGGCGGAAGGGACGTAGAGAGCCAGCGTCGTCGTCGGCTGCTCCTCCGTGCGCAGCCGCATGCAGCCGGCGTCGTGCAGTTCCATGGAAGTGGCAAGGGAACGGCTGGTTGCGTCGACGAAGCACATGGTCGTCGGCGAGTGCGTGTTCGTCGGTCGACTTAGCTGCTCGCGGTGGCAGGCAGGTCGTCCCGGCGGCGGTGGGCGATGGATGGGGCAACGGATGGTTGCAGGCAAGGAGAGCGCCGTGGTATATATATCCATGGAGCGATCCATGGCGAGTCTGCAGTCGGAGTCCGGCTCCGACTAGAACACGAGATGTCATTTGCAAGCTGCGGGCATAGCCAGCTGGGCGTGTGCTCGAGTTCGCCTATCATTCCCATTCCATAACTCGACCAATTGTACGCGATTTGCACTTTCCTTCCAAAAGACTAACAGAATTAAACTGCGTGGATGCACAAATAAAGGATAAAAATATGAATTCACTCTTAAATATTTGAAGAAAAAATTATGTCTCCGAACAAGTTCCTAGTCACATCCTGAATTCCCGTTTCATCGGTCGAGATCCTAGCCGTCTTTTTTATAGACATAATGGCTTCAGTAAGATCACTCAGCAAATCTCAACTCCTACAAAGTGAAGCCCACTCCTCTCTCTAGTGTCGCTCACGGGAGGCAGCGCCGGGGAGGCAACTCTAGCCGTCTGTCTCCGACCCCCTCCTTCATCGCCTCCCTCTCCTCGCCACTGCCGGTGGTGGCAGCGTCCACCCATCTCCCTCGTGTCAAGATGGTGCGCTTGGGCTCTGTGCTGGCGAGAGGCGCAGCGGCTCCGGTGGCGGTATGGGAATCTTCCTGATGCGTACGTGGTAGCAACGACTATCCAGGAACGGACCAAGATGGTGGTGGAGAGGACGGGGTTGGCGTGCTCCTTGGACAGTGACAGATAGGACAATTCCTATTCTCCGCTTATAGCGGGAGTAATCCAGCGCACCGCACAGGGGCAGTTCTTTCTGGGCCGGCCCAGTTAGCGAGAGCAGTGTTTTCCTCCCTTTTTTCTTCTGTTTAGGCGGTTTTCTTTGATTTTTCTCTTTGGTTTTCGCTGGTTTTCCGTTTTTTCTTTTATTACAACTATTTTTGAACTTTTTTTAATCCAACATTTTCCAATTTTAGAAATTTTTCGAATTTTGAACATTCTTTTATTACAACTTTTTTGAACATTTTTTAATCTGAACATTTTTTTTTGAATTTTTTCGAATTTTGAACATTTTTAAAATTTGAACATTTTTAAAATTGGAGCATTTTTTAGTTTAGAACAAGTTTTAGATTTGAAAATTTTCGAAATTCAAATATATTTCAGGTTGAACATTTTGAAATTCTAACATTTTTAGAAGCAATTGACAATTTTTCAGATTTCATCATTTACTCAAAATGTGAATATTTTCAAAACAAAAAAACAACAAGAAAACGTACATCATTAGAGCCCAGCGATTGACAACGAACGAGAGCAGCTCGCGTGAACCTCGGACGTAAAAGGCCCCGGCCCATGTTGTCTTCCCTTGAGCGATTTTGCTCCATCGCATCGCTTAAAGCGTAGCATAGGGGCTCCCGACAGATAGTGCTGATAGGTAGGGATGTCAAAGGATTTGGCCCAGATCTAGGCCCATCTATGTCCGATCTAGGAGGGGCGGGCCCTGGCCATCTTGTGGTTGGGGCATTGGATCCAGGCCAACGGGCCTAGATCTGGCGACCACTCAGTAGTCCCATTTTAGTTATACCTTGCTATCTAAGAGCTGGTGGCTGACTTGGTCCTCACCTTTCCACTTAGGTGGTCTTGCCGTGATCATGTTGGTCACTCATTGGGTGCGAGTTTCCACTTAGGTGGTCTTGCCGTGATCATGTTGTTCACTCATTGGGTGCGAGATCTTGGATGTTAGGGTAGCAGCCTCGGATGGTGGACCGTGCTCACGACTCTTAAGTGGAGTGGTGTGGCAGTCTCTCCCTTCGGCCATGTGAACGGAAAAGATTGGGGCAACGGGAAATTTGGTGTTGGCAGTGCATCAACAAAGGCAGCTCACATACCACTATCTGGAGGCCTAACTCGGGGACATCAGGCGGTTCGAGTTCTCGAGAGCAATACAAATATTTTTTCGGGTGAAAGCTCGGCGCAACGGCGTCAATGGCCGAGAGTGTCGCCATAACCGACTTGGGGCGCCGTTATGGGTACCTTCTCCGAGATAGATATTCAGGGTGAAAACCCTCAACGGTCGTGGTCTCGATGAAAATGACGTAGTGCGTCATTACACTCTTGGAGGCGTCGTTGTCAAGGTCTGATTCATTTCTGTTGTTTTTGAGTCATCGGTGGCAATTTTGTGTTCTCCATGTACTTTTGGTTTGTTTATCTGTCATATTTCATATGCTATGTAAGAGGGTTTCATTATCACCTTATATTGTTCGGCCGTTGTAGTTTGTTTTATAAAACAGGGTGAAATGTTGTTTTGAGGAAATCTCACTTACGAGATTAGTATGTTCTGACCTTATGTTAAAACACGTACATACATATAAAAAAGATTCTACCTTAGATTTCCATATACATTTGAAAGAAAACTAATCATGGTATATTTCCTCTCCAAAGTGGGGTGGTAGGTGATATAAATTGGTAAACTAACTACTCCCTCCGTCTCGGTTTAACAGGCGCGCACGTAGCTTAAGAAATTGCTTTGATGATTATTTTAGTCAATAAAATATGAAATATATGTCACAAAAATTATACCATTGAAAAACTTTTTTGCAGACGAATCTAATGATATAGATTTTGTATATATAAAACTTATATTTTGTTGCCCAAATTAACGGTCAAAATTTGTCTTAAACTGCGTATGTGTCTGTTAAACCGAAACGAGGAAGTATGAGATTTAATAATATCTTTTTTCTAAGTGTCCAAATGAGCACGAAGTTGCATCCGACTTCTCTAGCTTATTTCCATCATTTGAGCCTCTTTTTTGAGAGCCTTACTGATCTCTAGCTTGATCTCTAGCTAACGTCGTTGGGATTCTCCGACAACGACCGTGGCTGATGGAAAAATGACGCCAGTGTGCATGGAAGGGGATGCACGGCGTAGAGAGAAAACATTGCATCGGTGATGGCTTGATGGATTCTCTGGCGATGCCTTCGGCGTGGTTCTCCGGCGACCCCCGCGACGAATTCTCCGGCGATGGTACTGGCTCAAGGGAGGAGCGAGGCCGGTCTGGGGCGGGGAAGTGAGAGGCTACGCAGTAGCACCATGTGCAGAAAGAAGTTTCTAGTTCATTTTTGGGAAACATTTTTGGGAGGGGATGAACAGGTGTTGCTCTCCACCTCGGGGATCGGAGGATTTGATCCCCCAGGTAATGTTCATCGATGCCCGCATTGTAATGGCTTGGTGGCGCATATAGTCTTAACGGTATTTTTCTCGAGAATGCACCGTGTAAGGTGTACCAACTTTCTGAGAAAATCATGTCCTAAATAAAGGTATCAAACATATATAACACTAATAAGAAAATTGACGTACGAGCAAGTACGTTACAAAAGGCCATGTCCAGACGTCAATCTAGTACATTTCAAGAAGTAATCTATATCTTCTTCTACTATTTCCGGTCTCTCCGTATATGAAATTAATGGGTAGCATGCATCTACTCTTTCTTGGTGATCAAAAGATAGAGAGGGCTGTCATGGCACAAGTCCTCCCCGAAGAGACGGAAGTAGGTCTCCTTGAAGGCCCATATCTCGACAACGTCGCCGACCTTGAAGCCGCACTTGTTAATGAAGTCCATGTAGCCTTCTCCCTTGATGACGGTGCCGGCGCTGCTATCCCAGCGCGACAGCTGCAGCTCCCTGATACCGGCGTGGGGCTCAACCACGAGCACGGGAAGCCCGCCGTGCTTCTTTCCCTGTCTCTTGGCCCGCTTCTCCCCTGTGACCTTGGGCAGCTTCGGCAGCTTCGGTGGTCTCGGGCATTCTTCGTGCAGGAGGCTGGCGGCCTTGCGCTCCAGAGGGGATAGCATGGGCCGGAGGTTGCGCATGACGCCCTCGTTCGGCAGACGGAAGCGGTTCTGGTGCCCGTCCAGGTCGGTGCCGGTCACGGTCTTCTCGGCGATGAAGTGCACCGGCAGGTCGAAGCGGAGCCTCAGGTGCGGGAGCAGCTCACTGCGTAGCCACGGCGGCTCGGCGTGGACGATGGCGGTAGCCATCTTCGCCTTCTTGGGGGCGACGGCGGAGAGAGGGACGGCGTTGATGGGCTCGGGCGATGGCACGAACGGCACCATGGTGAGGGGCATGGCCTCATCATTGGCCAGTTGCTGCTGGTCGGCGGCGGAAGGGACGTAGAGAGCCAGCGTCGTCTTCATCTCCGCGCGCGGCCGCTTTGAGCCGGTATGGTGCGGCGCCGTCGTCGTGGTGAGGAGATGGCTGGTTCCGGCGGCGGAGCACATGGTCGGTGAATGGGTGTTCGTCGATCAACTTGGGTTCGCGGCAGCGGGCGAATTGGATATTTGGATGCGTCGTCGTATGGTATGCGGGCAGCTGTGTCCCAGCAATGATTCGATGGAACAGTGGATGGATGCAGAATTGCAGAGCGGCGGTAATATCGATGGAGCGATCCATCCCGAGTCGATCTGCCTACGGAGTTCGCCTCCGACTCGAACACGGGACGATGTCAGTTAATCAGCTGAGCGCGATCGAATCCGTACGAGACTCGTATTCCATATCCCAACATATGGAAAGTGAGCGCTACGCCTAAGGCCTAAGTGCCTAACTGATTCTAGGGCGGATGTGCTGGAGAGCCTGGCCCACCATATCATCTTTTCCCAGACTATAGTCGAGTGCCATGCGTACGAATGTCAATTAACCTGCACTTCTTTCAAATTTTGGCAACTAAGACATTGCTCAGACAGTGTTTTATTAATTTATTAATTTATTTATTTGCAAAATTTTGAGAAATCTATTAATAATCATCAATAGCAGTGCAAAGAGCTCTAAAAATAATAATAATTACAAATAGATCAATAGGCCACCTAGCGACAACAACAAACACTAACGAGAGCCGAAGGCACCACTGACGGAGCTCCACACTGACCATGTGGTCAAGCGACCACACAAAAAATGGTGTACAACAAGACCTATATATGAGTAGGATTAATTGACCCCCTAAATCCTGAATTTTGACATCAATGCAATTTCTTTTGAGCTTTGACATCACGGCTCCTATTTCCAGCTCCGCCACTGAAAGGCGCACCGTTGTCATCACCCCTCCATCACTGAAGATGGTAATACTTGCCATAGTATATCTTCTTGTAGTAGGAGAGCAGGAAGTCGTTGTGCTAAGGCCTCAATGGACCAACGCACGAGAGTGGCAACTATTACCAATGATGACAATCCTAGATCGGAAGAGACTAATCTAAAATCACACAAACGAAAACCGACCAGATCGTAGGAGATCCGTCGGAAACACAACTCCACGCAGCCTCCGATATCGCTAGACGCACCTACGGTGTGAGGATAGGACAGGAATAACCTTATTCTGACTTAGGATGTAGCCACCGCATGACCATCCCAACGAAGACACCGAAAAGTAAGTTGGACAAAAAAAAGGAACCCTTCTGCCAGCGAGGGGTCGTGGTTCACCAGGCCTCCAAATCCACAAGGCCATCGGAGGTGGAACGAACCTCCGGCGTTGTCAGCGAGGGAGACAGAACTATGGGTTTACTTGAGTGCCTCCCGATCGTTGGAGCCTCACGCGTACCGATTCAGTCTTTCAGGTCAGCTATCCATACTTTATTTACTTGAGAAGATTCACAAAACCATAAAGGCTTCTACTTCCCCATCCCTAAAAAGCTACTCAACTTTGTCGAAGTACAGAGATATATTGACATGTTTTAGTTACAGCTACACCCGTATCTAGAAAAAGTTAAGCAGTTTTTTTTTTGAAATGGATGGAGTATTTTATTTGAAAAGTCAAACCATCTAAAATTTTCTAAGTTTCTACAAAAAAACATGCAAAATAAAAAACAATATCATTAGATACATCATGCAATATATTTTGATATGATTCATGTTGAATACCATATTGGTTGATATATTATGGTGTCCTCAGGTGTCCTTCTACATCTAAAACAAAACTAATTAGGTGTGTTTCAAATCCAAAGTGGCGTGTAGGTGATCTAAGTTTTCTATTTGGATAAACTAACTATTTTATTTGATAATATCTTTTTTCCTAAGTGTCCAAACAAGCACCAAGTTCATCCTGATTTCTCCAGCTGATCTCTAGCTAACGACGCGTTGGGTTCTCAGACGACGGCCGTGGTCGATGGAAGAACGACGCCGACGTGCATGGAGGGGGATGCGCGGCGCAGTGAAAAGATAATTTAACGGTGATGACTTGATGGGTTCTCCGGGATGCCTTTGAGGAGGTTTTCCGTCAACGCCCGCGACGGGTTCTCCAGCGATGGTCATGGCTCACGGGAGGAGCGAGGCCGGTGCGGGGAGGGTAAGAGAGAGGGTGTGCGGTAGCACCATGTGTTGGAAGAAGTTTCTAGTTGCATTTTTTGGGGAAACTTTTTTTGGGAGGGGATGAAGACGTGTCGCTCTCTCCATCGGGGGATCAGAGGATTTGGTATCCGGGGATGCTCAGCGATGTTCGTATTGTAATGTGTTCATAAGGTAGTAAGTCTTGACGGTATTTTTTTTTAGAATGTTCGTATTGTAATTTCTTCATAACGCAGTAAGTCTTGATCGTATTTTTTCGAGAATGCACCCTGTAAGGTGTACCAACTTTCCGAGAAAATCATGTTTCAAATAAAGGTATCGAATATATATAACACTAATAAGAAAATTAAGGTACGAACAATTACATTACAAAAGGCCACGGCTACATTTCAAGAAGTAAGATGCGTCTTCTTCTATTTCCGACCTCTCCATATAAGAAAATAATGGGGTAGCATCTATCTACACTGTTTCTTGGTGATCAAAAGATAGAGAGGACTGTCATGGCACAAGTCCTCCCCGAAGAGACGGAAGCAGGTCTCCTTGAAGGCCCATATCTCGACAACGTCGCCGACCTTGAATCCGCAGTTGTTGATGAAGTTCATGTAACCTTCTCCCTTGATGACTGTGCCGGCGCTACTATCCCAGCGCGACAGCTGCAGCTCCCTAATGCCGGCGCAGGGCTCGACCACGAGCACAGGGAGCCCGCCGTGCTTCTTCCCCTGTCTCTTGGCCCGCTTCTCCCCTGGGACCTTGGGCAGCTTGGGTGGCCTGGGGCATTCCTCGTTCAGGAGGCTGGCCGCCTTGCGCTCGAGAGGGGAGAGCATGGGCCGGAGGTTGCGCATGACTCCGTCGCTCGGCAGACGGAAGCGGTTCTGGTGCCCGTCCAGGTCGGTGCCGGTCACGGTCTTCTCGGCGATGAAGTGCACCGGCAGATCGAAGCGGAGTCTCAGGTGCGGGAGCAGCCCACTGCGTAGCCACGGCGGCTCGGCGTGGACGACAGCGGGAGCGATCTTCGCCTTCTTCGGAGCGACGGCGGAGAGCGGGACGGCGTTTATGGGCTGGGGCGACGGCACGAACGGCACCATGGTGAGGGGCATGGCCTCATCATTGGCCAGTCGCTGCTGGTCGGCGGCGGAAGGGACGTAGAGTGACAGCGTCGTCGTCGGCTGCTCCTGCGTGCACCGCGGCTTGCAGCCTGCGTCGTTCGACGCCATGGCCGTAGCGAGGGAACGGCTGGTTCCGTCGACGAAGCACATAGTCGTCGCTCGTCGGCGAATGCGTGTTCGTCGGTCGACTTAGCTCGCGGCCGCAGGCAGGTTGTCCCAGTGGCGGCGGGCGATGGATGGGGCAATGGATGGACGAAGGCCTGGAGAGCGCCCTAGTATATATATCGATGGAGGGATCCATGGTGCGTCTGCAGTCGGAGTCCGGCTCCGACTGGAACACGAGATGTCAGTTGCAAGCGGCGGGCAAGCCAGCTGAGAGCGTGCTCAAGTCCGTCTGTAATTCTCATTCCATATCTCGATCGACACCAGGAACCTTTACTAGGCCCAACTGATTGTACTATGCCGGATGTGCGCGACGCGGTTTGCACTTTCCTTCCAAAGGACAAACCGAACTAAACTGCAGGGAAGAAGTGCTCCCCAAGTCTAACGCAGGCGAGAAAATATGGACATTTCGACGAGCCCGAGGCGGTTTCCCCTATCCTTCTTGTGTCATGTTTTTGTTACCGAAACACATGACAGGAGAAGAAACTCCCCGCAAAAACTATCTGATATAAACTCTACTGAATTACACTAAGATTACATCATATCTGGTTTCAAAAGGAAAATTGGTGCAAACCACTTCCACGCTTATGCTTCATAGGTTGAGACAAAATGAGTATCGACTATGGACATCCTACAATATGTGCAGTATACTATCTATGTTCAGTTGTAGAGCTTGCAGAGACGGCACAATGTCAGAACTCGAAACCTCCATTCAGTTGAATAAATAAAGATGACCTTCCCATGATATAAGTGAGAGTGGACTTTTAGAGCAGGTGCTTGGTATCCAGACCGTGTATACTGCATTAAGATTCGTGCAAGTTCTTTTTGCTCCCCTCAAACAATTTCTCATTTTCGTATCTCTCACACCACATATTCTTTGAACTCAAAAAATTTCAGATCACTTAAACATAACAATTGGAATGCGGGAAAAATATTTTGGATTTTTATTTCATTATATATATATTTATATGTATTTCAAGAATTTATTATGAATTTAAAATAATATAAGATTTAAATTTGCACACAAAATTCCAAACTATTTTTCCTCCATTCTATTTGTTATTTTTGAGTGACATGCAAAAAACTCTAATCGAAATATTATATAATTTGAGAGATAAAAAAAGAAAAATACAAAAAATGAGAAGCTGCGTGGAGCGCACATGCTCCACCACACTTTTCCCATGATATAAATGGGTGCTTCCATGGTGATTAACTGATTACTATCCGGATTACTATCCCAATCTGTGGGCTTCACCATTCATTGGCGACGTTCGTATTGCCGCCTTCGTTGTCATCATGATTTAGGCAACTGAACTGGTATAATGGTTCTCTTGAACTATAGTAATTTTACTACATTTTTTGTTTCAAAAGAAAAAAAAAACTGGTTCAAAGCACACCTACATATAGGCTTCATAGGTTGATTGACGAGCTACCTCCATAATAAAAAGGAGTCTAGACTATATGGGCATCCTACAATATATGTACAGAAGGTCTTACGGTTATTCCTAAAGTTTCGACGGTGTTGGATACTACCTAGCTATCTAGATGAAGAGGAGGCGAATGCCACATCAGATGGTCGGGTTTCTCTCTCACCTAGTTGGTTCGGTGTTGGAGGTTGGTTTGGATGAGGACGGATTGTGATCTTTGTATGAGCTCAAAGCCTCTAGCCAGATATCCAAATCTTCTTCTAATAAGAAACCGCGGAAACGGTCAAAAATTTCCGAATCCCCCATTATTTCCAATGAATGTCATGTGGGCAAATAGCAGAGGATCTTGGTGACTTGGATAAACATTTGCACTTTGCTGGTTGTATTTGGGATCATAATTAGGATTTTTTGGCCATTTCTGAAACTGGTAAACAAGATTTCTCACAAAGTCTGTTGAACCGCATTTCGAGCGGCATAACTTCAAGTAGTTTTCTTGTCCGCCTCGTGAAATATCCGGTGGCATTTTACTCGGTGTTAGAATAGATACTATTGATGTGTTGGCTCATTCGGATGGGGAGTTCCATATAAAACCATCTGTAACAAAGCCGATAACTTCACACAGAGTCTTGTCGCTGTGTATAGTGCTGCCTAGGAGGATTCCAAAGCGGCCTTTCTTCATAAGCTGGTTAACTTTGCAAAATATAACACACAACCTGTTCTTGTTGGGGGGATTTCAATTTTCTTCAGTTTCCATTTGAGAAGAGTAAAGTCAGGTTTGACAATCATTGGCCTTTCTTGTTCACTGCAGTCATTGACAACTTGGACTTAAGACATGTTTCAATGAAAGGAAGGCAGTTTACTTGGGCAAACAACCTTCTCGGACCTAAATATGAAAAGCTAGATCGCGTACTGATGCATACCAATTGGGAGTCCAAATTTCCTATGATGTCGATATGGGCTTTAGAACGTATTGAAGGGTTGTCGGACCATGCTCCCATCTTGATGAACACTGGATTGCCTAGAATACCATGTACGCGCCGTTTCAGTTTGAACTCGTCTAGCTACACCGGGAAGGCTTTCAGGAGATGGTCAGAAAGATTTGGAAAATACATGTTGCTGGTGATAATCCAATTGAGAGGTGGAATAATAAATGTGTGCGGCACTCAAACACCTTGTTGGTTGGGCTCGTCATATGACATGTATCGTTAAGAAAGAGAAACAATGACCTTCATCTATTATAGATGGCCTCGAGGCCTTAGCAGAAGTTCGCTTGTTGTCTTGTCTATGTAAGAAATTTAGCTCAAAAACCAATCAAATGCGAAGATAGCAAAACTTTTGCGAGAGGAGGAGTTCAAATGGTATCAGCGTTCTCAGGCCCAATTCATTCTTGAAGGGGATTCAAATACAAGATACTTCCATAGCATTGCCAGTGGCAGCCACATGAAGAAACATATTGAGTCCTTAATTCAGGATGAAGGTACGATTGAAGGCCATGAGCAACTCAAGTCGTATATTACCAATTATTACAAAGTTTTGTTTGGCGCACATGAGGAAGGCAACTTATCTTTGGATGAGTCTAGAACAAACAATGCCCCTCAGGTTTCCGACGAGGAAAATAGGTAATTTACGACACCTTATACAGAGGAAGAAGTAAGAAAAAATGTTTTC
>JAUUTY010000014.1:0-245633 GCA_030979885.1 Lolium multiflorum | reverse complement strand
GCAAGCCGGTGAGATTGACAACCTCACTGTTAAGTTGGGGCAAAGTACTGTGATTGTGTTGTGCAGGTTCCACGTTGGCGCCGGAATCACTGGCGTTGCGCCGCACTACACTCCTTCACCAACAACCTTCACTGGTTCGATAACCTTGGTTTCTTACTGAGGGAAAACTTGCTACTGTACGCATCACACCTTTCTCTTGGGGTTCCCAACGGACGTGTGCTTCACGCGTTATCAAGCTCTTTTTCTGGCGCCGTTGCCGGGGAGATCAATACACGCTGCAAGGGGAGTCTTCCACATCCAATCTATTTACTTTGTTTATTGTCTTGCTTTACTTTATTTTATTTTCTGTCTTGTTTGCTCTATATCAAAAACACAAAAAAATTAGTTGCTTTACTTTCTGTCTTGTTTACTTGTTTACTTGCTCTATATCAAAACACAAAAAAAAATTAGTTACTTGTTTTTACTTTATTTTATTCTGTTTGCTTAGTTTACTTTTATTACCGCTTACAATGGGTACTCCTGAAAATAGTAAGTTGTGTGATTTCACTAGCACAAATAATAATTAGATTTATATGTACTCCTATTGCTCCACCTGCTAGCTACAGCAGAATTCTATGAAATTAAACCTGCTTTACTGAATCTTGTTATGAGAGAGCAATTTTCTGGTGTTAGTACTGATGATGCCGCTGCCCATCTTAATAATTTTGTTGAACTTTGTGAAATGCAAAAGTATAAGGATATAGATGGTAATATTATAAAACTAAAATTATTTCCTTTCTCATTAAGAGGAAGAGCTAAAGATTGGTTGCTTTCTTTGCCTAAAAATAGTATTGATTCATGGACTAAATGTAAAGATGCTTTTATTGGTAAATATTATTCTCCTGCTAAGATTATATCTTTGAGAAGTAGCATTATGAACTTTAAGCAATTTCATAATGAACATGTTGCTCAGGCATGGGAGAGAATGAAATCTTTGGTAAAGAATTGCCCTACCCATGGACTAACTACTTGGATGATCATCCAAACCTTTTATGCAGGATTGATTTTTTCCTCGAGAACCTATTGGATTTAGCTGTTGGAGGTACTTTTATGTCCATCACCTTAGGTGCCGCAACAAAGCTTCTTGATGATATGATGATCAATTATTCTGAGTGGCATACTGAAAGAACTCCTTAAGGTAAGAAGGTAAATTCTGTTGAAGAAACCTCTTCTTTGGGTGATAAGATTGATGCTATTATGTCTATGCTTGTTAATGGTAGATCTCATATTGATCCTAATAATGTTCCCTTATCTTCATTGCTGCTCAAGAAGAGCATGTTGATGTGAATTTCATTAAAAATAATAATTTCAACAACAATGCTTATAGGAATAATTATAATAACAACTATAGGCCATATCCTTCTAATAATGGTAGTGGTTATGGTAATTTTAAAATAATAAGAGTGTACCCTCTGTCTTTAAGTCATGCTTAAAGAGTTTATTAGTACACAAACTGCTAATAAAACCGTTGAGGAAAAGCTTGGTAAAAATTGATGTTCTTGCTTCTAAGGTTGATAGTCTTGCCTTTGATGTTGATCTTTTAAAACTGAAAGGTGCCTGAGGAAGTTAAAGATGCTAAGTTTGCTAAAAAATGCCATCCAAGTTCGAATTAATGATAATATAAGAATGTTGGCTGAATTGCATGCTAGGTGGGATAGAGAAGAAAAGAAAAAACTTGCTAAAGAGAATAATGTAGCTAAAGTTTTGACTATTACCACCACTAGTAATGTTGATTCTTCACATGTTGCTAAACCTCCTACTATCAATGGTAAAATAATTGGTGTTTGCAATGTTTCTACTTCTAGTGCAAAGCGTGCAAAATTGCCTGAAACTGCTGAAACTGCTTGTGATAAAAGTGCTGAAATTTATCAAAATATTGGGGACAATGATTCCATTGCTGTACGTAGATCATAATGGTTTAGATTTTGATGATTGTCATATTACTGAAGTTATAAAGTTCTTACAAAAAACTTGCTAGAAGTCCTAATGCTAGTGCTACAAATTTGGCCTTTACAAAACATATGACAAATGCTCTTATTAAAGCTAGGGAAGAGAAAAAAACTTGAAGCTTCTATTCCTAGGAAGTTGGAAGATGGTTGGGAGCCCATCATTAAGATGAAATTCAATGATTTTGAATGTAGGGATTTCTATTTTCGTGCCTCTGGTTCCTTAGTTGTACTCAGTTTTCCCTAGCTCCTTAGTTTTTCCTTAGTTTTCCTCAAGCCCTTGTTTGAAACCCGTTGTATGTTTGATTCAGGATTCCCGCTTAGTTGACCGTCTGTCACATGTGGGGGCCGTGTACCTTCTCATAGAGGCTCTACAACATGAGCTGTAGAAACATGGGACAGGACGAAGCTACTGCCTAGCAGAGCTGGTCTTTATCTCCTCGCCTAAATTGGCATTTACATACCTTCCTTTTCTTCCTCTCCTTCACAACAAATTGTATAAAATTAAAGGCTTGCATTCTGACTCAATTATTTGCCTTTTAGCTCTTTGCTTCATTCAATATGGCAGCAATCAGAGATCCGCCTGTCCATATGTGAAGGTCAGAAGGTTAAATCTGTATAAATAAAATAAATCATAACAGCAATGGTATAAACTATGGCTGCCAATGTACAGTAAGGAATAGGGACATATATGGATATAATAATGCATATCCAGCTGGCATAACATAGTGTTAGGTTCCTCAGCAACATCTACTACACTGATTACAGACTAACAGAATCCCAGCTGTACACAAAGGATCCTAACAACAAAGTAGATGGCAGCATGACGCACGTCTATATCCTGTCGCTCCCCATCTGGGCTCTGCTCCACTTGTTGCTCTTGGCTCCCCTTGGGAGCCCTGGCTGAGCGAGGCATGCGCCCCGGCGCAGATCTCCACCCGCAGCCCATGTGAGGTGGCATGCTGTTTCCTGCTGGGCGTTATGGACGTTCACCGCTCTGCCGACCTTTGGGAAGGTGGTGCCGATGTTCGTGCATGCGTGACCAGGCAACAGTCCGGGTGGCGCCGAGTCTCCGGGGTGCGTAGGGGCACCCGTAGACATCCTTGACGAGCAGAGATGTATTGGCCGACCGCAACCTCCGGCAAAGACTCCAAGTAGTCTGACGTCCTCCTCCTTCAAGCCGTCGCCGACGCTGCTGCCGACATCCGATCCATATCAAATGTAAAACTAGTGAATGAGTTGCAACGATGACTAACGTGCATGATAACAAAGGAAACAGAGGCAGCCTCAGTTAGAGTGGACATGATTATATATCTACATGGAAGGTGTTAGCGAACTAAAGCTCATGCACAACAGATTTGTACACAGCAATGGTTCGCAAACCCTCCCTATAAAAGTTTGTGCCCAACGATTCATCATATGCAAAGAAACATATTCTAGATCTGAACTTGAACACATTCGAGATTATTTGCAAAATTAAACGGTTGATATCTTTTGATTAGTGCATAAAATAACTGATTGAGATCCCATGATTACTTGCATAAATTAACTGATTGAGATCCAATATTACTTGCATAAATTAACTGAACAGCCGAACCCCAAATCTTAAACGAAATCAAGAAGTGATCAAAACAAAATGGAATAAAATCGGCGCAAATATTAGCCCAATACTCATCCATCTACTATCCATCTACACCAAGAAAAATAGGGTTCAAAAAAGGAATAGGGAACAAAAAAGGAAGCAAACCGTAGTTATCTCGCTCCATGGGTCCTCCAGGAAGGTGTCGTAGGGGTCGGGGGCGGGACGTACGGCACCGGCTCATAGGGGTCCCATCCCGCCGGGATCTGACTGCCACCGGCGGCAGCAGCCTCCGATGCACCGGCGGCGGCGACGACCATTGAGGGGACGGCGCCGAAGATGGAGGCGTCGCGCTTCGAGCCTACCTCGACGATGGGATTGGCATTCTCCTTGTCCATCTCGCCGGAAGAGGAAGAGGGAGAGGTTTTTTTGCTTTGGAGAAGATGATGAGACGTGAGAGAGTTGGCGATGCGTGAGCGAGTGAGAGTGACAGAGAGAGTGGGAGGAGGCGTCTAGAAAGGCGAGGGGTGGTTAATGCGACCCGCGTCCCACAATGTGCGCGCACGCCTGCACGTCTCACGTCTTGACTTCTCGTAACGCGACACGCGTCCACGTATCGCGCACGTCCTCGCCTTCCACCACCCGCTTCACGCGTCAACAATTGCACGTGTCCTCGAGTCTAACCCTCGAAATTTAGATATACTCAGGTATACCCTCGAGTCTTATACTAGCATTTTTTGTGTGCTCAATTTTCCCCTTGAGTACTAATACTGGCTAGTGCAATATACTCAGTTTTACCTCAAGTGGATGGTCAACAGAGAGTCAACAAATGGGATTAACTAGTTAAATGAGTCATTTAATGTGCAAAAATCCAAAAAAGAGTGGCACTTACTCATGGAGTCTTTACCACAAATTGCCACTTCTCAAATCATAGATAAATCAAGTTTTACCACAAATTGCCACTTCTCAAATCACCTAGTATCTATGAAGGTGCATGGTTTTCCACAATAAGCCCTTCCCAAAACAGCTTCCCCCAAAACATACTTTGTCTAAATGAGGCCACAATTTTCACACTGATGTATATTGGTATTGCAAATAGTTTTAGGTAAAGATGGGTTTGATTGTACAAAACAATCATTTTCCATTTTTAAAATCTCAAATTTGAATCCCTTAGTCTGTTTACTTACTCAGGTGCCCTTGGTTTCTTGATAGTACCTGCCTTTGCCCTCTCCTTCACACAAATTTTCGCACATAAAGACCGCTCGATTGGTCTAGCCCATGCTCACGCGGATCGGTGCTCCGCCGACCGTTGGATCGTATGATCTAGGAACGGGCAGATAACCCCTCTCTCTCTCTCGTTGGCTGTTATCTTCCACCCTCCAAGTATGTCGAAGGCGCTTTTCTATTATTTTTCACGTCATTAAAATTATAAATAGGTGTTAATTTTCACGCAAAAATGATAAACCATCACCGATTTGTTGTTGCCATTACTTTTCACGCAAAAAAAAATGATAAACCATCACTGATTTGTTGTTGCCATTACTTTTCACGCAAAAAAATGATAAACCATCACCGATTTGTTGTAGCCATTACTTTTCACCCAAAAAAATGATAAACCATGACCGATTTGTTGTTGCCATTACTTTTCACGCAAAAAAATGATAAACCATCAACAATTTGTTGTAGCCATTACTTTTCACGGAAAAAAATTGATAAACCATCACCGATTCCCTTTGTTGTAGCCATTACTTTTCACACAAAAAATGATAAACCATCACCGATTTGCTGTAACCATTAATTTTCACGCAAAAAAAGATAAACCATCACCGATTTCTTGTAGCTATTACTTTTCACGCTAAAAATGATAAACCATCACCGATTTCTTGTAGCCATTACCTATCTTTGTATAGAATGATAAACCTATCACGTATGATTTTTGAGGTCATTAAGAGAAGGTAGAAAAAACCTAATTTGTTACAAAAGCTGGTTTCAATGAATCTAACCAAGTTTGGCATACATGATGGCATACCTATAACAACAAGGAATATCTAAAAGGGAAAGTTTCAGAAAATTTGAAATTTAGGGTGAAAATGATGCCATACATGATGGCTGTTTTTCGAGGTTTTGACCTGAAAATCAATTGGGTATTATAAAGGGAAATAAAGTTCAAAAATGTAAAACGAAACAATCTATCTATCTATGTATAGAAGATCAGTTGTATGAAATTTGAGGGTATTTAGAGAAGGTGAAAAATCATCTTGTTAGAAAAGCTGGTTTCAGCGAGACGAACGGCATGCGCTTAAGCAAAGTGATTTTTCGAACATCTCCAAATGACCCCAAATTTTCCATACATGATGCCATACGTGTAACAACAAGGAACCCTATCTAAAAAGTGTCAAAAAAGTTTGCCCAACCGTATAGCTCTATCAAAAAGAACATCACCATGGCGCTAGTATAATTTTGGGATAGTTACAAACTTTCGTTACCTAACCTTTAACATGAAACTTGTTTCAAATTCATTTTGGCCTACAAGAAACAAATCCCAACTTGATTCGAGCACCACAGCCTCCAAACGATGCCGATATCGGCATGGTCAGAACGGCTATGCTCGCCGCCACTGCTAGGTCAACGTCGGGATGCACCCTCAATCCCGTCCCCTCATTCGATCACTGACACACCAGAGATACCGCCGAGGCCAATGCCGAACGTACATGCTGATGTCAATGCCGAACATGCATGCACGCCGCTGTGGGCACGGCCACGCCAACCCGCTATGCTGGACGCCACAGACCGCCGCGAGGTCTTTCCCTTCGCCACCACACTCTCCTAGCACCCACCTATACACGCCAGAAAGGAGAGACACTAGTTTTCTCTACATTGCTCGCGTTCGTGTCCGACACGGTCAGTCAAAGTTTTGAGGTGGTCGTCGATGTCGTCGACCATTTCTTCTCTTCTTTGCATGGTTAAACGCGTCTAGTTCATATCTATCTAATGCGTCTGGTCTCGCCTCATGCAGTTCTTTGTGGACGTCGATCTCATCTCGGCACCCCGCATGCCACCTCCTCCGTGCCATCGCTGTAGAGCTTCGTTTAAAAATCTAATCCTACCCGTGTATTGCCCCTTGTATCAGCGTCATGGCCCCACTTGTCATTCGATATACCGAAGCCCCACTTGTTCGCGTTTTGGTCAGGGATACAGCGATGCTTACGGTCAAACAAAGATGGATGGTCCGACGTGTCTTTGCGGGCTCTACGTGGCCCCACTAGTCAGAAGATAACGGTCAACCGTCGGGCAACCGGCCGTTACATCACGTGTGATGGTTTCAGACAAAGGC
The DNA here is from genome assembly GCA_030979885.1 of Lolium multiflorum. Lineage (NCBI taxonomy): Eukaryota > Viridiplantae > Streptophyta > Magnoliopsida > Poales > Poaceae > Lolium > Lolium multiflorum. Next base: position 238,735 of record JAUUTY010000014.1, on the reverse strand, counting down.
TTGGGTAAAACTGAGGAAAAACTAAGGAGCTGGGGAAAACTGAGCACAACTAAGGACCCGAGGGCACGAAAATAGAAATCCCTTGAATGTAATGCTTTATGTGATCTTGATGCAAGTATTTCTGTTATGCCTAAGAAAATTTATGATATGCTTGACTTGCCACCATTGAAAAATTGTTATTTGGATGTTAATCTTGCTGATAATTCTCTAAAGAAACCTTTGGGGAGGATTGATAATGTTCGCATTACGGTTAACAATAACCTTGTCCCCGTTGATTTTGTTGTCTTGGATATTGAATGCAATGCATCTTGTCCTATTGTCTTGGTAAGACCCTTTCTTCGAACTGTTGGTGCTGTTATTGATATGAAAGAAGGAAATATTAATTATCAATTTCCTCTCAAGAAAGGTATGGAACACTTCCCTAGGAAGAGAATGAAGTTGCTTTTTGATCCTATTAATTATTAGAACAAATTATGATGTTTATGCTTCTTCTCTTGATGTTACTTGATTTGCACTTTCTGCGCTTAGCTGAAAGGCGTTAAAGAAAAGAACTTCCAGATGATTATTTTTATTTTGTATTTTTGAGTCTTGGAAGTTGTTACTACTGTAGCAACCTCTCCTTATCATGTTTTTGTGCCAAGTAAAATCTCTATGGTAAAGTTGATGCTAGATTTGGATTATGCACAGAAACAGAATTGCTGTCTGTCATGAAGTTGCGTAGACCTCTCTGTCGAAAAATCAAAAAAATCTGCCAATTTACGCGCGTGATCCTCAGATATGTACGCAACTTTCATTAGTTTTGAGTTTTTCCATCTGAGTAAGTTAAGTGCCTTAGAAAAATTCGTCTTTACGGACTGTTCTGTTTTAACAGATTCTGCCTTTTATTTCGCATTGCCTCTTTTGCTATGTTGAATGGATTTCTTTGTTCCATTAACTTTCAGTAGCTTTGTGCAATGTCCATAAGTGTTAAGAATGATTATGTCACCTCTGAATATGTGAATTTTTGATTATGCACTAACCCTCTAATGAGTTTGCTTTAAGTTTGGTGTGGAGGAAGTTTTCAAGGGTCAAGAGAAGAGGATGATACAATATGATCAAGAAGAGTGAAAAGTCTAAGCTTGGGGATGCCCCTGTGGTTCATCCCTGCATATTTTAAGAAGACTCAAGCATCTAAGCTTGGGGATGCCCAAGGCATCCCCTTCTTCATCGACAACTTATCAGGTCACTTCTAGTGAAACTATATTTTTATTCCATCACATCTTATGTTCTTTACTTGGAGCGTCTGTTTGCTTTTATTTTTGTTTTGGTTTGAATAAAGTTGGATCCAACAATCCTTGTATTGGAGATATTACGCTCCGCTTTTTCATATGGAACACTTGTGTTCTTAGTTATGCTTTAATGTTCATGGCGAAGGCTGAAAATTGCTTCGTTGATTGCTATTTGGTTGGAATCAGAAAATGCTTCATATGGTTTTGAATAACTTGATACTTGGCAATTGTTTTGAGCTCTCATAGATCATGTTTAAGCTCTTGCATCATGTAGTTTAAATCTATTAGTGGAGAACTACCGTAGAGCTTGTTGAAATTTGGTTTGCATGATTGGTCTCTCTAAGGTCTAGATATTTTCTGGTAAAAGTGTTTGAACAACAAGGAAGACAGTGTAGAGTCTTATAATGCTTGCAATATGTTCTTGTGTAAGTTTTGCTGTACCTGTTCATACTTGTGTTTGCTTCAAACAACCTTGCTAGCCAAAGCCTTGTACTGAGAGGAAATGCTTCTCGTGCATCCAAACACCTTGAGCCAAAACCCATACCATTTGTGTCCACCATATCTACCTATATGTGGTATTTTTCTGCCATTCCAAAGTAAATTACTTGAGTGCTACCTTTAAAATTTCATTCCTTTGTCTTTGCAATATATAGCTCATGGGAAAATAGCTTAAAAACTATTGTGGTGATGAATATGTAGCTATGTATCTTAATTCTTATAAGTTGCTTGTTGAGCGGTAACCATGTTTCTGGGGACGCCATCAACTTTTACACCTTTGTTGAATATCATGTGAGTTGCTATGCATGTTCGTCTTGTCTGAAGTAAGGGTGATTTATCATGATCAAATGGTTTGAGTATGCATATGTTAGAGAAGAACATTGGGCCGCTAACCAAAGCCATGTATCATGGTGGAAGTTTTCAGTTTGGACATTCATCCTCAATCTCTTATGAGAATATTATCTGTTGTTGAATGCTTATGCATTAAAGAGGAGTCCATTATCTGTTTTCTATGTTGTCCCGGTATGGATGTCCTAAGTTGAGATCTATTAAAAACGAGAAATCAAATGCGATTTATTTCCTTGGACCTTTGTACAGGCGGCATAGAGGTACCCCTTTGTGACACTTGGTTGAAACATATGTTATGCAATGATAATCCATGTAAATCCAAGCTAATTAGGACAAGGTGCGAGCACTATTGGTATTCGATGCATGAGGCTTGCAACTTGTAGGAAGTTTTATACATAACACATATGAATTATTACTACCGTTGACTAAATTGTTTCTATGTTTTCAAAATAAAAGCTCTAGCACAAAAATAGTAATCCATCCTTCCCTCTGCGAAGGGCCTTTCTTTTACTTTATGTTGAGTCAGTTTACCTACTTCTTTCTATCTTAGAAGCAAACACTTGTGTCAACTGTGTGCATTGATTCTTACATGTTTACTTATTGCACTTGTTATATTACTTTATGTTGACAATTATCCATGAGATATATATGTTACAAGTTGAAAGCAATTGCTGAAACTTAATCATCCTTTGTGTTGCTTCAATGCCTTCTACTTTGAATCTATTGCTTTATGAGTTAGCTCTTATGCAAGTCTTTTTGATACTTGTCTTGAAAGCATTATTCATGAAAAGTTTTGCTATATGATTCAGTTGTTTAGTCATTATCTCTTTGTTAGCAATCTATTGCTTTGAATCACTCCATTCACTTCATATGCTTTACAATAATGTTGATCAAGATTATGATGGTAGCATGTCACTTCAGAAATTATTGTTTTTATCATTTACCTACTCGAGGGCGAGTAGGAACTAAGCTTGGGGATGCTTGTAATACGTCTCCAACGTATCGATAATTTCTTATGTTCCATGCTACTTTATTGATGATACCTACATGTTTTATGCACATTATATGTCATATTTATGCATTTTCTGGAACTAACCTATTAACAAGATGCGAAGAGCCAGTTCTTGTTTTGCTGTTTTGGTTTCAGAAATCCTAGTAAAGAAATATTCTCGGAATTGGACGAAACTTTCGCCCGGGGTCCTATTTTTGCACGAAGCTTCCAAGACCGAAGAGATAACGGTGGGGCCACGAGGCGGCCAGAGGAGGCCGGCGCGGCCCTGGTTCGCGCCTACCCTGGGCCTCGTGTGGCCCCCCGCGTTGACCTTCCGCCTACTTAAAGCCTCCGTCAAACCCTAGTGTAGAGCCAAGATACGGAAACCTTCCGAGACGCCGCGCCGCGAATCCCATCTCTGGGATTCAGGAGATCGCCTCGGCACCTGCCGGAGAGGGGATTCATCTCCCGGAGGACTCTACACCGCCATGGTCGCCTCCGGAGTGATGAGTGAGTAGTTCACCCCTGGACCATGGGTCCATAGCAGTAGCTAGATGGTCGTCTTCTCCTTGTTGTGCTTCATTGTTGGATCTTGTGAGCTGCCTAACATGATCAAGATCATCTATCGTAATTCTATATGTTGTGTTTGTCGGGATCCGATGGATAGAGAGTACTATGATTATGGTGATTATCAATCTATTGCTTATGTGTTGTTTATGATCTTGCATGCTCTCCGTTATTAGTAGAGGCTCTGGCCAAGTTTTTGCTCTTAACTCCAAGAGGGGTATTTATGCTCGATAGTGGGTTCATGCCTTCATTGAATCTGGGATCGTGACGGTAGGTTCTAAGGTTGTGATGTGCTGTTGCCACTAGGGATAAAACATTGATGCTATGTCTAAGGATGTAGTTGTTGATTACATTACGCACCATACTTAATGCAATTGTGTTGCTTAGCAACTTAATACTGAATGGGGTTCGGATGATAACCTGAAGGTGGACTTTTTAGGCATAGATGCAGTTGGATGGCGGTCTATGTACTTTGTCGTAATGCCGGATTAAATCTCACTATATTTATCATATCATGTATATGCATTGTTATGCCTTTCTCTATTTGTAAATTGCCCGACTGTAATTTGTTCACCCAACATGCTTTTATCTTATGGGAGAGACACCTCTAGTGAACTGTGGACCCCGGTCCTATTCTTTACATAGCATACAATCTACTGCAATTGTGTTTACTGTTTTCTTTGCAAACATCTTCCACTCGATACGTTTAATCCTTTGTTACAGCAAGCCGGTGAGATTGACAACCTCACTGTTTCGTTGGGGCAAAGTACTTTGGTTTTGTTGTGCGGATTCCACGTTGGAATCCCTGGTGTTGCGCCGCATCACATTTCGCGACCATCAACCTTCAACGTGCTTCTTGGCTCCTACTGGTTCGATTAAACCTTGGTTTCATACTGAGGAAACTTGCTTCTATACGCATCATACCTTCCACTTGGGGTTCCCAAAGGACGTGTGCATCTACGCGTATCAAGCTAAATTTCGGCGCCGTTGCCGGGAGTCAAGACACGCTGCAAGGGGAGTCTCCACTTGTCAATCTCTTTACTTTGTTTTTGTCTTGCTTTATTTTATTTACTACTTTGTTTGCTGCACTAAATCAAAACACAAAAAAATTAGTTGCTAGTTTTACTTTATTTACTGTCTTGCTTTCTATATCAAAAACACAAAAAAATTAGTTACTTGCATTTACTTTATCTAGTTTGTTTTATTTACCGTTGCTAAAATGAATACCCCTGAAAATACTAAGTTGTGTGACTTCACAAATGCAAATAATAATGATTTCCTATGCACACCTATTGCTCCACCTGCTACTACAGCAGAATTCTTTGAAATTAAACCTGCTTTACTGAACTTGGTTATGAGAGATCAATTTTCTGGTGCTAGTTCTGATGATGCTGCTGCCCATCTCAATAATTTTGTTGAACTTTGTGAAATGCAAAAGTATAAAGATGTAGATGGTGATATTATTAAATTGAAAGTGTTTCCTTTCTCATTAAGAGGAAGAGCTAAAGATTGGTTGCTATCTTTGCCTAAGAATAGTATTGATTCATGGACTAAATGCAAGGATGCTTTTATTGGTAGATATTATCCTCCCGCTAAAATTATATCTTTGAGAAGTAGCATAATGAATTTTAAACAATTAGATACTGAACATGTTGCTCAAGCATGGGAGAGAATGAAAACTTTGGTAAAGAATTGCCCAACCCATGGACTGACTACTTGGATGATCATCCAAACCTTCTATGCAGGACTAAATTTTTCTTCGCGGAATTTATTGGATTCAGCTGCTGGAGGTACCTTTATGTCCATCACATTGGGGGCGGCTACAAAACTTCTTGATGATATGATGATAAATTACTCTGAATGGCACACGGAAAGAGCTCCACAAGGTAAGAAGGTAAATTCTGTTGAAGAAACCTCTTCCTTGAGTGATAAGATTGATGTGATTATGTCTATGCTTGTGAATGGTAGATCTAATGTTGATCCAAATAATGTTCCTTTAGCTTCATTGGTTGCTCAAGAAGAAAATGTTGATGTGAATTTCATTAAAAATAATAATTTCAACAACAATGCTTATAGGAACAACTCTGGTAATAACTATAGGCCATATCCTTCTGCTAATGGTAATGGTTATGGTAATTCTTATGGGAATTCTTACAATAATAATAGGAGTGTACCCTCTGGTCTTGAAGCCATGCTTAAAGAATTTATTAGTACACAAACTGCTTTTAACAAATCTGTTGAGGAAAAGCTTGATAAAATTGATACTATCGCTTCTAGAGTTGATAGACTTGCCTCTGATGTAAATCTTTTAAAATTGAAAGTTATGCCTAATAATGATATTGATAATAAGATTACTACTACAGCAAATGCCATCCAAGTTAGAATTAATGAGAATATAAGATTAATGGCTGAACTGCGTGCTAGGTGGGATAGAGAAGAAAATGAAAAACTAGCTAAAGAGAATAATGTAGCTAAAGTTTGGACTATTACCACCACTAGTAATGCTAATTCTCCACATGTTGCTGCACCTCCTACTATCAATGGTAATATAATTTGTGTTGGCAATGTTTCTACTCCTAGTGCAAAGCGTACAAAACTGCCTGAAATTGCTAAAACTGCTGAAACTGCTTGTGATAAAACTGCTGAAATTTTTTCCAACCTTGGGAACAATGATCCCATTGCTGTAGCTCATAATGATTTAGATTTTGATGATTGCCACATCTCTGAAGTTATAAAGTTCTTACAAAAACTTGCTAAAAGTCCTAATGCTAGTGCTATAAATTTAGCCTTTACAAAACATATTACAAATGCTCTCATAAAAGCTAGAGAAGAGAAACTAAAACTTGAAACTTCTATTCCTAGAAAGTTAGAAGATGGTTGGGAGCCCATCATTAAAATGAAATTCAATGACTTTGAATGTAATGCTTTATGTGATCTTGGTGCAAGTATTTCTGTTATGCCTAAAAAGATTTATGATATGCTTGACTTGCCACCATTGAAGAATTGTTATTTGGATGTTAATCTTGCCGATAATGTTAAAAAGAAACCTTTGGGGAGGATTGATAATGTGCATATTACGGTTAACAATAACCTTGTCCCCGTTGATTTTGTTGTCTTGGATATCGAATGCAATGCATCTTGTCCAATTGTGTTGGGAAGACCTTTTCTTCGAACCGTTGGTGCTGTTATTGATATGAGGGAAGGTAATATTAAATATCAATTTCCTCTCAAGAAAGGTATGGAACACTTCCCTAGAAAGAGAATGAAGTTGCCTTTTGATTCTATTATTAGAACAAGTTATGATGTTGATGCTTCATCTCTCGATAATACTTGATTTGCACTTTCTGCGCCTAGCTGAAAGGCGTTAAAAAAAGCGCTTATGGGAGACAACCCATGTTTTTACCTACAGCAATTTTTTGTTTTGTTGAGTCTTGGAAGTTGTTTACTACTGTAGCAACCTCTCCTTATCATGTTTTTGTGCCAAGTAAAGTTTCTATGTCAAAGTTGATGTTATATTTGGGATCGCTGCGCAGAAACAGCATTGCTGTCTGTCACGAATCTGGGCACAGTTTTCTGTAGAAAATTCTAAAAAATCTGCCAATTTACGAGCGTGATCCTCAGATATGTACGCAACTTTCATTAGTTTTGAGTTTTTCCATTTGAGCAAGTCTAGTGCCAGCTTTAAATTCGTCTTTACGGACTGTTCTGTTTTTGACAGATTCTGCCTTTTATTTCGCATTGCCTCTTTTGCTATGTTGGATTTATTTCTTTGATCCATTAATGTCCAGTAGCATTATGCAATGTCCAGAAGTGAAAATAATGATTGTGTCACCTCTGAATGTGTGAATTATTAATGATGCACTAACCCTCTAATGAGTTTGCTTGAAGTTTGGTGTGAAGGAAGTTTTCAAGGGTCAAGAGAGGAGAATGATATACTATGATCAAGAGGAGTGAAAGCTCTAAGCTTGGGGATGCCCCCGTGGTTCACCCCTGCATATTTTAAGAAGACTCAAGCGTCTAAGCTTGGGGATGCCCAAGGCATCCCCTTCTTCATCGACAACACCATCAGGTTCCTCCCCTGAAACTATATTTTTATTCGTCACATCTTGTGTTCTTTACTTGGAGCGTCGGTTTGTTTTTGTTTTTGTTTTTGTTTGAATAAAATGGATCCTAGCATTCACTTTGTGGGAGAGAGACACGCTCCGCTGTTGCATATGGACACATGTGTCCTTAGGCTTTACTCATAATGTTCAAGGCGAAGTTTCTTCTTCGTTAAATTGTTATATGGTTGGAATTGGAAAATGCTACATGTAGTAATTCTAAAATGTCTTGGATAATGTGATACTTGGCAATTGTTGTGCTCATGTTTAAGCTCTTGCATCATATGCTTTGCACCCATTAATGAAGAAATACATAGAGCTTGCTAAAATTTGATTTGCATATTTGGTTTCTCTAAGGTCTAGATAATATCTAGTATTGAGTTTTGAACAACAAGGAAGACGGTATAGAGTCTTATAATGTTTACAATATGTCTTTTATGTGAGTTTTGCTGCACCTGTTCATCCTTGAGTTTGCTTCAAATAACCTTGCTAGCCTAAACCTTGTATCGAGAGGGAATCTCATGCATCCAAAATCCTTGAGCCAACTACTATGCCATTTGTGTCCACCATACCTACCTACTACATGGTATTTCTCCGCCATTCCAAAGTAAATTGCTTGAGTGCTACCTTTAAAATTCCATCATTCACCTTTGCAATATATAGCTCATGGGACAAAATAGCCTTAAAAACTATCGTAGTATTGAATATGTACTTATGCACTTTATATTTTATTAAGTTGCTTGTTGTGCGATAACCATGCTTCTGGGGAACGCCATCAACTATTGTTGAATATCATGTGAGTTGCTATGCATGTCCGTCTTGTCTGAAGGATCTATCATTTAAGTGGTTGGAGCATGCAAAATTGTTAGAGAAGAACATTGGGCCGCTAACTAAAGCCATGAATCATGGTGGAAGTTTCAGTTTTGGACATATATCCTCAATCTCATATGAGAATAATAATCATTGCTACATGCTTATGCATTTAAGAGGAGTCCATTATCTGTTGTCCATGTTGTCCCGGTATGGATGTCTAAGTTGAGAATAATCAAAAGCGAGAAATCCAAAATGCGAGCATTCTCCTTAGACCTTTGTACAGGCGGCATGGAGGTACCCCTTTGTGACACTTGGTTGAAACATGGCATGCGAAGATCCGGTAGTCCAAGCTAAGTAGGACGAGGTGCGGGCACTATTAGTATACTATGCATGAGGCTTGCAACTTGTAAGATATAATTTACATAACTCATATGCTTTATTACTACCGTTGACAAAATTGTTTCATGTTTTCAAAATAAAAGCTCTAGCACAAATACAGCAATCGATGCTTTCCTCTTTGAAGGACCATTCTTTTACTTTTATTGTTGAGTCAGTTTACCTATCTCCTTCCACCTTAAGAAGCAAACACTTGTGAACTGTGCATTGATTCCTACATACTTGCATATTGCACTTGTTATATTACTTTATGTTGACAATATCCATGAGATATACATGTTATAAGTTGAAAGCAACCGCTGAAACTTAATCTTCCTTTGTGTTGCTTCAACACCTTTACTTTGATTTATTGCTTTATGAGTTAACTCTTATGCAAGACTTATTGATGCTTGTCTTGAAGTACTATTCATGAAAAGTATTTGCTTTATGATTCAGTTGTTTACTCATGTCATTACCTTTGTTTTGATCGCTGCATTCATTACATATGCTTACAAATAGTATGATCAAGATTATGATGGCATGTCACTTCAGAAATTATCTTTGTTATCGTTTTACCTGCTCGGGACGAGCAGAACTAAGCTTGGGGATGCTGATACGTCTCCAACGTATCGATAATTTCTTATGTTCCATGCTACTTTATTGATGATACCTACATGTTTTATGCACATTATATGTCATATTTATGCATTTTCTGGAACTAACCTATTAACAAGATGCCGAAGAGCCAGTTGCTGTTTTCTGCTGTTTTTGGTTTCAGAAATCCTAGTAAAGAAATATTCTCGGAATTGGACGAAACTTTCGCCCAGGGTCCTATTTTTGCGCGAAGCTTCCAGAAGACCGAAGAGATAACGAAGTGGGGCCACGAGGCGGCCAGAGGGGAGGCCGGCGCGGCCCAGGCCCTGGCCGCGCCGACCTACCCCCTGGGCCCCTCGTGTGGCCCCCCGCGTTGACCTTCCGCCTACTTAAAGCCTCCGTCGCGAAACCCCCAGTACCGAGAGCCTAGATACGGAAAACCTTCCAGAGACGCCGCCGCCGCGAATCCCATCTCGGGGGATTCAGGAGATCGCCTCCGGCACCCTGCCGAGAGGGGATTCATCTCCGGAGGACTCTACACCGCCATGGTCGCCTCGGAGTGATGAGTGAGTAGTTCACCCCTGGACCATGGGTCCATAGCAGTAGCTAGATGGTCGTCTTCTCCTTGTTGTGCTTCATTGTTGGATCTTGTGAGCTGCCTAACATGATCAAGATCATCTATCTGTAATTCTATATGTTGTGTTTGTCGGGATCCGATGGATAGAGAGTACTATGATTATGGTGATTATCAATCTATTGCTTATGTGTTGTTTATGATCTTGCATGCTCTCCGTTATTAGTAGAGGCTCTGGCCAAGTTTTTGCTCTTAACTCCAAGAGGGGGTATTTATGCTCGATAGTGGGTTCATGCCTTCATTGAATCTGGGATCGTGACAGGTTCTAAGGTTGTGATGTGCTGTTGCCACTAGGGATAAAACATTGATGTTATGTCTAAGGATGTAGTTGTTGATTACATTACGCACCATACTTAATGCAATTGTCTGTTGCTTAGCAACTTAATACTGAATGGGGTTCGGATGATAACCTGAAGGTGGACTTTTTAGGCATAGATGCAGTTGGATGGCGGTCTATGTACTTTGTCGTAATGCCGGATTAAATCTCACTATATTTATCATATCATGTATATGCATTGTTATGCCTTTCTCTATTTGTAAATTGCCCGACTGTAATTTGTTCACCCAACATGCTTTTATCTTATGGGAGAGACACCTCTAGTGAACTGTGGACCCCGGTCCTATTCTTTACATAGCATACAATCTGCAATTGTGTTTACTGTTTTCTTTGCAAACATCTTCCACTCGATACGTTTAATCCTTTGTTACAGCAAGCCGGTGAGATTGACAACCTCACTGCCGTTGGGCAAAGTACTTTGGTTTTGTTGTGCAGATTCCACGTTGGCGCCGGAATCCCTGGTGTTGCGCCGCATCACATTTCGCGACCATCAACCTTCAACGTGCTTCTTGGCTCCTACTGGTTCGATTAAACCTTGGTTTCATACTGAGGGAAACTTGCTTCTATACGCATCATACCTTCCACTTGGGGTTCCCAACGGATGTGTGCATCTACGCGTATCAACGTCTCAAACGTTTCTGTAATTTCTTATGTTCCATGCTACTTTTATGACAATACCTACATGTTTTGTTCACACTTTATGATGTTTTGATGCATTTTCCGGCACTAACCTATTAACAAGATTCCGAAGCGCCAGTTGATGTTTTCTGCTATTTTTGGTTTCAGAAATCCTACTAAGGAAATATTCTCGGAATTGGACGAAATTAACGCCCAGGGTCTTATTTTCCACGGAGCTTCCAGAAGACCGAAGAGCATACGAGGTGGGGCGACGAGGCGCCCACACCACAGGGCCGCGCGGCCAGGGTGGGGCCCACGCCGCCCTATGGTGTGGGGCCCTATGCCCCCCTGCGCTGCCCTTCCGCCTACTTAAACTCTCCGTCGCGAAAACCCTATTACCGAGAGCCACGATACGGAAATACTTGCAGAGACGCCGCCGCCGCCAATCCCATCTCGGGGATTCAGGAGATCGCCTCCGGCACCCTGCCGGAGAGGGGAATCATCACCGGAGGGCTCTACATCACTATGCCCGCCTCCGGACTGATGCGTGAGTAGTTCATCCTTGGACTATGGGTCCATAGCAGTAGCTAGATAGTTGTCTTCTCCTCTTGTGCTATCATGTTTAGATCTTGTGAGCTGCCTAACATGATCAAGATCATCTATTTGTAATGCTACATGTTGTGTTTGGTGGGATCCGATGAATATAGAATACTATGTCAAGTTGATTATTGATCTATCATATATGTGTTGTTTATGTTCTTGCATGCTCTCCGTTGCTAGTAGAGGCTCTGGCCAAGTTGATACTTGTAACTCCAAGAGGGAGTATTTATGCTCGATAGTGGGTTCATGCCTCCATTGAATCTGGGACAGTGACAGAAAGTTCTAAGGTTGTGGATGTGCTGTTGCCACTAGGGATAAAACATCGATGCTTTGTCTAAGGATATTTGTGTTGATTACATTACGCACCATACTTAATGCAATTGTCTGTTGTTTGCAACTTAATACTGGAAGGGGTGCGGATGCTAACATGAAGGTGGACTATTTAGGGATAGATGCATGCTGGATGGCGGTTTATGTTCTTTGTCGTAATGCCCTTATTAAATCTCATAGTGATCATCATGATATGTATATGAATCTTTATTTGTCAATTGCCCACCTGTAATTTGTTCACCCAGCATGTTATTTATCTTATAGGAGAGACACCACTAGTGAACTGTGGACCCCGGTCCATTCTTTTACATCTGAAATACAATCTACTGCAATCTTTGTTCTCTGTTGTTCTTCGCAAACAAACATCATTCTCCACACCATACGTTTAATCCTTTGTTTTCAGCAAGCCGGTGAGATTGATAACCTCACACTACTAGAAAATAGCTTATTAGTGGCGCACTGGTTTTGGCTATCAGTGGCGCACTAGTGGTGCGCCACTATTATCACGCCACTGCTAACACCACTAATGCGCCATTGGTATTACACATGGCAGTGGCGCACCACTAATGCGCCATTGTTATTACACATGGTAGTGGTGCACCACCAGGGTCCTAAAAGGTGCGGCACAAATACAAGGATAGGGTGCGCCACTGCTAGTATGAGAAAAAAACAAAACAAAAAGAAAAATAATAGTAGCTCGTACAGCTCCCTGCTGCTTGCACCATCTACCGTGTCACATCTTCTACTGTGGGAATAAACAAAATAATGCTCAACATTTATTACACAACTAAAAATACAGCCAGTCTGTAACTTTGCATCCAAATCCCTAAACGAAAAACAAAAAAGCAATCGGGTCCCTAATCTACAGGGATAGAGCACGCCGGTGTCCTGCATGTCGACGGCCGCCGGTGGACCATGTCGACGGCCACCGGTGGACTGAGTAGCGGCAGATGCGGTCGTCCATGGACCGTCGGTGGAGGTGTTGACGGTGCGGACTTGAGCGCCTCCCCCGAAACGGATCTGCGAGCTGCTCCGTCTTGAGCGCGTCCCTCGCGATGGCCATGAGCTCCTTGGAGAGGGAGATCCCGAAGTTGGAGAGGAGGGTGTCGCGGCGGCTGCTGCGGTAGAAGAACCTCCGCGCGGTCGGTTGGAGAGGAGGGTGTCGCGGCGGCTGCCGTGGCAGAAGAGGGGCCGCGCGGCGCGCCGTCGTCCGGGCTTGGTGAAGAGGCGCCGTCGGGCCGCGGTGTCGTCGATCTGGTCCTCCCGAGAGCGCGGGGAGGGTGTCGGCCAGCGCGGGGAGGGGCACGCAGGGAGGGCGCCGCCGCCATGCCGCTGGAGATGAGAGCGCTGGGGGGTGCGGAGGGTGGGGACTGGGGGAGAGAGGAAGGGGATCTCGTCATCTCGAGATGTGCTGCGGAGAGAGGAAGGGGATCTCGAGCAGGGAATGAGAGCTTCGGTTTGTGGTGCGGTGGGTGGGGACTGGGGGCGCGTGGCGTGGCGTGTGCGGGTGGGGGTGCATGGCGTGGGACTGGCCGGCCGGTGGGTGTACAGCACAGTGGCGCACCACATCTACGTGCCCCACTGCTATTTGAGCCAGTAGTAACGCACATATATTCACATATGTGTGGTGCGCCACTACGAACCCTGAACCTGATTTATAGCTAGCTTCACACTTACCAATGGCGCACTATATTTAGGTGCGCCACTACTAGTTGAGATAGCAGTGGCGCACCTACATTAGGTGCGCTACTGCTAAGTCTGGGGAGGAGCTGAATCATTAAAAAAAAGTAGCAATGGCGCATGGTTGTTGTGGTGCGCCACTAGTATTTTCATAGCAGTGGGGCACCTGTTTTTGGTGCGCCACTTTTTTATAGCAGTGGAGCACCACTAGAGAGGTGCGCCACTACTAGTGATCTTACGGCTAGACCTTTTTCTAGTAGTGTCACTGTTAAGTTGGGGCAAACTACTGTGATTGTGTTGTCCAGGTTCCACGTTGGCGCCGGAATCACTGGTGTTGCGCCGCACCACACTCCTCCACCAACAACCTTCACGTGGCCCTTGACTCCTACTGGTTCGATAACCTTGGTTTCTTACTAAGGGAAAACTTGCTGCTGTATGTATCACACCTTTCTCTTGGGGTTCCCAACGGACGTGTGCTTCACGCGTTATCAAGTGGAAACTGGGAATGCAGTTCATGGGAGACAGAATGCAATGCTGGCTTCTGACACACCTGATGAAGTGATTCCTGGTTCTGAGGTGTACACGCTACTGATGGAGAAGGGTGCTATAGGTACTGATGGACAATTCGTCTGGGATGCTTCCAACAATGCTGATGAAGGTGTGAGGTCTGAAGTTACAAGTTTCTGGAATGAAGATGGTCTATCTTTTGCTAAGAGGATGGAAGAAGCTGTTACAGAACAACTCAGTCTCCCTGAGGATATCATGCCTGCTTTTCATGATCTGATGAAAGATAGAGAGGATCAAGGAGCTGGAAAGAAACAGAAGAAGGCTTGGGGCCCTGTGCAACCTAGTAGGCAATGTGACAGAATTGACAGATCAAAGAATGTGATGGATAAAGCTATGGAATTGAAGGAGAAGAAGAATACTCTGGGAGCTGCTTCAAAAATGACAGGTATAATCAGATCCAATCCTTTTAATGTTCTGCAAATAGAAGAATTAGGTGATATGGCTAAGAAGATAGGGATTTTTGTAGATACTGGTGTAGTAGATGCTACTGATAGTTTAGATACACCTAATATACAGATGCTTCCTTCTGATGAGCCTCTGGATCCTCTGTTGGGTGTAGATGTTTTGTCAGTTACTACTGACTGTCCCAGAACTCCTGATCAGTATAATACAGATCTTGAGTTTGATGATAGAGGTGAGAATGTGTGGGTATATGTGACTAGGAAAAAAGGGGCAAGCGCCCGAGGAAGATATTTAGATGAAGTGTGGTTTTTGGAATGGTAGAGGAATTCAAGCCCTGGGTAGGCAGAGATATATAGATGAAAATCTTGTTCCTTTGCATCTAGACTATATTCGCTTTCAAGAAACAAAAAGCAGCATTTTAGTAATTCCTTTCTTAAATGTCTTTTAGGGAATATAAATTTTGCTTGGAATCATCTCCCTGCAGTTGGATCTGCAGGAGGGATTTTAGTTGGTTTAAATCTTGACCTCTTTGACATTGTAGCTTGGGATATTAGGAATTTTTCTGTTAGTGCAGTAGTTAGGAATAAAATAACTGATACAATTGTTAGAATCACCACTATATATGGTTCTCCTTATGAAGAAAAAAAAGATGCTTTTATTTCTGAACAACATGAGCTTTTCCTTCAGTGGGAAGGGCCTGCCATTATTGGTGGTGATTTTAATCTTGTTAGATCTCAGTCTGATAAAAGTAATGGTATTATTGACCATAGATGGGCACATAAGTTTAATGCTTGGATAGATATTTGGGCCCTGGTAGAGATTGGGTTAACGTGTAGAGCTTTTACTTGGGCCAATAGCCAGGAAAATCTGATCATGAGTAGAATTGATAGGATTTTCTGCACAACTGAATTTGAAGAAAATTTCCCTTTAGCTCATGCTAGAGCTCTGCCTAGAGTAGGGAGTGATCATACCCCCATTATATGGGACTCTGGTTGTAATCAGATTCCAAAAAAAAGTGGTTTTAAGTTTGAGAAATGGTGGTTATCCAGGCCTGACTTTAAGGATCTAGTGATCAAAGCTTGGAGTCTGGGCAGGGGTAACAAATCTGCTATTGATAGTTAGCATGATAAATTTAAATATTTTAGGAAATTAGCTAGAGGGTGGAGTGCTAACCTAGAGGCTGATATTAGGAAACACAAGAAAGAGCTCATGGAGGAATATGACTCTTTAGATATTTTTGCTAAAACTCAGCCTTTAGATGATAATAGTAGGAAAAGATTAGAGGACATCCTCACTGAGTTAAACACTTATTGGATCATTGAGGAGACCAAGGCTAGGCAAAGATCCAGGGATAGGAATATCCTTGAGGGAGATAGGAATACTGCCTATTTCCATGCAATAGCTAATCAAAGGAGAAGGAAGAAAAGAATAAATGTCTTAGAGGGGTCAGAGGGTCCTATAACTGACCAAAAAGGCATGCTTAAAATAGCAACTGATTTCTATAAAGAGTTGTTTAAAAAAGAAGAAAGGCCTGATATTAGATTAGTGGATAATTTCTTTTCTCCTGAAGAAAAAGTTACATCACAGGAGAATGCTGAATTAGAGAGAGAGTTTTCTGAAGAGGAAATTAAAGAGGCTGTGTTTGGGTCTTATGCTGAAGGAGCACCTGGCCCGGACGGCTTATCTTTTTTTTTCCAATCTTTTTGGGATGTTATTAAAAGGGATCTTCTTGAGCTCTTTGATGACTGGTATCATAATAGATTAGACATTTATCGTTTAAATTTTGCTATGATCACCTTGATCACCAAGGAGGATGATGCAAAAGAGATGAGAAAGTTTAGACCTATAAGTTTATTGAACTGTGTGTTTAAAATCTTTACCAAAGTTATTACAAATAGATTCTCCTTACTGATTGACAGATTGATTTCTCAGCAACAATCTGCTTTCATTAAGGGTAGGTTTATTTTAGAGAGTGTTGTTTCAGCTCATGAAATCATTCATGAGGTATATAGGAGGAAAGAGAAAGGTTTAGTTTTCAAAATAGACTACGAAAAAGCTTATGATAGAGTAAATCCAGATTTTCTTTATGAAATCTTGCAACCTAGAGGTTTTGGGGGAAAAATTATCTCCATGATTAAACAGATAACCCAAGGGGGGTCTGTTGGTGTTAAGGTAAATGATTTGGAGGGAGATTTTTTTCTCACTGGTAAAGGCTTAAGGCAAGGGGATCCTTTTGCTCCCCTCCTTTTTTAATTTTGTGGTTGATGTTTTTTTCGAAAATGGTGAATAAAGGTGCTTCTTGTGGCATGATCACATGATTATGCCCACATTTAGTTTATGGTGGGGTGATTAGTCTGGAATATGCAGATGACACCTTGCTCTTCCTAGAAACAATGAAAGAAATGCTATTAATCTTAAATGGACCCTTACTTGTTTTGAAAAAGTGTCAGGGATGAAAATCAACTACCACAAGAGTGAGTTGATGGCTATTAACATGGAGGGAGATGAACTTGCTCCTTTTTTAGATATTTTCCAATGTGTTGCTGGGAAGATTCCTGTGAAGTATCTAGGTCTCCCCTTGCACTTTAGTAAACTCAAAAGAGAAGATCTGCAACCTCTGGTTGATAGTCTTCTTAGTAGAATGGCAGGATGGAGGGGGAAATTGCTGTCTTTAGAGGCAAAAAGAATTCTAATCCAAACTGTTTTATCTAGCATCCCTATATACACGCTTTCCTTTTTCAAGTTCCCCAAATGGGCTTTAGATCTTATCAATACTCAGATAGCTAATTGCATGTGGGATGATGTAGATGGAAATAAGAAAATTCACTTAGCCAATTGGCCATCTATTTGCATGAAAAAAGAATATGGAGGGCTTGGTATTCCAAACCTACAGGATTTAAATATATGCTTAGTTGGCTCTTGGGTTAAAAGATATATATATGTAGAAGGAAGTCTTTGGAAAAGAATAATAGATGCTAAATATAACACTAGGAATCCTAATATTTTTTGTTGTGAGGACATTAATCCTTCTGTCTTCTGGAAGGGTATGATGTGGGCATCTAGAGCAGTTAAATTTGGGTATAAATGGAAAATTGGGAATGGTAGGACTGTTAGATTTTGGGAAGATACTTGGTTTGGAAATGCTCCTTTATCCACTCAGTACTGGGATATCTACTTTGTGGTTAACCAACAGATGAAAACTGTTGCAGACCTATGGGATGGGCAACAGTTAAGATGTGATTTTAGGAGAACCTTTACTCCACAGATGATGGAAATGTGGCTTGAGTTATGTGAAATTGCTCAAACCATCACCTTTTCTGTGGAAGAGGACCAGCTTATCTGGAAATATGTATCGAAAGGGGTCTATTCCTCTAAATCTTTGTATGCTATCATCAACTTTAGAGGGGTTCAACCAGTTTCCCTGCCTGCTGTCTGGGATTTAAAAATCCCACCTAGAGTGCAAATCTTTCTTTGGCTGTTGTCCCAAAACAAAATCATGACTAGGGATAATCTTAGGAATAGGGGTATCCAAAAACCCTTTCATTGTGAGCTATGTAGTGAATTAGAATTTGTTAAACACCTGTTTTTTGACTGCCTGATATCTAGGTTGCTTTGGTCTGTGGTGCAGGAGATTTTTGGTATAGAAATTGCTGATACTTATCCCTTGCATCAAAATGGCTATGCAATAAAAAGTTTGAGCAGTTAAATATTGTCTCATCTGCAGTTATATGGTGCATTTGGAACAATAGGAATCATTTGGTGTTTAACAGAAAAACTTGGTTGTCCATGAAACAGGTGTGGGGATTAATCCTATCATATCTAAGGATTTGGCAGGTTCCATTCAAACACCTGGAATGGGATCTGGTGGAAAAATTCAAAGGCGCCCTGGTGAGAAGACTGAGGATGGTGCCATCGCTGATGCCGGATTGAAATGCACCTCGTTTGACTGGATCTCGACCTGGAAGTCGTCCACAGCTTCTCCCCATCAAGGGCGCGCCTCTAAAGCCTACCTGTCGGAGCACCCGGAAGAATCAAGCAACATACATGTGGTGATCTGATGACATGGCCGGGGTGTGATGAAGGAGGTGCTTTAGCGCTTTAGCTTAGTGTAGTTGGTCTTATCTGTTTCCTGGCAAGTTGGGATCAGATGTTCCTTGGTTGATGATTGTCTTCCTGTCCAGTTTTCGTTTATGCTTCTTAAGACCCTCAGCTTAGCTGATGGGCTGGATCTCTTTAGCTTTTTACTACTGTGCTGTTAAAACGCTATGTGTTTCATTTTCTAATTGAGAATGGAGCTGGGGAGCGCTCCCTGTTTGTCTAAAAAAAATTATGATCTGTTTTCACGGATGTGGAAGTAGTCGAGATCTTCAACCTATGTTGATGTGTGTTTGGAGAAACTTTTTTTTCCTTTGCACTGCCTTTAGAGCATCTCCAGTCGCGTCCCCCAAACGACGTCGGTCAAAGCGCCGGATTGATCGTTTTGGGGATATCCGGACCAAATTTGCGTTTGGAGGTGGTCCGTTTCCTAGCCACGTCCCCCAAACATGACCATCAAACAAAAAGCAAGTGTAAAAGTCGTGTCCGGCATCGCTGATAGAGCCTCTATACACAGGGGATGGGCTAGGGACGCCGGACAATATTTGTGGCACGTCCGAACCGAAGCGGCCTTTAGGGCACGCGACTGGGACGTTTTTTTGGCCGGCGTCTCCCAAATCCCTTTGGGATCGCATTGGGGACACGACTGGAGATGCTCTTAGTACCAAACATGCGTTATCTCCGGTTCTATGGTACAGTTTCTTTTGTTTTCCTGTGCACCGCCTTCAGTTTTCCAATGCCTTATCTCCGGGTTTTTTTGTTGTTCACTGTCTATTGGTTTTGCTGTATACTTCCTTCGTTTTATTATGCACTGCCTTCAGTTTTTGAATTCCATAGCATGCAAGATATGTTCTGCGCTTTGAGGGTGGCACGTCTTTTTTTTATGTCATGTCCCTAGCACATATCTGCATTTTCTTTTGCTGCAATTCTTGCATGCCTTACGGTGCTAGTATGTGTTTTGATGTTCTCTCCTGAACAGTGATTGTTTTACCTGCGTGTTCCGCAGCACTGATCGATGTCCCTTTTTTTTGTTGTTGGCTCTACAACAAATGCACCTAAAAAATATTGTGTTCGACGACCAAGGAATCTCTACTAATAAGTTACGGATCGGTGACGTTGGTAGGTTAAAAGAACTGTTACGGATCGGTGACGTTGGTAGGTCAAAAGAACCGTTTCGTCCGTCAATAAAACCTTGATGGATCGTCCTAGCTTCGTACGTTAAAAAAAACCCGGAAGTGATCCCACCTCAAGAAATCCAGAAAACCAGCCCAGCGATGGGATGGGGACATCCAACGATCCCACCCTACAAAAGAGAAGAAAACCAGCAAAGGAAAAGAAGCAGATCGATTCATCCGTACGAAAAAAAAACCAGTAGGCTATTTGGATCGAACTGGTACGTCGTACGTCCAGTCGAAAAAACACCATAGGCGGCCAAAAAAACCAGCGACGCACGACTTGAAAACCCCGAAAAACCAGCAACGCATGATTTAAAGAAAAACCGATGAGGTGGTGCCCGTGCTGTACTTTGTTCCGTAAAAAACGCTATGAATAAGGCCCGCCGCCAATCTGTCCTCTCCGGCTCCGCACAGAGCTAGCGTCCCATCGGGCGACTCGAGGCTGAGGCTGTGGGTATGCGCACGAAGCTTGCCGAGCGTGACGACGCCATCGAGGGCCTCCGCGAGCACGTCAAGCAGCTAGCGGCTGGAGCCCCACGGTTAGATCAATCTCTGGTTAAAATAGCCGGCTATAGCTGATAGCTGCGATTTTTTTTTGAAGCTATGAAAGGCTATAGCCCGGCTATAGCCATATAGCCGATTTGCTAAATAATGAAAAAAAAATTGGGCAGCATATAGTCATATATATATATATATATCAATAATTCACAAATTAATAACAAAATAACATCTTCACATACGAGATACACATAATAGTTCACACATAGTTAAATACATAGTTTTGTCCAAATATTGGAACATCATTACGTAGTTTAGGATATAGTTATGCTTGCCGCTCGGCTTGATGGCTATTTTGCCAAGCAAATGGGCCGGTCGGAAATTTTTGGTCCAAAATTTTGGGCACATTAAGCGGAAAGTTAGTGGCTATGCGGCTAAATTAAGGCTAAATAGCCTTAGCCAGGCTATTAGCGGCTATTTCTGTTTAGCCTCTAAAGTCTCTAGCTATAGCCGTAGGCCTCACGAAAGGCTATAGCGGGACCAGCTATAGCCGATTATTTTAAACATAGAGATCAAATAAAAACAATCACCTCCCGCATCGGGCGGCCGGAGGCTGAGGCCGTGGGTATGCGCGCGCAGCTCGCGGAGCACGACGACGCCGCTGATGACCTCTGCGAGTGCATCGAGCATCCAGCGGCCAGAATTCCACAGAGAGATCAATCGATCTAAAAAAATACCCTCCCTGGTTCTAATCCCTAGCGTGCTCCAGCTCGCCCTACACGACGCCACGACGACCGGCGGCACAGCTGCACCCTGGTGACATTCGATCGGAGGCAGTGGCTGAGAGTCGTACGAGGCGTTGCTCCGCCTAGAGCTCCTCCTCACCCACAGGCTGCCATGTATTGTATATATACAATGTCGTTCTTGTCTATATCGTGAAGAAAAAGGCGTGAACACAGCAAGCGGTCAATCTGCACTTTATGTGGTACTACACCTGAGGACCAATTGCTGCTGTTGTTTTAATGCCGTAAGGATAGAGCTCTCTGATTTTCTCTTTCTCTTGAAGATATATATGGGATTTACCTCATGAAAGCAAATTCTTTGAAAGATCCTTTATTGGTTTCTAAACCTCTTGAATGGCAACAACAAAGTCACTAAAAAAACTCATCGACTTATGCATCAGTTTCGAAGATTTTGACATGGCCTTTTTTCGCACAACCATCACAAAAGCATCGGCTTCTACGTATTAAGCAAGCATCAAAAGCATTGGATGACATTTGCAAAGACCATATCTCCACTCTCCATGTATCCCTCAGAACTAGCTTCCCAAAAATCAGGTTCTACTTATCAGCACGAGTTTTATTACAATAAATTACATGATCTATCATTATTACAAAAGCATCGAGTGTAAGTTAGCTTTAGAAGTAAAATCGTTAAAAAGATAAATTCAAAATTAGTTGTGCCATTACAGTTTTAGGCATAACTATAAGCCATCAGGTCACGAAGTATCCGATAAACCGTTAAATTGGCTGCAAGGTAGTGTCATAGCCGTTGTTTTTAGAATAAGTGAGTCTGCAACTAAAACTTCACCAAAGCTTCATGACAATCACATTCCTTCACTTGATTGGATCCTACTATTGCAAGGGACAACACACATTTTCAATAATGCTAAATGCAACGGAATAGCCAACAAGCTTCCTACTTTAAAAGGTCGAGTCATACTAATGATTGTACATTCTCATCCCTCCAATACTGAAATATTTAATACAAATCGCTGGAGCATTGGAGTGTTTGAGTTTTTTCTCCCGATTCGACGCACGAGCAATTTTAATAGCATTACAAGGTTTGCCACCGCCAAGTAAAACGTACCGATTCGCTGTTCTGTTCCGTGCAAAGCTCTGTGAGCGAGTTCCTCCTGGATACCAGCTAGCGATGCGCCGCCTCTACCCTTCCCAGAATGGCTACCGCCTCGCCGCTAGCGCGAACGCCTTGGCGGAAATCCCGCTGCCAGAATACTAGCCCTACCCCTAGCACCGCTGCCGCACCGCTTGTGGCCGATGAGCAGGATGGCGACGCCGAACGCTCACACCCCTTCCTCGCAGCTCGCCGCGGAGACCAACTCTACGAACTGCTGTGCAGGTGGGTGCGGAGGTGGGGCTCGTATGACTTCATGTTCGTGAGGCGTGCAATCGATCGCACCAGGCGACGCCGCTGCTGGTGTGAATGGGCCTCTGTTTCAAGTTGGAAAGAAGAGGACAGAGGGGGGGAGAGACGAATGAGAGGGCTGGAGGAGAGCAGCCGATCCACCCCAGCAGCACCACCAGCGCGTAACGCTCCTCCTCGCCGCGGCCGGCCCCGAGCGGTGTCCTGCGAGGGCAGGGGTACCATCCAACCAAGGGCTCGGACTCCGTCCAGAGGAGGTCCTTGTCCGTTTTTGGACTTCACGGGAGCCAGAGATTTCTCGTATGGTATCCCTTTGCTTGCATTCCCCTCGTTTCTCTTCCTAAATTTTCCTCTCGATTTTCGTTTTGGGGATGGGATATGATGAAAAACAGAGCCGCAATTTGTTCCAGTGCTTAGGACCTCTTTGTTTCGGCTTCTACCGGCTTTCCAGGAAAATAAGCCACAATTTTTTTTTTTTTTTTGGGAATTAATAAGCCACAAATCTGAAACGAAGGAATTGGCTTAAGTGTGGGCTTTGCCAAAGCCAACCACAAAACAGGCAGACTAGAAAAAGCACCTCTGGACGTGCTTTTGGTGGCTTCCCCCGCAGCTTCCCCACTTAATATCGAAGCGTTATATTCTTTTGGTCCTATGGTTCATGGTAATTACGACGAAATGCCACCGAGCGCTGGTTTTTGACGTGCTGCCAGACAGAAACAACGCGTGTACAGGGGACGTGCCGCTGTTTCTTCCCCTATAAACTATTACTCCATGGGAGTATTACTGATCACCACGATGTGCTAATGGATCATTACTGTGCTGGTCTATACATACATCGTCTTTTTCCTAGAGAACGTGCATACAGCGGCTAGTTCTTTTTTTTGAGCTAATAAAGCGGCTAGTTCTTTTTTTTGAGCTAACTAGTAAAAGTGCACGTGCAACGCACGTCTCTCAACACAAATTGTCATCTTAAACATTTATAAACTACAAAATCTTTGATGCCAAAGTCAATTTTTTAGCCATTATAATTTTGCCTTGTAATGTAGTACTACCTCCATCCCAAAGCTTAATTCTTATATTATTCTTAGAAACTTAAACTATGTCAAATTTGACCAATTTTTTACCAAAAATCATTAACATGCAAAATACAAAATTATAGAAACTGGAACATTTAATACATTTTTAAAAGAAAAAATTCTACGCATTTTCAAGTTTGTAGCCAGACCAAATTTTATGTGAGCCGAATTTAACCATGCCTAATCTTATATCACACCTTAATGTACCCAGAACAAATAATTGGGAATATTAGCTAATATTTACTATTAATAATATACTAATAGAACAAAATCTGGTACTTTCACAATGTAACAATAATACAATATTAAAATAAATATTCAAGACCGGAGCTACCTGTCAGGTGATCTAGCACCGTCACGTTAATACCAACCTATCTACAATCTAAGCCACAGTAAGGAATAAGGACATGTCGTAGCATCGCATATGCTAAATTAAATTAAAATAGGCCCGAAAATTAAAACATCCTTGAACTACTTGTTTACTTGGTTCCCACGATCATTTCCATATGAATAATATGAACCAAAATTCTCGTACATATGGATATATGGTCGCAACCCCGATGTCGTTATTCCGACAGCAGGCTAAAACTGCGGACATGTGGAGGAGAATGGACTGCCCTAGTTCAAGGTGGAACTGCCTGTAGTTCCTCTTGTTGATGACCTTGCAGTTGCCGCTGCATCTCTTGGGCCTCTTCGATACCGTCATGACGCTCCCTTCCGACATGCCTCGTCGCCACTGACAAAAAAAACATAGGCATGAATCAATCTGATGTTTTCCAAATGCCGATGTACTTGAAACAAGAGCAAAATCTCAGAAAAAGGAAAAGTCAGAAGCTAATTAGGTATGAATTTCATGCTAGGCAGTATGTAGTAGGTACTAAACTGACATGATTTGGTACTGGTTTAATCAATTTATAAAGTACTGGTTTAGGAAACTGATGACATAATCAATTATATTCTGTATTTTCAAAATGCTCGCCAAAGATTTATGCAGACAAACAAATGAGGCATCACTGACTGAATCGCAAATTTGAACGGGAAACCTACAAAATAGCTCAACCATCTGGGCTTGCCATGAGCGGGGCCGTGAACACCAGCATCGAAGACAGAGTTGGGTCGAACCGCCAACGTGGAAGGTGGCATTAAGGAGGCAGGAATGGACGACAATGGACGACAGTGATATTTGTAGCCTGTGCTCCTCGCCTCCTCCTCGACATGGGCCAATGACTCCCTATTCGCACACGAGCCCTACCCGCCGCCATTTGAACAACCGCATGTAGACCCGATAGCGCTGCGTGAGAATGCGGAGCAAATGCGGGAGCCACATGGCTCAAGCCATCACAGGGGGTATTAGTGAGGGCGTGAGGGTCCTGCACTGCCGGTTATTTTAGTGTTCGAGGGATAAGTGATAGATGTGCGAAACAATGGAGTCATGGAAGGCCCAACGCGCATCCTTGGCAGTGGCTCCAGATATCAGCAGCGGAGATAATTGCTCCGGGGATCATCCTTGGCAGCGTGAATCTTCGGCATGAACAGCTGCTGCTGCGGAGATAATCAGCTAGTCCGTGTTGATCTCTCCCTGCATCAACTGAATAAAACTGAATAAAACTGAAGTGATACGGATGTAGGGTACAAACCTAAATTTCCTTGCAATTATGCGACGAAGACCAAATTTCCATGCAATTATCCATTGTTCCATTGCCTGATGACAGGTCTTTATTGAAATAAGGCGCCGAACCTGAAGAAATTGCGGTAACCGACAGGAAAGTTGTGGAGTACCGTACGGGTGTCGTCCGCGTCCCGGCGTGCAGTGCGACCTCGCTTCCCAGCGTGCAGGCCGGGCTCGATTCCCTGGCGTGGAGGGCAGCTTCGCTTCCCCGGTGCTTCCCCGCCGCTTCCCCGTCGTGGAGGGAGGCCTCGAGTCCCCGGCGCTTCCCTGGCATTGAGGGCGCCTCGATTCCCGGCGCTTGCGTTGAGGGCGCGGCCCTCCCGTGAAGGAGAGAGTTGGCGATGGGAGGGATCCTGGGCGTGAAGGAGCGTGGAAAGGATGTCGCCGTAGAGCGGCGATGGGTAGAGGAGTGCTGCAGCGATGCAAGGTTGGATGTTTCGTGGTGACCGACTTGTTCGCAAACCGTCGGTTAGTGGGGAAATAAATTAATTAGCGCGGTGGTGTTGTCCGCTCCGTCAAACACGGATTAGTTCTGAGTCGTCCGATACATCAGTTTTACGGCTAAGATCTGTTGGATCAGCCCTTCTGGGTCTTTTAATAGTAATAAAATAAAATATAGTGGAGATAAAGCGGCTAGTTCTTGATTAACGCCCGCCATTAAAATTCCTAATTAGTGTGTAAGTCGACAAGTGCTAAGCTCGTTGGGCATGCATGCCAATGCCATGGATGAGAGATAAGAAAATCTGACACACGAATATTCGTAGGTAAAAATAAAATTATTAGGCATGCATGCCACATACGGACACAGAACACAAAACATTCTGAAATCAGTGGAGGAGCGCTACACATGGTGATCATTTTTTGTTGCTGCAAGCATGTTTTACTTAGGGCATCTCCAACGACGCATTTCCGGCCTTCAAAATGCTCGCGGGCGTTCGTTTGCGTCGCCTGGCGGACGCGCAAATGGTCGCGCGTCCGTTTGCGTCGCCTGGCGGACGCGCAAATGGTCGCGCGTCTGTTTGCGTCTAGGGCTGGCTTCAGCGGGGCGACGCATTTTCGGCGCAGTCCAGAATTTAAAAAAGAGATTGTAGCCTCAAATTTGCACAATTATAGCCGCAAATTGAGGTCTGCAATATGTTCATCACACTTTGCACAAGGTACGGCGCAAAGTGGAGCAAAAGGGGCACAACAAGGCCTGAACAGCAATAAAAGAAGTCCAAAAGGAGGCCAAGGTGCTAGGCGCATGGCGGTGGCTGCGGCGGTGAGGACGTCAATCGCTTCTGGACTGCTCGCGCTGGTCTACTTTGATATTTCGAGCGGGAATGGCCACTGGCGGGAATAATATCGGTCTCCCTGCCACTGACGCGCGGGTCCTACGTCTTTTTCGGCGGACACTCGGCGCGACCACGGAGCGTCCTCGGAGACGCAAACCTGACGCATATTTGGGTCATGTTTGCATCTTCGCGGACGGCCCGGTCACTTTGCGTCGCACCGCAGGAGCAAGGCCCAGACGCATTTCCGGTCACGGCGGACGCAAACGGTCGTTCAACGTTCGTTTGCGTCGCACCGCTGGAGAAGCCCTTATTACACATAAATCATCCAAAAATATACGATTTTGAGGGTATTTCAGACAATTCATTAGTCTACAGTCAGACAGCCAGCTAAGTTGCCAAAGTATAAAACTAAAAACAATAGCTTTTCCTGCACAGTAGCTTTTCCTGGACGCACAGCCAGCCACAGCTAGCCACAGCCAGCCCAAACAAAGAGGCCTTTAATCTGCTGTGAGGCGGGGTCCGCTTCTTCTCTGTGTGCGCTCAGTTTGGATCGCTGCTGAGCGATTCTGCAGGCTGTAGTGTTGACGCGCATCGCCTGCCACCATCGTGCCCACTACCTGTTCGATGGAACACGTCAGCCGAAGTGCCATGTACTGGTTGTCACTGTTGTAAAAGAGCATGTTTAACATACCCCATAAATTCTAGATTTTTATTCCGTATAACATAAGTAGAGGATACTGTATTCGATTTCGATCGGCCAAAAAATCGTTCGAGCTAGCAGACCCCGTATCCCTAAACTGTAAAAGGGCATATTTCTAGAATATGCAAAATCATTTTTTTTTCTTTTTTCCTCTTCTTCCACCTCTCCTTCTTCCTCCTCCAGCCACTGCCCCTGCCCTTGCCCCAGGCCTTGCCCCGCCCTCACCGGCCACCTGTCGTCGTGGGGAACAAACAGATACCATAGGATGGCTTATCTTGGGGCCGAATGGACGCTAGAGGATTCGGGGGAGGGTTTGTGATTAGATGGGACGAACTTCCGGATGGTTTCCTCAAGAACTTAGCCAAGGCCAGAGGTTGAAGAAGAAAGACACAAGGAAGAACTCACGCTAGATCACTATTTTCATTGATCTCCACAGGTTACAGGTTCAAGCTTACAAGGTTCTCTCTCTATCTTCTCTATTGCTCCGCGCGTATGAAAGAGGTTGCCCCCTCTCCTTATACATGAGAGAGGGTGGCTTACAGGACAAGAAACCCTAATGGGATCTTTGACTAGACAAACTACTTTACAAAGATACTTTATAAAGCTACTTTAATCATAGATGACGCCGGGGTCTTCTTTAAACATGGAGGCTGACGTCCTCCGGCTTCTTTGGCCGTCATCCTCTTCTTTGTCTTCAGGCCTTCGTTTAAAGCTACTTTGCTTAGCTCATCCTTGTCTTTTAGCTCCTGACGGAATCTTTGACCAGCTAGCCGACATGCTCTTCCTTCCGGTGCTTCGGTATCTTTCCTTCCCGGTTCCGGTATACCCCTCTTGGGGATACCGGCTTAGCTTACTTAGCCAAATTCCTATCTTTGAGTTTCGGTGCAAATATTAAACCGGTATCTTGATGGATAAGACCATCCGGTTTGGCATGCCTTTGGCATACCGGGGTCATCCCCCCAACATTAGTCCCCGAAGCTGGTATAGTCGGCGGTTCTATCCAACAGACCATGCCAGTTCCCATGTTTTTGTATACCGGTTTAATATATCCGGCGCTCTGCTTGGCTCCGGCATCTTTGCCCGGACTCATGCCCTCTTTCTTTGCAAGGCATTCTCCGGTTGCTTATCTTCCGGCATCTCGTTCATTTAACACTTCCTCGGCGAAGTCGAGAATATATCGGGTTCCGCACCTGTCAGTGACATGCGCACTGTGACTGACGCGCCAGTGTCAGGGGTCACTTCCGTTCGGCTTCCGCGCGCGCATTAATTGATCTACAGCGGATCCCAACCACTTCTCCGGATCCGTGTGTGTCTCACTGTGGCTCTTCTCTTCCGCGCGTGTATCATCGCGCCACGTGGCGATACGCGGGGCGAACCGTCGCGGCCCACGGGCTGAACCGCTACGGTTCGGCGGTTTTTCAGCCCACCTCTTTTTCTTTATAAGGCCAAACCGCCCCTTCTCCTTCTTCTTCTTCTTCCCATTCTCCCGTTCCTTGCGCACTAGTACTCCTTGTTCGTACGCCTCCGCCACTCCCTTTGCTTGCTCGAGTTCCGCCGCCCAGCAAATCCTCACCAGCGCGCCGCCGGACGCCGCCGGACTTCGCCGCGGGAAGAACTTCTGTGGCGCCTTTTTCTCGGCCGCGACATTGGTGCTCCTTCAAGCTCTTCTCCGCCTCGCCGTCGCCGGACCTCCTTGCCTACAGCGAGCTCACCCAAACACCGGCGAACCTCTTCCTTTGCGAGTCCGCCGCCCCAGGTTAGGCCTTATTCATGTTTACTCCTCTTTTGCTTGCAGTTCAGATCTTGAGTTGGAAACGTATTTATCCTTTCTTTTTCTTGGCTTTTTCTCTCTTTCGTAGATCTTCTCGCGGGGGTAGTTCTTGGGAAACTTGTTTTTTCGAGTAGATTCCGGGATTTCCTAAACCCAAATGTCTTCCGAACAATACCTTTCCACCTCTTCCTCCAGTAATCCGGAAGATCGCGCCTCCGACGGGGTTAGCGCAGATCTGGCCCAGATGGAATCCGACGGCGGCCAAGAACAAGATGCCGGTAGCTCTAGCCAAGCTTCCGGCGCTGATTCTTCTGAGGTCACCCGCGGGGCCTGGATGGGCTCCAGCGTCAGCGAATATGAGATTGACTGGCTATACCGGTCCCGGAGGATTCCGGAAGGAGTATCCTGCCGGATTCCCGGCGACGAGATCGAACCGGTGCCTAACCCCGGCGAATACGTCGTCTTCCTTGCTCATTTTGAGCGCGGCTTCGGCCTTCCGGCTTCTCCCTTTTTCCGGAGTTTCCTTGACTTCTACAAACTTCAACCTCACCATCTTCCCGGCAACGCCATTTTCTACCTTTCCTGCTATGTCACCTTCATGGAGGCATACATCGGCATTCGTCCCACTCGCGAGACGTTTGCTCGATTCTTCGCCCTTCGGATTAATTCCGTTCAGGGCTTAGACATTCCGAAACCCAAACCCCCCGTTCAATGCGGGTCTTGCATCATTGGCTCCCGTCAGGGGAGCCCCTTCTTTAAGTTTTCCGGTCTCGAATCATGCCGGCTCTGGCAAGGGACCTTTTTCTATGTTAGGAACAACGGCGCCGCAGATCTCATTGATCTGCCTCCTTTTGATCCGGCGCCGCCCACCAAGACTAACTGGAGCTACAATCCGAAGGAGTCTCACAACGAGACAAACCGGATTATACGCTTCATGAAACAGCGGATGAAGGACACCAACATCTGCTCTGACGACATCATCCGCACCTTCATTTCGCGCCGGGTGCTTCCTCTTAAGCGCCGCGCCCACAAGATGTGCGAGATGTATGGCCCCGGCGATCCTACCAAGATCACCGGCCTCCCTCTCAGCAAGAAGGATGTCGTTCTTAAGGCCAGGCAGATCTGCCAGACCTCCATGCCGGAAGATTGGGAATGGGGCCTCCGGCCTCTTAGCTCTACTAACCCTCCGACCCAAGAAGTAAGAAATTACACAACTCGGGTCGGTTCTCCGGAAGCTTTTATTGCGGCTAACCTCTTCTTTCTTTTTTGTTTCTTCAGGCCAAGGACCGTTTCCCCGGCATCGAATCCGACAAGCGAGGCCGTTGCCGGAAGCGCGGTCTCGACAAGTTTGACCCCGACCCCGTCATCTTCTGGCGTGACTTGAAGATGGGCCGGACTCCAGCCGCGCGCCTTGGCAAGGCTCCGCCGGAACCTGCCGGTTCGTCTGATGAACTGACCATCCTTGAGGTAGCTTTTCTTTTATACTTCTCATATTCCTTTGCTATTGTTCTTCTGTAGATGTGCCCTCAGCCAACATCAACCCACAGGTCCATGAGCATGTGGCGCCGCTGCAGGCCGAGGCAGGCCAAGAGTTTGTGGACAAACTCATGGCCCAGGGCCAGAAGAACAAGACTCCGGCCTCTGATGCCGGCTCAAGCCAACCTCCTCCTGCCAAGCGCTTCCGGACCGAACCTGTCGCGGGTAAGGTCGTTGCCATGAGGCGCCACAAGGGCAAGCAGATGCCGACGGCTACCGGGTAAGGCTTCTCTTTTCTGCTTGTTTTGTTTTCACCGAGTTCTTTTCCGGTTGCTTTTTTCCCAACTTTCTCCTTTTCTCTCTTTCAGCCCCGCGCTCAAGCTTGGCCCCAGGCCTGAGGGCTCTGCCGGCTCGGCCAGGACCTCGACTCCTCCTCCTCATTCCAGCCCGGCACCATCTGGTGCCGGCAACACCTCTGCCTCCCCTCTGGGTGGCACAACAAGTTCGGGGCGCGCGGCCCCTACACCGCGAGATCCCCGCGCGGAGGACTTTGCCTCCCCTCCATAGACCCAAGACACCGGTGCCAGCAACATGGGCGCCGGAAAAGAACCTGCCGGGCGGGCGGAACCTTCTGTTCCTCCCGTCCCTGAGAAGAAGAAAAGGAAGAAGACTTCCTCCAAGACCGCGCCGGAAGCTTCCGCGCCGGCAACTTCGGAACCGACGCCGCCACCGGAAACCTCTGCTCCTGAGGCAACCGGGCCCACTCCAACGCCTCCACCGACCGCGCCCAAGCCGCCGCCGGCGTCCCTCAAGATCACCGACTATCTCAAGCCGGGGGCGTCCCGCGGAAAGGCCGCGGATGGCAGCGCCTCAAGCGGCTCGCAGCCTTTAGTGCTGCACGTCGGGCCTGCCGCCGTGGTGGTCCAGGACAAACCTTCCGGCCTCTTGGGCCGGATCGTTGAGCTGAAGCGCGGGGGCCAAGACTTGGGGCCTCTCCTCCCTTATGCCCAGC
The DNA here is from genome assembly GCA_030979885.1 of Lolium multiflorum. Taxonomy (NCBI): domain Eukaryota; kingdom Viridiplantae; phylum Streptophyta; class Magnoliopsida; order Poales; family Poaceae; genus Lolium; species Lolium multiflorum. Next base: position 207,104 of record JAUUTY010000014.1, on the reverse strand, counting down.
GCTGGAATGATGCGGACATCTCCGCAGCTACCCGCGGCTTGGGGAAGGACCGCCTCCCAGCGCCAGATCCCGCCGGCCCTCGGTCTACTGAAGAACACTTCACGCGCCTCAAGCGTGCCGTGAAGGAGTTCGACAGCGCGTGGTACGACGCCACCGCCAACGTGGTGGTAAGTTCTATCAATCTCTTTGTAAATTTTCTTGATGCCGGTTTTCTTCTTTCCGGATCTTGTCTATTCTCCCAGTCCCCGAGTTTTGGGTTTAGAGTGCAACTCTTAGCGCAAAACTTTCTTTTAAAGAATTTCCGAAACCGGCATCTTTCTCATAGTAAACCGCAAACTCCCAGTCCCCGAGTTTTGGGTTGAGAGCTTGCTCTTAGCGCAAAACTTACTAGAAACGCACGAAACCGGCATAACCAGTCCCCGAGTTTCGGGTTAAAATCCTTCGTTCTCCGTTAACATCATTTCCTTAAACAGAGCACGGCCGACGCCCGGAAGGCTCTCTTTGAGGAGCTTCTATGGGAGCACCGGAGCCTTGCTGAGGCGCACAGCAAGTGCCAAGGTAATCTCTCGTGCCTTCGGCATCTTTTTACCGGAAAGTTTTCTTTTCTTTGTTACTTACAAGTTTTTCCATGCAACAGCTATTCCGGAAGCCTCCATTGAGGCCCTCAAAGCCCAGATTGCCACACTCCAAGGTACAACTTCTATCTTTCCGGTTAACTTGCTTCTCTATGTCTTATCTGTCTTTGTGTTTTTTGCTAACATCCTCTTTTTCGGCTTTAGCTGAAAAGAAGCAGCTCATCCGGGATCACCAGAAGGCCCTGGAGGCCCAGAAGGAGATCTCCAGAGAGCTCAAGGATCAGGCTATTCAGGCCGGAGTCCGGCATGCTGAGGAGCTGAAGGCCGCTGAAGCTGCCGCGGAGGCCAGGCTGAATGAAGCGCTGGAGGATGCCGGCAACGCCAATGTGGTGTTGCAGGCAGAGCTGGAAGAGGGTGCCAAGGCGCTGAAAGCAGCCGAGGGCAAAGCCGCAAAAGCGCACAAGGCTGCCGCGGAGGAGGCCAAGAAGGCCCAGAAAGCAGCCGAGGGCGAGGTTGCGCGGTTGAAGGCGGAACAGAAGGAGTACGACCTTCTGGTCACGCGGACTGACGCACTTGCCCTTCGTATGTTTCTCCTTTTCTCTTTTCCGGTTTCTGCTTAGAAGCTTATTCATTCCGGTATCATATACTTAGCTTTCGTTTGTCTCGTAGGGCTCTTTCCGGACTCCCAGGCTCATGCCATAAAGAAGGTTGCGGAGCACCGGGCGCAGCAGGCCGGCAACAACTTGGGTGCACCTTGGGATCCCTATGATCACTTGGTTGCTTTAAACGCCCGGGTCTCGCACATGCGCTCGGTGGACCGGAATCTTTCCGACATCCCTGAGGTGGCCTCCCAGCTCTTCAAGACCCTCTGGCCCGGCGAAGTGGTGCCCGACACCTTCTCCCTTATCAGCGACCGCTTGAAAGGTGCCTGCCGGCGGATCCGGGAGTGGCAGTGCTCTGCTGCCCGCGCCGGAGCGGACTCAGCGCTCCGCATTGCCTGCTCCTGGTATCCGGAGCTGGATCTGGACGCTTTCGTCGGCGTGCGTGAAGGTGCTCCCACTGACGTGGACCCGGTTCTTACCGCTAAGCGGCAGGACCGCGCGTACCACATCGCGGAGTATGCTGAAATGCGCACCTTCATCCCCCCTCCTGAAGATGTCAAAGATTATTTGAGCGAGGAGGAGGAAGATGAAGGCGAGGATGTGCCACCGCCAACTCCTGATGCCGGCGCTGCTCCCCCGGAAGCCCCTGCTGCCTGACTTTGTCTTGTCACAAGATATCACATGTTCCTGGTTACTTTGTAACAAAACTTGTTAAATTCTACCCCGGTATGTGATACGTCTCCAATGTATCGATAATTTCTTATGTTCCATGCTACTTTATTGATGATACCTACATGTTTTATGCACATTATATGTCATATTTATGCATTTTCTGGAACTAACCTATTAACAAGATGCCGAAGAGCCAGTTGCTGTTTTTGGTTTCAGAAATCCTAGTAAGGAAATATTCTCGGAATTGGACGAAACTTTCGCCCAGGGTCCTATTTTTGCACGAAGCTTCCAAGACCGAAGAGATAACGAAGTGGGGCCACGAGGCAGACTAGGGCGGCGCGGCCCAGGCCCTGGCCGCGCCGACCTACCCCTGGGCCCTCGTGTGGCCCCCGTGTTGACCTTCCGCCTACTTAAAGCCTCCGTCGCGAAACCCCCAGTACGAGAGCCACGATACGGAAAACCTTCCCGAGACGCCGCCGCCGAATCCCATCTCGGGATTCAGGAGATCGCCTCCGGCACCCTGCCGGAGAGGGGATTCATCTCCCGGAGGACTCTACACCGCCATGGTCGCCTCCGGAGTGATGAGTGAGTAGTTCACCCCTGGACCATGGGTCCATAGAAGTAGCTAGATGGTCGTCTTCTCCTTGTTGTGCTTCATTGTTGGATCTTGTGAGCTGCCTAACATGATCAAGATCATCTATCTGTAATTCTATATGTTGTGTTTGTCGGGATCCGATGGATAGAGAGTACTATGATTATGGTGATTATCAATCTATTTTTTATGTGTTGTTTATGATCTTGCATGCTCTCCGTTATTAGTAGAGGCTCTGGCCAAGTTTGTACTCTTAACTCCAAGAGGGAGTATTTATGCTCGATAGTGGGTTCATGCCTCCATTGAATCTGGGACAGTGACAGAAAGTTCTAAGGTTGTGGATGTGCTGTTGCCACTAGGGATAAAACATTGATTCTATGTCTAAGGATGTAGTTGTCGATTACATTACGCACCATACTTAATGCAATTGTCTGTTGCTTAGCAACTTAATACTGAATGGGGTTCGGATGATAACCTCAAGGTGGACTTTTTAGGCATAGATGCAGTTGGATGGCGGTCTATGTACTTTGTCGTAATGCCCAATTAAATCTCACTATATTTATCATATCATGTATATGCATTGTTATGCCTTTCTCTATTTGTCAATTGCCCGACTGTAATTTGTTCACCCAACATGCTTTTATCTTATGGGAGAGACACCTCTAGTGAACTGTGGACCCGGTCCTATTCTTTACATAGCATACAATCTACTGCAATTGTGTTTACTGTTTTCTTTGCAAACATCTTCCACTCGATACGTTTAATCCTTTGTTACAGCAAGCCGGTGAGATTGACAACCTCATTTCGTTGGGGCAAAGTACTTTGGTTTTGTTTTGCAGATTCCACGTTGGCGCCGGAATCCCTGTTGTTGTGCCGCATCACATTTCGCCACCATCAACCTTCAACGTGCTTCTTGGCTCCTACTGGTTCGATTAAACCTTGGTTTCTTTCTGAGGGAAAACTTGCTACTGTGCGCATCATACCTTCCTCTTGGGGTTCCCAACGAACGTGTGAGTTACACGCCATCAAGCTCTTTTTCTGGCGCCGTTGCCGGGGAGATCAAGACACGCTGCAAGGGGAGTCTCCACTTCTCAATCTCTTTACTTTGTTTTTGTCTTGCTTTATTTTATTTACTACTTTGTTTGCTGCACCTACACAAAATACAAAAAAATTAGTTGCTAAGTTTTACTTTATTTACTGTCTTGCTCTCCATATCAAAAACACAAAAAAATTAGTTACTTGTCTTTACTTTATTTGCCTAGTTTACTTTATTGCTGTTATCATGAGTAATCCTGAAGTTGAAGTTCGTTCTTTTAAGCAACAAGGTGGAGAAAGTTTTAAAGATGCTTGGTATAGAATTAGTAATGCTCATCAAAGGTGCATTAAGAAACACTCCACCACTATCCTTCTTAGGAACTTTTATGTTGGTTTATCTAGTTGGAATAGATATGTTCTTGATACTCTTTCGGGAGGTAATTTCCTAGGTACTCCCGCTTTAGAAGCTAGTTGCATCATTGAGAGTCTAGTTGGAATACCACCTGTTAATGAAGTTAAAATTGAAATCTCTCTTGAAGATGTTATGAAAAAATTGGAAACCATAGAGAAAAAAATTTCAAGTGTTGAAACTAAATTGGGAATGTTATTTGACAAAACTTATGAACTTGATAAATCCTTAGGGGGAATTGATGAAAGAATTAGTGTCCTAGGAACTTGTGTTATCCATGATAATCAAACCAATAGGATTGATGAACTTGAAAAAGCTATGGGAACCTTGGGTTCAACCTTTTCTTCTCTCAAGTATAGTGAGAAAGCTTATGTGGGTAAAGAGCAAAAATTCATGTACGCCTCTAAAGTGCCTAAACAAAAGAATTATTATAGGCCTAAAATTTCTAAAACCCCTAGCACCACCATAGAGAATTTAGATAATGGAGCACCTAAAGTACCCTCTGCAACAAATTGTGTTTGCATGAAAAATAATAATGTTGATGCTCCATCTCTCGATAATACTTGATTTGCACTTTCTGCGCCTGAAAGGCGTTAAAGAAAAGCGCTTATGGGAGACAACCCATGTTTTTACTACAGCAATTTTTTTTTGTTGAGTCTTGGAAGTTGTTTACTACTGTAGCAACCTCTCCTTATCATGTTTTTGTGCCAAGTAAAGTTTCTATGTCAAAGTTGATGTTATATTTGGGATCGCTGCGCAGAAACAGCATTGCTGTCTGTCACGAATCTGGGCACAGTTCTCTGTAGAAAATTCGAAAAAATCTGCCAATTTACGAGCGTGATCCTCAGATATGTACGCAACTTTCATTAGTTTTGAGTTTTTCCATTTGAGCAAGTCGGGTGCCATCTTTAAATTCGTCTTTACGGACTGTTCTGTTTTTGACAGATTCTGCCTTTTATTTCGCATTGCCTCTTTTGCTATGTTGGATTTATTTCTTTGATCCATTAATGTCCAGTAGCATTATGCAATGTCCAGAAGTGAAAATAATGATTGTGTCACCTCTGAATGAGTGAATTATTAATTGTGCACTAACCCTCTAATGAGTTTGCTTGAAGTTTGGTGTGAAGGAAGTTTTCAAGGGTCAAGAGAGGAGAATGATATACTATGATCAAGAGGAGTGAAAGCTCTAAGCTTGGGGATGCCCCCGTGGTTCACCCCTGCATATTTTAAGAAGACTCAAGCGTCTAAGCTTGGGGATGCCCAAGGCATCCCCTTCTTCATCGACAACATCATCAGGTTCCTCCCTGAAACTATATTTTTATTCAATCACATCTTGTATTCTTTACTTGGAGCGTCGGTTTGTTTTTGTTTTTGTTTTTGTTTAAATAAAATGGATCCTAGCATTCACTTTGTGGGAGAGAGACACGCTCCGCTGTTGCATATGGACACATGTGTCCTTAGGCTTTACTCATAATGTTCAAGGCGAAGTTTCTTCTTCGTTAAATTGTTATATGGTTGGAATTGGAAAATGCTACATGTAGTAATTCTAAAATGTCTTGGATAATGTGATACTTGGCAATTGTTGTGCTCATGTTTAAGCTCTTGCATCATATGCTTTGCACCCATTAATGAAGAAATACATAGAGCTTGCTAAAATTTGATTTGCATATTTGGTCTCTCTAAGGTCTAGATAATATCTAGTATTGAGTTTTGAACAAGAAGGAAGACGGTGTAGAGTCTTATAATGTTTACAATATGTCTTTTATGTGAGTTTTGCTGCACCGGTTCATCCTTGAGTTTGCTTCAAATAACCTTGCTAGCCTAAACCTTGTATCGAGAGGGAATACTTCTCATGCATCCAAAATCCTTGAGCCAACCACTATGCCATTTGTGTCCACCATACCTACCTACTACATGGTATTTCTCCGCCATTCCAAAGTAAATTGCTTGAGTGCTACCTTTAAAATTCCATCATTCACCTTTGCAATATATAGCTCATGGGACAAAATAGCCTTAAAAACTATCGTAGTATTGAATATGTACTTATGCACTTTATCTTTTATTAAGTTGCTTGTTGTGCGATAACCATGCTTCTGGGGAACGCCATCAACTATTGTTGAATATCATGTGAGTTGCTATGCATGTCCGTCTTGTCTGAAGGATCTATCATTTTAGTGGTTGGAGCATGCAAAAATTGTTAGAGAAGAACATTGGGCCGCTAACTAAAGCCATGAATCATGGTGGAAGTTTGTTTTGGACATATATCCTCAATCTCATATGAGAATAATAATCATTGCTACATGCTTATGCATTTAAGAGGAGTCCATTATCTGTTGTCCATGTTGTCCCGGTATGGATGTCTAAGTTGAGAATAATCAAAAGCGAGAAATCCAAAATGCTAGCATTCTCCTTAGACCTTTGTACAGGCGGCATGGAGGTACCCCTTTGTGACACTTGGTTGAAACATGGCATGCAAAGATCCGGTAGTCCAAGCTAAGTAGGACGAGGTGCGGACACTATTAGTACACTATGCATGAGGCTTGCAACTTGTAAGATATAATTTACATAACTCATATGCTTTATTACTACCGTTGACAAAATTGTTTCATGTTTTCAAAATAAAAGCTCTAGCACAAATACAGCAATCGATGCTTTCCTCTTTGAAGGACCATTCTTTTACTTTATTGTTGAGTCAGTTTACCTATCTCTCTCCACCTTAAGAAGCAAACACTTGTGTGAACTGTGCATTGATTCCTACATACTTGCATATTGCACTTGTTATATTACTTTATGTTGACAATATCCATGAGATATACATGTTATAAGTTGAAAGCAACCGCTGAAACTTCATCTTCCTTTGTGTTGCTTCAACACCTTTACTTTGATTTATTGCTTTATGAGTTAACTCTTATGCAAGACTTATTGATGCTTGTCTTGAAGTACTATTCATGAAAAGTCTTTGCTTTATGATTCAGTTGTTTACTCATGACATTACCTTTGTTTTGATCGCTGCATTCATTACATATGTTTACAAATAGTATGATCAAGATTATGATGGCATGTCACTTCAGAAATTATCTTTGTTATCGTTTTACCTGCTCGGGACGAGCAGAACTAAGCTTGGGGATGCTGATACGTCTCCAACGTATCGATAATTTTCTTATGTTCCATGCTACTTTATTGATGATACCTACATGTTTTATGCACATTATATGTCATATTTATGCATTTTCTGGAACTAACCTATTAACAAGATGCCGAAGAGCCAGTTGTTGTTTTCTGCTGTTTTGGTTTCAGAAATCCTAGTAAGGAAATATTCTCGGAATTGGACGAAACTTTCGCCCAGGGTCCTATTTTTGCACGAAGCTTCCAGAAGACCGAAGAGATAACGAAGTGGGGCCACGAGGCAGCCGGGCTAGGGCGGCGCGGCCCAGGCCCGGCCGCGCCGACCTACCCCTGGGCCCCTCGTGTGGCCCCCGCGTTGACCTTCCGCCTACTTAAAGCCTCCGTCGCGAAACCCCCCGAGAGCCACGATACGGAAAACCTTCCAGAGACGCCGCCGCCGCGAATCCCATCTCGGGGGATTCGGAGATCGCCTCCGGCACCCTGCCGGAGAGGGGATTCATCTCCCGGAGGACTCTACACCGCCATGGTCGCCTCCGGAGTGATGAGTGAGTAGTTCACCCTGGACCATGGGTCCATAGCAGTAGCTAGATGGTCGTCTTCTCCTTGTTGTGCTTCATTGTTGGATCTTGTGAGCTGCCTAACATGATCAAGATCATCTATCTGTAATTCTATATGTTGTGTTTGTCGGGATCCGATGGATAGAGAGTACTATGATTATGGTGATTATCAATCTATTGTTTATGTGTTGTTTATGATCTTGCATGCTCTCCGTTATTAGTAGAGGCTCTGGCCAAGTTTGTACTCTTAACTCCAAGAGGGAGTATTTATGCTCGATAGTGGGTTCATGCCTCCATTGAATCTGGGACAGTGACAGAAAGTTCTAAGGTTGTGGATGTGCTGTTGCCACTAGGGATAAAACATTGATTCTATGTCTAAGGATGTAGTTGTCGATTACATTACGCACCATACTTAATGCAATTGTCTGTTGCTTAGCAACTTAATACTGAATGGGGTTCGGATGATAACCTGAAGGTGGACTTTTTAGGCATAGATGCAGTTGGATGGCGGTCTATGTACTTTGTCGTAATGCCCAATTAAATCTCACTATATTTATCATATCATGTATATGCATTGTTATGCCTTTCTCTATTTGTCAATTGCCCGACTGTAATTTGTTCACCCAACATGCTTTTATCTTATGGGAGAGACACCTCTAGTGAACTGTGGACCCCGGTCCTATTCTTTACATAGCATACAATCTAATTGTGTTTTACTGTTTTCTTTGCAAACATCTTCCACTCGATACGTTTAATCCTTTGTTACAGCAAGCCGGTGAGATTGACAACCTCACTGTTTCGTTGGGGCAAAGTACTTTGGTTTTGTTGTGCAGATTCCACGTTGGCGCCGGAATCCCTGTTGTTGCGCCGCATCACATTTCGCCACCATCAACCTTCAACGTGCTTCTTGGCTCCCCCTGGTTCGATTGAACCTTGGTTTCTTTCTGAGGGAAAACTTGCTACTGTGCGCATCATATCTTCCTCTTGGGGTTCCCAACGAACGTGTGAGTTACACGCCATCAGTATGCCGGGGTTTATGATGTAAGATGAAACTTAACCTTTTGGTTTGTGCTGCAACATTTTATGCCGGTAAGCTGTACCGGTAACTTATTAAGTTATGTTTGTCTTAAGATATTTGCTTGTTGAGTTGCTTTTTCTTGCACTGCAATGATTCCGAAATTGTTTCCGCATCCAATTGATGCATACTTGGCTCTTTTGCCTTGGCTCTGCCTACCTTCTCTGGGCATTTTTGGCGTATGAGCACAAAGTTCTTTTACCAAGCAAGCATTTTCTTGAACTTAGAAATAACTTGAAATTTTTGCAAAAAACCGGTATAACCGGGGTTAGTTAAACTTTTCCGGATTGTTCTTTCCTGCTCTCTCTTTCCGCAGTTCATGTGCTTATCCCCTACCGGTTTATCTTGCTTGCCATGAAGCCAAGTTATGGACAACAGCAGAGTCGAAGACTCCGGTATGGTCTAGCACATTACTAAACCGGAAAGAAAAAACATTCAATAAGCAACCGGCAACAGAAAAAATAAACATGTTTCATGCAACTTAGTAAGGGTAGTCCCCGAGATTCATTCGAGATTCCGACATCTTTTTATTCATAGCAATTAAGGTACAAAAAGGAACTCTTACAGCACCACTTCAAGAGTAGAAAGGACGCAACAAAGCTACATTCCATGGGCGTTTGGTCTCCTCTCCTGACTTGTCCGCCTTTCCTTTCTTCCATTCCTGTGCATCAATTAGGTAATAGGCATCATTGTGGAGAGCCTTGCTCACAATGAAAGGTCCTTCCCATGGAGGGGAAAGCTTGTGCCGGCCTTCAGTGCGCTGCACTAGGCGTAGCACCAGGTCCCCTTCTCGGAACACTCTTGGATTAACCTTCCGGCTATGATAGCGTCTGAGGTTTTGCTGATAAATGGTTGTTCTTGCCAGAGCTAGTTCTCTTGCTTCTTCTAGCAAGTCCACATCATTTTCCCGGGCCTCCTTTACCTCTTCTTCGGTATAGAGCTGCACCCTTGGTGAATCATGGAGGATGTCGGTTGGTATGACCGCTTCTGCCCCATAAACCATGAAGAATGGCGTGTATCCGGTAGACCGGTTCGGAGTTGTTCTTAGACTCCACATCACTGATGGTAGCTCATCGATCCAACATCCCGGCGATTTTTCCATTGCATCAATGAGTCTTGGTTTGATACCGGAAAGTACCAAAGCATTCGTTCTTTCAACTTGGCCATTGCCTTGTGGGTGCGCCACTGAGCACAAATCCAACCGGATGTTCTTGTCTTCACAAAATCGTTTGAACTCTCCTTGAGCAAAGTTTGAGCCATTGTCGGTTATGATACTGTGCGGGTATCCATACCGCAGAATTACATCTTTTAGGAACTTTACCGCTGTGTGGCCATCACATTTTGCGATAGGCTTCACTTCCAGCCACTTGGTGAACTTATCCACCATTACCAAGATGTGGGTCATGTTTCCCCTTGCGGTTTTAAATGGTCCAACCATGTCCAGGCACCAAACAGCGAATGGCCAAGTTAACGGTATGGTTTTTAAACCGGATGCTGGGGTATGGTTTTGCTTGGCGTACCTCTGGCACCCATTGCATTTTCTTACCATATCCTCCGCATTTTCCAAAGCCGTTGGCCAATAGAATCCATGCCGGAACACTTTTGCCACCAGTGCCCTTGACGAGGCGTGGTGCCCGCATTCTCCTCGATGAATTTCCTCAAGCATTTCTCTTCCTTCTTCCGGCTCCACACATCTTTGGAGGACACCGGTAACACTTCTTTTGTATGCCTCACCGTTGATGATAGTGTAAGCTTTGGACCTCCTCTGTATCCTTCTGGACTCATTTTCGTCAACCGGCAAGGTGCCGTTGACCAGGAATTCCTTAATAGGTTTAACCCAAGATGGCGCTTCTCTAACCACGAACACCGGCATGTCTATGTCCATGCTGTCCACGAGCATTGCCTCCTCCGGCATGGGCGTCGCAGTCCCCGAGTTTACCGGTACAGTCCCCGAGTTTGCCGGAGCAGTCCCCGGGTTTCCTTCGTCAATCTCCATTGGCACCACATGCGACTCCGGTACGAAAATTGATTCCGACTCCGGGCTTGGCTTGATTGATGGAACTCTTAGATGTGCCAAGGCTATTCCGGGTGGAATTTCTTGCCTAGATGAGCCCAGCTTGGATAGAGCATCCGCGGCTTCATTTTCAGCCCGCGGTACATGGTGAAACTCACACCCTTCGAAGAAGCCGGCAATCTTTTGCACATGAAACCGGTATGAGGCCATGTTGGCATCTTTTGCATCCCAATCTCCGGAACACTGTTGCACCACAGATCTGAATCGCCGTAGCAAATGATCCGGAGCGCTCCGATTTCTTTTGCGACCTTAAGCCCGTGTATCAGAGCTTCATACTCAGCGACATTGTTTGATGCCCTGAAGTGCACTTGTAAAACATACCGGAGGTGATCTCCCTTAGGTGAGGTGAGTACCACACCGGCACCCAGACCTTCTTTGAGTTTGGATCCGTCAAAGTGCATCTTCCAGTATTCTATTTTGTGTTCCGGCGGCTTGTATTGTATCTCCGCCCAATCGACCAAGAAATCAGCTAAAGCTTGCGACTTTATGGCATCTCTTCTTTCATACACCGGTACATACGGTGATAGCTGAATTGCCCATTTTGCAATCCGGCCGCTGGCGTCCTTGTTACCCATGATATCGGAGATGGGTGCCTCACTCACCACCTTCATGGGGTGCTCCTCAAAGTAATGCTTGAGCTTCGTGGCGGCCATAAACACGCCATAAGTCATCTTTTGGAAGTGTGGGTAGTTCTGCTTTGAGGAGGAGAGCACCTCGCTCAGGTAGTATACCGGCCTCTGGACGGTTTTTCCTTCCTCTTCTCTTTCCACCACTACCACAACACTAACCACCCGGTTCGTTGCCGCTATATAAAGCAACATAGGTTCTCTTTCCAAGGGCGAGGCCAAGATCGGGGCCGTTACGAGCATGTTCTTCAATTCTTTAAACGCTGCGTCTGCCTGTGTGGTCCAGACGAAAGTATCCGATTTCTTCATCAAAGCATAGAGTGGCAAGGCCTTTTCTCCTAGCCTGCTTATGAACCGGCTTAGCGATGCCAAGCTTCCGGTAAACTTTTGCACATCTTTCAGTTCCCGTGGGATAGTCATTCTTTCTATTGCCCGGATTTTTACCGGATTGACCTCAATGCCCCGGCTTGACACAAGGAAACCAAGCAGCTTGCCGGCAGGGACACCGAAGGTGCATTTTGCCGGATTGAGTTTCATCCGGAACCGTCTTAGGTTATCAAATGTTTGCCGGATGTCATCGATTAAGGTATCTTTTACTTTAGTTTTTATCACAATATCATCCACATAAACTTGCACATTCTTTCCGATTTGATCAAACAAGCATTTTTGCATACAGCGCTGGTACGTTGCACCAGCGTTGCGCAAACCAAAAGGCATTGTAACATAGCAATAAGCCCCGTGCGGGGTAATGAACGCAGTTTTTATTTGATCTTCTTTTTTCAGAGGGATTTGGTGGAAGCCGGAATACGCATCCAGGAACGACAACAACTCACACCCAGCAGTAGAATCAATCACTTGATCGATTCGGGGCAAAGGGAAAGGATCTCTTGGGCAAGCTTTGTTGAGGTTGGTGTAGTCGATGCACATGCGCCACACCTTTGGAGCTTGTGCCTCCAGGTTCTCATCTTTTTCTTCTCGACCATCACCGGATTAGCCAGCCACTCTGTGTGCGTGACCTCCACGATGAAACCGGCAACTAACAGCTTTGTCACTTCTTCTCCAATGATTTTCCTCCTATCTTCCGCGAACCGGCGCAAGGGTTGTCTTACCGGCTTGGCATCCTTCCGGACGTTTAAAGAGTGCTCAGCCAGCTCCCTCGGAACTCCTACCAAGTCATCAGTTGACCAGGCAAAAATGTTCCGATTCTCACGGAGGAAGGCGACGAGCGCGCTTTCCTATGCTTGACTAAGGCCGGCACCGATATGAACGGTGCGCTCTGGGTAAGCCGGATCCAGCACAATGTCCTTTGTCTCGTTTGTCGGCTTGAATGCCGGTGAGGCCAAGTTTCCACTCATTGCCGCTAAGCTCAACTTTGAGGACTGAGCCAGCGCAACAGCAGTTTGCATTCTTTTCTTTTCCTCCGCTATTACCAGTGATTCTGCCAGGTTTGATCCGGCGGAAGCAGTTTCCATTGAGACTTTATAGTTTCCCACCACGGTCAAGGGTCCACGAGGTGCCGGCATCTTCATCTTGAGGTAAGCCGTATGGGTTGAGGCCATGAAAGCCGCCAATGCCGGTCTCCCCAGCAATGCATGGTAAGGACTATCTAAGTCCACCACCTCAAACTCAATGTTCTCAACACGACAATTGTCACGTCCTCCAAACGACACATCCACCCGAACTTTTCCTATCGGGGCGCAAGACAAACCGGGAACAATCCCATGGAAAGTTGTGTGAGTTGGCTGTAGCATATTCTCCGTTATGCCCAGCGTACGCATGGTGTGCTTGTACATGATGTTTATGCTGCTACCATTGTCTATCAGCACCTTGCTGAACTTTACCCGAGTTTCCGGCCCCTTCATGATTGGGTCCACAACAAGAGCGTATCCGCCCGGATTCGGCATGATTTTAGGGTGATCCTTGAACGACCATGTTATTTCCTGATCTGACCATAGCATGTACTTGGGTACTGCCGGCATCACCGCGTTCACTTCCATGGAACGGCGATGCACGCTCTGCCTGTCGGTTGGCTCGGTGACAAAGACAACCATGCACAAGTGTGGGTCTTCGTAAACATTCCGGCCCAAAGGTGCCGGTGGAGGTGGTTGATCACGATTCTCTTCCACCCGGTTAACTTGCTGGTATTGCTGCCTGTTTGGCTGAGGTTGTACCGGTAGAGCATTTGCTCCGGTAAGCGGTGGTGGTGGTGGTAGTTGTTGTTGGCGCAGCATATCTTGAGGCGGTGGCAACATTGTGGCGCACCCTTGTCCTTGCGCATCTTTCACTGCCCCTTTTGCATTAAGTACTTGGTCCAAGAACAATCCTTCGTCAGATGGTTTGACGGGTGGTCCGGGTTCGGCGTGTGCCACCGGCAAGGTTGGTCCATGGCGGCTTCCATGGTGTATTTCACAGGCTCTTGCCAATTCTTTTTCTGGCCCCAGGGCTTCTTCTCGACCCACTGCTTCTTAGGACCCGCCCATGGCTGCGATCTGGTTTTCTTTCTCTGACTGCCGCTGGCGTCATAATTTTCTTGCACAGCAGCAACTTGCTGCGGCGCATACCTTCGATCCGGAAAATCTTCCCTTCTTTAGTTGTTCCGGTTATCCCGGTATTGCTGTTGAGGCAGATTTGACTGCTCCGGCTCAGCTTGTACTGCCGGTTGCATTGGGTCTCCCAACGCATAATTTTCCGCGACACGTATCATTTCCGCCAAGGTTGTTGGCATGCTTCTCTGCAGCTTTTGCCACAAAGGTGATCCTCTCCGGCATCCTTGACTGAACCAAGCAATTGCTTGTGCCTCAATCACTCCTTCACATGTGTTTCTCATTGAGTTCCACCGGGTGAGATAATCTCGGTCTGTTTCTCCTATACGCTGTTGGCACAGCGCAAGTTGCTGGGGCCGGTTTGGCCTTTTGTAAGTGCTGCTGAAGTTGTTCACAAAGGCTTCCTCAAAATCCAACCATCCGTTAATGCTTCCTGCCGGCAAATTGTTAAGCCAAATCCTCGCAGGACCCACAAGGTAGGACGGTATGATTCTTACCGCCCAACGCCGGTTTACTCCACCACCAGCCACATAAACAGCTGTGACATAATCTGCCAGCCAGTCTTCCGGCTTGGTCGTACCATCATACGTTCTCGTGTCCCGGGGCAACTGGAAATTGCGCACCGGTGGTTCTTCTCTCATGATTCGTGGGCCAAAACACCTTGGGCCAGGAGGTCCCTCACATTCAACTATTGCGGAAAGATGTACTCTGTCCAACCTGTGCCTCGCATCCCGGTCTGGCAAACATCTTTCCCCCAGGCGTTCCCCAAAGGGTTCCGGTGGACTCTTGTTCGTTCCACCTCGGAATCTGATTCGTCATATCCTTCCGGTTCCGCGGCTCTTGCCTGCCGGTACCCTGGTGGTGGCATTTCTTCATCCACATATGCCACTCTTGCGGCTCGACAATTTTGCCCGGTTTCATATCTACCGGCATGATTGTTCCCGGCATAGCCTCCTTGGCGTCTGCCCCTTGGCTTTTTCTACCGGCATCATGTTGCCTGGCTTTTTGCTTTCCGGCAAGGACCGGATCATACACAGTCATCTGCCGTGCATTCTTTTCTCTTTCCCTTCTTTTGTCCGGATGAGGGGACGATGCCCTGTGACTTGCTTAGGCATTCTTTGTTGAACGCGCGGATTTTGAGGCCCTTTGCCTCGTTCAGCTTAGCTAGCTGCTCAGCATTTTGCTGCTCGATGGTTTCAGCAGCTCTTTTACACGCTCTTGCTGTTTTGCCAATTCGTCTCCGGAAAGCGATTCACATAGCTCTACTGCTGCTTTAGCGGCTTTTATAGTTTTATCCGGGCTACTGTACTTAGGCTTTTCTACGATGCTTACAGACACAGATGCACTTTTGCCGGCAAGAACTTCTTTGCACAAATCCTGATCTAGATTGCGAGCCTTAAGCCGGTTTTCCGGTATCCTAGCGGCATGAGCACTAACTGAAGCAAAGCCATGGGCAGCGTTGTACTCACGTAGGGTTAGGTTCAGCTCGCGCTGCGCCCGGATGATGTCGGTGCCACCGGTAAGCAGGGCCTTGCGCGTGGCCTCCAGCTCCTCCTGAGCCTTTGCCGGGTCGATGTTCTGCGCGATGGGCGTGGCCAGCGTGTGCATCGCCGCTTGAAGAGGTGTTGCCGGTGGTGCTGACGACGCTCCCACGACACATGCGTCACGCTCCAGCGGCGGTTTTGCCGGGCGGGTCGATGCCGCGCGTTCATCTCCTTCCTCCACAGCTCCCTTGCCGGTGTTGACCGCACCAGCCATCATGACCTCCATGCTGCCGGCGGCGCGGCCAGCGCACAGCCATCTTGGCGGATCCGGCGCCACCAGCACCGGCGAGAGGCGCTGGCGCACGGGAACGGTGCCGAAATAGACGCGGATGCTGCCGAACTCGATGGTGCGGCCGTTCTGCGGGAACTTGCCGCCGTTGGCGAAGCAGCCTGCGTTGCCGTTGATGAAGTCCATGTTGTAGATGCGTTGCACGAGCGCGGACACCGTGCGCTCGCCGTTGATGTCGAGGATGCCCGCCCGAATATGAACTCCAGCAAGCGCCACTTCATGCCCCACGGTGGGCGCCAACTGTCGTCGTGGGAACAAACAGATGCCATAGGATGGCTTATCTTGGGGCCGAATGGACGCTAGAGGATTCGGGGGAGGGTTTGTGACTAGATGGGACGAACTTCCGGATGGTTTCCTCAAGAACTTGGCCAAGGCCAGAGGTTGAAGAAGAAAGACACAAGGAAGAACTCACGCTAGATCACTATCTTCATTGATCTCCACAGGTTACAGGTTCAAGCTTACAAGGTTCTCTCTCTATCTTCTCTATTGCTCCGCGCGTATGAAAGAGGCTGCCCCTCTCCTTATACAGGGGAGAGGGTGGCTTATAAGACAAGAAACCCTAATGGGATCTTTGACTAGACAAACTACTTTACAAAGATACTTTATAAAGCTACTTTAATCATAGATGACGCCGGGGTCTTCTTTAAACATGGAGGCTGACGTCCTCCGGCTTCTTTGGCCGTCATCCTCTTCTTTGTCTTCAGGCCTTCGTTTAAAGCTACTTTGCTTAGCTCATCCTTGTCTTTTAGCTCTGACGGAATCTTTGACCAGCTAGCCGACATGCTCTTCCTTCCGGTGCTCGGTATCTTTCCTTCCGGTTCCGGTATACCCCTCTTGGGGATACCGGCTTAGCTTACTTAGCCAAATTCCTATCTTTGAGTTTCGGTGCAAATATTAAACCGGTATCTTGATGGATAAGACCATCCGGTTTGGCATGCCTTTGGCATACAGGGGGTCATCCCCCCAACACCACCGCCCCCCGCCCCTGCCCGTCGCCACCGGCCGTGGGCCGGCCGCCCCCGCTCGCCCAGGCCCCTGTCGCGTGATGCCGCCCCGGCCCCCTGACCCTAGGCCCTGCCCCGCCTCGGCCAGCCGCCGGCCCCCGCCGCCACCCCTGCGCGCTGCCCCGCCGACGTGGTCGTCGTGCTCTCGCTATCGCAGAACGCCGTGTACGAGCCCAGGACCAAGGAGACACACGCCGCATACGAGGCGCGGCTCGGCGTCATCCAGCAGCAGCTCGGCGGGCAGCCCCCCGACGTGCTCTGCGACGCCGCCCCGGCCCCCGGCCGCGACCGACGCGACGCACAGACGAGCGCCAGCAGCCGTCGCTTGGTCCCAGCCGGCAACTGCCGGCGGCGTGCAGTTGCGATTTCCTGAAAGTTCAGCGCGCCACGAGTGGGGGGTTGGCCCTGTATTCAGCCTCCCGCCCCGTACAAGTAGGGGGCCAGAAGCCACCCCTAACTGAAACTGTAAAAATCGACGCGAGGACTGTTTTACGGGATCTGCTAGACAGACGGGTAGAGCCCTACCCTATATATCGACGGTTATTTTATGGGCCTGGGACTTTTAGGCGGTCTGTTAGACATGCTCTAACTGTCAAACATGCTAACGAAGTGGTCTCGGCCTGCATGACAATTCAATCAGATTGGAGTTCTCAATTTTTGTATCTTCTGGTTCTGGTGCGTCTGCTCGATCCAGGGGCATTGGTCTTCGTTAAACCGGAGCGCATGACTAAATTGGTACTATTGGGTTAGGATTGGGAGGATTGAAATGGAGTTCTGGTGCCAGCCCAAATTATTTAGGTATAGTAAAAGAAAGGCTCCTACACAATTAATTAATGGGATTGTTTGAATATTATTATTCAAGCTGAGAATTATGGCCTGCTGTATTGAATGTCACTGGTAGAAAAAAGGGTTTTGGTCGCGGTTCGCAACAGCCATTAGTCGCGGTTGCGCAACCGCGACTAACGATGCGCGACTAAAGGCCCCGCCACGTGGGCGGCTGGCATGCGCCGGGGCGAAGGACCTTTAGTCCCGGTTTGTAACACGAATCGGGACTAAATGCTATTTTGAGTTATTTTTTAATTAATTTTGGTTTTCTAATTATTTTTCACTCCCTCTTTTTTTTCTATTTTTTAGAATTTCTACTATTTCTGTTATTTGCATAGTTTAGTCTCTATCTCTAACTACACTTATCTCTAGTCAAATTACATACTCGTGGTCAAACTTCCCGCTTGGTCACCCATCCTCCCACTACTCTAGCACGCTTAACTTCCGAGTTCCATCCCGTTCCGCATCCAAGTGCTTCGCACGCATTTATGTGATAGTAGTATCATATCAATCCTATTAACATGTTGGTCGATGTCACATTTCTTTATTGTTTGAATTTCAAATAATTATTTTAATAAACAAAATTAATGATGTAATAATAATCTTGAACAAATAAATAAACATTAACTTTTTAATTTGTATTATTTTTAATTTTATTAATTAATTAAATATTTTTTGCCAAACCTAAAACCTAAAAATTTGAAAATCTAAAAATTGGGTAAAAATGATAGTAATCTTTATGCAGGATGCAATTATTAATTTTAGGTTTTAAAAAATAAAAAATATATAAAATCCGTAATTTATAGCAAAAACTAAAATCTTCCTGCTTTTCTATTTCCATTTGGAATTTTGAGAATCTAAAATTTTGTGAATTCGGATGTCAATTTTTCCCAGGATTTTTTTTGATATATTATACGTTTTTTTCCGACGTCGTATGCAAAAGTTATTGCGGTTTTACCATTTTTTAAACTTTTTTTGCAAAAAAAGTGAAAATTCGAATTTTTTAATTTCTCCGAATAGTAGGTTGCATTACATACAAGAATCTGAAAACATTTTTTTTTGAATTTTCTATCATTTTTTTTGTATTTTACAAACCAAAAAAAGGCGATCCGGGGGGGGGGGGGTGTAGGGCGCGTGGGGAGCGACTAAAGGGGTACCCTTTAGTCGCGGTTGGTGCCTTTAGTCGCGGTTGGTGTCCCCAACCGCGACTAAAACGCCGCCTCATCCCTCCATAGCCCTTTAGTCCCGGTTGGTGTTACCAACCGCGACTAAAGGGGTACCCTTTCGTCTCGGATGGAGCATTAGTCGCGGGTCGCCTCCCGAACCGCGAGTAAAGCCCCCTTTAGTCGCGGTTCGAACCTTTTTCTACTAGTGTATATAGATCATGTGAAAATCTAAGCTTAGTTAGATAACTAAGTCCCCTTATCTTGTTGGAACTTCAAAAACGGGCAAGTACTCCTATTAAGCACCTACATTTTTTCAGAAAAACAAACTACAATGCAGGCTGTAGTTGTGCAAAGTCCAGACAAACATACACAAAATCTCGGTAATATTTTGCAAAAGTAATTTATCAAATAATTTTTCTACTGGTACTATTATAGTTCCATAGCGAAGCACGGGCAATGTGCTAGTCTATATAAAGCGTGAAAGAGCGTAGCACGCAGCATGGTACGAAATAATAAATCTACAAAATATTTCACCAAAAACATCTTGCTTCATTTGCAATGCAATGTACTTTTCATACTGCTACGCTTGGTAGACATTTTACAAGTGCCGGCTTCTCCGCACATCCGCGCAGGGCCTCCACTACAAAACCAGCGCGAGCACTTCTAACCTAGTCGAGCTCCAAAAAACACTGTAATGCGACTCTTCTCTGTCAAAAACTAGTTGAGGGGAGAATTATAGTACTCCTACATCAGATGAAGAACTTGATTAATGTGTAAATATAAGTGTTCATTATAACATCTTCATAATCATGAACAGTCTTAGATACATAAATAAGGGTAGAGAGTGGGGCGGGAGAGCCGTCCAAATTTGATTGGTTGCCTCCTACCTGCACCTCTGACCTCTCACAACTTATAAGGTGTCGACCTCAAAACTATTATTCAAGTATATCTCCTCTATATACGGCATGAATGAATATAATTATGCAGGAGTTTGTATGTCTCACCGCCTCGTATATATGTTCGGCTAGATTATTTGAGATCTTGAGTCAAAATTAAGCTGATCGGAAGAAGATCACTTCACTTCTTGCTCACTTGGCCGAGTAGGAGGTGTCGGCCTTCCAGCCCTCAGGAATGACGTCCTCGACTTCGGATTTGGTGCCGCCCTCGGTGGTGTAGCGGACGGTGAATGGGCCCGTCAGCTTATCGGGGGTGTCGATCCTCCACACTGCTCCCCATGATTCCTTGAGCTCGATCCACTTATCCTTGCCCTTCTCCTTGATGTCCACGGCCACCACGTCGCCGTCACCGTCGACGTACTTCACCAGAATAGCCAGGTAGTTGGGGTTGGAACCCTTCTCGACGTGGAACGTTGGCTTGGTGCCGTCCGGGTATTTGCACTTGACCCGCCTGAACTGGAGCTCCAGCTCGCCGGCACTGCGGAGCTTCTGCTCCTCGCCCTTCTTCGCCATGGACCCGAACGCGTGGCCCGAGAGGTCGAAGTGGTAGGGTGCGATGGGCTCCTCGTTGTCGTCGGTGATTGTGACGGTGACAGCCTCGCCGGAGCAGGACTCGGGCTTGGTGCACTTGATCTCGAAGCAGGAGCCGCAGCCGCGGCCGTCCTTGAAGATGGGGGTGTTGCCGCAGCCGGTCATGCCGTTGAACGGCGCCTTGTCGACGTCCTTGTACCCGCACGCGCCTCCGTTGTCCTTGGGACCGGCGCCGGTCGGCTTGCCGTACCAGGTGCTCTTCGCGTCCAGCCACTTGTCGCCGTACTCGGCCGTGATGTTGGGGCCCGGAGGCACCTTCGCGATGCCGTGCGCGCTGCCCAGGAACACGGCGAACAGCGCCATCACCAGGAGCACCGACGAGGAAGACGCCATCTTAAATTGTTAATTGGTTGCTGCTTGTTGCTGTTGTGCTGTGATACGTACGAGGGATGGTATTTAAGGGCGGGAGCGGGCGACCTAATAGGGGAAGGTCCGGCGATATTGGTGACGTACGCGGCTGGCCGTGACCAGGATAGCTTGTCCGTCCATGCATACACGGCTAGCCATCATCGTCGGAGGTTCATGTTCCTGGTCCGGCGATGACGAAGTGAACCGAGTTTAGGATGGCTGGATGGCTGGATGGCTGGATCCTCTTTTTATTTTGCGAATTGACCATTTGTTTTGCGAATTGGATGGCTGGATCCTACCTATAAAGACGTGCATCTGCTGGACATTAGAACGTCACGAAAAACACCTCGACTGAACTAAGTACTTCCGTTCACAAAAAGATGTATCAACTTTGTAAAAATATACATGGCACATCTGACAAACAATACATCTGATCATAAGGTGCCTTCCCGTGCCACAACATAGAGAAACATCTTTTCAGAAGTGCATATGTAGTAAAACGGTTTCGACCCCTCGGGCCGCCCTCGCGAGGCGGCTCCAGGGGCTCCCAAACCCTAGCCGCCGAAGAACTCCTCCATCGCATCTCCTCGGCCGCTGCCGCTGCCGGCGTCGGCGGTGGCGGCCACGCTCGGCCGCCGAAGGTGGGGGGGGGGGAGCAGGTAGAAAAAAGGCCTTCCGGACAGCCCCATTAGTCGCGGATATGCAAGATCCGCGACCAATGGGACCTTTAGTCGCGGCCCTTGTGGCTAACCGCGATCAAAGGCCTGGGCCCAGGGTGCTCGGTGGCCAGCTGGTGGACGGGAGGGGCTTTAGTCGCGGTTGGCCAGGCCAACCGCGACTAAATGTCCTCAGGCCTGGCCCAAAGGCCTTTAGTCGCCGTTGGCCAGGCCAACCGCGACTAAAGCCCCTCCCCTATATATACCATCCAGCCCACAGCACTTAGCCATTTGGTGCCACTTCTCTTCACAAACTTCACAAGGGGGTGTAGGGTTTGCTTTTGGCTCCTCTTATGCACACAAGGTGTTTGATGAAATGTCCCAAGAGCATGAAACAAACATGATATGAAGTGTCGGAGCCACACTTGAGCGAGCTTCCTCATTTATTTTTTCCTCCTCGATCGCGGTTAGCAACAACTTGAACCTTTCATATATATGTGTCATTGATAAAATATGCATATGTGTGTAGTTTATTGTTTAATTTCTATTTAGTTTAACAAATGCATGATGGTTAATTATATATTTTGTATTATAATAATGCAGATGAATCGGCAATGGATGTACGCTAGCCGACTCTCCGGCGAATTCACTACGGGTTTGAAAGATTTCCTCGTAGTGGCTAATGCGAACAAGCAGGGGGGTTTTGTTATCTGTCCATGTGTTGGCTGTAAGAATCAGAAGGGTTACTCTTCCTCAAGGGAAGTTCACCTGCACCTGATTCGGCATGGTTTCATGCCAAGCTATAATTGTTGGACCAAGCATGGAGAAAGAGGGGTTATAATGGAAGAAGATGAAGAAGGGGATGACATCGATGAGAGCTATCTTGATCATTTCGGTGATACTTTCATGGATGATGCTGAAGGTGGGGAAGGTGAAGGGGAAGGTGATCAAGAAGAGGCACGTGATGAGCCCGTTGATGATCTTGGTCGGACCATTGCTGATGCACGGAGTCGCTGCGAAACTGAAAAGGAGAGGGAGAATTTGGATCGCATGTTAGAGGATCACAGGAAGGCGATGTACCCCGGATGCGATGATGGTCTGAAAAAGCTGGGCTGCACACTGGATTTGCTGAAATGGAAGGCACAGGCAGGTGTAGCTGACTCGGCATTTGAAAACTTGCTGAAAATGTTGAAGAATATGTTTCCAAAGAATAACGAGTTGCCCGCCAGTACGTACGAAGCAAAGAAGGTTGTCTGCCCTCTAGGTTCTGAAGATACATGCATGCATCAACGACTGCATCCTCTACCGCGGTGAATACGAGAATTTGAATGAATGCCGGTATGCACTGCATTGCGTTATAAGATCAGAGGCGATGACCCTGGTGACGATGTTGAGGGTCAGAAACCCAGGAAGAAGGTTCCCGCCAAGGTGATGTGGTATGCTCCTATAATACCACGGTTGAAACGTCTGTTCAGGAACAAAGAGCATGCCAAGTTGTTGCGATGGCACAAAGAGGACCGTAAGTCGGACGGGGAGTTGAGACACCCCGCAGATGGAACGCAATGGAGAAAGATCGACAGAGAGTTTAAAGATTTTTAAATGAATTAGTTTAATTTTTCTAAAAGTTTTGATATATTATTTGTATTTTTAATTTTTTAAATGAATTAGTTTTATTTTTCTGAATTTTTTGATATATTATTTGTATTTTTAAGATTTTGAAATGAATTAGATTTATTTTTCTGAATTTTTTCATATATTATTTGTATTTTATGATTTTTAAATGAACTAGTTTTATTTTTCTGAATTTTTTGATATATTATTTGTATTTTTCAGATTTTTAAATGAATTATTTTTATTTTTCTGGATTTTTTGATATATTATTTGTATTTTTCTGATTTAGAAATGAATTAGTTTATTTTTTCTGAATTTTTTGATATATTATTTGTATTTTTAAGATTTTTAAATGAATTAGTTTTATTTTTCTGAATTTTTATATATTATTTGTATTTTTCAGATTTAGAAATGAATTTTGTTTTGAAAAAAAGCCTTTAGTCGCGGTTGGCCTGGCCAACCGCGACTAAGGTTTCGCGGAAAGTTGGGCGAAAAAGCCTTTGGTCGCGGTTGGTGTGGCCAACCGCGACTAAGTACCCTTTAGTCGCGGTTGGCCACATCAACCGCGACCAAAGGGGGGTCCCTATATAACTGGCGCTGAACGGCCGCGCCGAACAGTTCGCCATTCTCTTCGTCTTCATCGCGCGCCAGAGAGGAGGAGATCGTCGCCACGCCGCCGCCTGGAGGATCGTCGCACGCCGCCGCAGACGCCGCCGTTCGTCTCCGCGCCGCCGTTCGTTGCGCCCGCCGGGAAAACGCCGCCCCGCGAACGTCGTCTCCGCCTCCCGCCGCCGCCGACCGTGTCCAGACCGACGACCGCGCGCGCCCGCGCCGCCCAACCAGCAGCCTTTGCAGCGCGCCGCCCCTGCGCCCCGCCGCTACGCGCGCCGCCGGGGCCGCGCCGCCGCGAGGCGCGCGAAGGAGAGGAAGAATCGAGGCACTGGCCAAAAAACTTTAATTTTTTTCTTTTTTTTATGTTTTTTTGTTATTTTTAATTTTAACTATACTTAACAAAAAAACTTAAAACTTTGTAACTTATAACAAAAAACTTAAAACTTTGTAACTTATAACAAAAAAACTTAAAACTTTGTAATTAACTTCACACAAACTTTAATTAACTTAACAAAAAAATTATACTTTGGAATGTTATTTTCTTAACATATTAATACTTTGGAATGTTATTAAGTAAAAATAATAATATTGGAATGTTATTTTCTTAACATATAATACTTTGGAATGTTATTAAGTAAAAATAATAATATTGGAATGTTAAAATTTGAGACTTAAAAAACTAAAAGAAGACTTAAAATTTGAGACTTAAAAATTTCAGACTTAAAATTTTAGACTTAAAATTTAAGACTTAAAATTTAAGACTTAAAATTAACTAAATAATTGAGACTTAAAATTTTGAGACTTAAAAAACTAAAAGAAGACTTAAAATTTGAGACTTAAAAATTTCAGACTTAAAATTTTAGACTTAAAATTTAAGACTTAAAATTAACTAAATAATTGAGACTTAAAATTTTGAGACTTAAAAAACTAAAAGAAGACTTAAAATTTGAGACTTAAAAATTTCAGACTTAAAATTTAAGACTTAAAATTTAAGACTTAAAATTAACTAAATAATTGAGACTTAAAATTTTGAGACTTAAAAAACTAAAAGAAGACTTATAATTTGAGACTTAAAATAGCTAGGGCGGGGGCGCGCGCCACACACGCACACATGCAATAGCTAGGGCGGCGCCCGCCGGCGCCCCGGCCCCTCCAATCTCTCCCGACGCACACACGCGCTCTTCCGCGACACCCTCTCCCACCCCTTCCAGCTCGCCGGCCCCCTCCTTTTGGCACCGCCCTTTCGCCACCGCCACCGCCCCCCTTCTGCACTTAATTAATTTGTTTTTACTACATGTTTTCAGGACTGACATATGGCGGACGATAGAGCTGACCCGATTCTGGACAACTATGATCTGGACGCTGAAGACCATATATTCGGCATCATAAAAGGCGATATTCCATATGTGCCGACCGGACAAGAAGAAGATGATATCTCTTCTTATCTGAACCTTGACGGTGAAGATGAAGGGCGCCGTCAGCAAGATGATGCCGAAGAAACGTCGATAAACGACGATCTTCAATTGGAAGTAGCAACCACCTCCGGCGCCGAGTTATATATATACATTGAGCCTCTGGTGATACAAACTAACTGATTTGAATAAATATGTGTGTACTAACGCGCGCGACTCTCTTTCTTATTTTAGCCCTCGGCCGGATCATCGAAACAATCGAGTACGTCGTCAAAGCGTGGCGCAACCAAGACGCTGAAACAAGGAGAAATATATACCATCGAGGTTATCGACAGTGCAACCGGCAAGCCGCTGGAGCCCGAGAAGAATGCCACCAAGTTTATCAACCAATGCGGAGCCGTTGTTAGAGACAACGTCTCGATCACCGTCCAGGAGTGGAATGAGCCAAAGAAGGCACGTCTTGGTTTCACTTTTGTCGACAAGAGAACAAAAAAAGATTGCTTGCAAAAGCTTCTGCAACATGTCGTCCTACCTCCGGAATACCACAAATTGGATGAGGAGGGTAACAAGATTGCGGAAAACAAGAAGAGGAGGAAGCTACTCAAACAGTTCGCTCTTGGAAAGATGGCCAGTGCATTCCGGAAATTCAAGCAAAATCTAGCCCGTGACTATGTCAACCAGAACAAGACTCTGGATTTCAAAGGACAATATGAGAAACTGAAACATGATTGGCCAGAATTTGTGAAGCAAAAGAAATCGGAGCAGTTCCTTGAACTATCGAAAAAAATAAGGAAAATGCGGCTAAGAAGGAGTACAATCATATTATGGGGCCAGGAGGGTATCGCCTTTGGGAGCCTAGGTGGGAGAAGATGGAGAACGAGCTGAGGGCGCGAGGAATCCGTCCAGGTACGGAGGGATGGGACCCAAGGGCCAAAAGCTGGTGGTACGGGCATGGGGGATCGCTGAACCCGGAGACAGGAGAGTGTGTTTACCGGGGCAAAATAATTAAACCCACCGAAAAGCTTATTGAGGCAATGAGGGATGCTCAAGAGGGGAAGATCAAGTTCAACGGAGAGAACGACGCGCTGACGAAAGCCCTCGGGAATCCTGAACACGGAGGACGTGTACGAGGCATGGGGCACATTCCGTGGAAAATAGGGTTCCCCCAGAACGATGACCCGTACGGTTACAGAAGCCGTAAGAGAAAGATGGATCGGGATGCAGATGTTGTGGCGCGGTTGGCATCGGAAATGGATGTGATGAAGAAAACCGTGAGTAGCCGAAAGAGATGCAGCTCGGGCGCAGCATGAAGATCATCCAATGGATCTCGGAAGCCAGCAGAGAAGAAGCAGCGTGGCTTCCACGGAGCCCCACCGGCTGGTGCACCGACGATCGAAATTACTGCACCGGAGCCTCTGGTGGTCGAAATTACTGCACCGGAGCCTCCTCGCTACCCCGTGGACGATATAAAGGAGATGAAAGCATGTCATCTGTATTATCCTATCGGGAACATGTCCATGAAGGTAGCCATCGGCAGTGCTTTACCACCTGGAGCACTCCACCACAACAACCCCATTCCAGATGGCTATGCTCGTGTCACGGTGGAGGACATAGTCCAAGGGTTTGAGGACCTGGACATTGACATTGCTACACCTGAAGGGGCGACAAGCGCCAGTTCATTCTATGGCAGAAGAAGTTTATCAAGTTTCCAGGCGAGGCGCCAAGGCAAACAAGTCCACCCCCTCCGGTGGTGGTGGCGGCGGCGGTGGTGGTGGTGGTGGTTCACCTACACCTCCGGCGGGTAAGCCGACGCCGCCCCCCAATTCACCTCCGGCGGGTAAGCAGACGCCGCCCCCCGGTCCTCGTCCGGCGGGTGATCAGACGCCGCCCCCCAATCCACCTCCGGCGAAGAAGCAGAGGCAGTCTTGGGTTATTAACCCGGAGCCTTATGTACCTGCAACCACAAAGATACCAGAGCCATCACTAAAGCCTCTCACCCCGAGGCCTTGGGAACTTAGTGTGGAGCAAAATGCAGCGGTCGTGGCTGCTCAGCATGAGAAATGGCAGGCGGACTGCAAGAAGAAAAGAGAGCCCGAGCCCAAACAAGTATTTTCTGAGAAGGAAAAGAGCTGGGCTAAGTCATTTTTGAACACACCGTCCCAAGCCGCGAAGAATCTGCCTGACGACTATGAACGTGAACTTCGTAGTCAAGCACTCGTGGTCGGGGGGAAACAAGTTGCCCAGCTCGGGGAACAAAGTAAACAGTCGATCGCCCCGCTCATAGTGAAAGCCGCAGGTCCGGAGGACGATGCCCCTGATGTCATAGCAGCTGCGGCAGCACAGGGATTGACTGTAGCGAGAGCCAAAGAACAAGCGGCAGACTTAGGTCTGACTCTTCGTGCAGCGTTAGGCCTTGATGACGTGGCAATGAAGGACGTAGTATTTACATATGTGAAGAATGGTCCTCTCGTCGAGCCTGCGCAGGAAGAGGATCTACCTCGACAAATGAAAGGTCTGCTAAATTGGTACAAGGCTTACATACAACTTAAAAATGCCAAAGACTATATTTATGCGGAAGTTAGACCTGAGCATCACTTCAAACATTACTATATAACAATTCATCGGAGTGAATTGTTCCAGCTGTTCAATCTGCGCGAGCTCGACAAATCTATCATCGGTTGCTATGTTCTGTAAGTGATTTATTAATTTCTACCCCATCTCGTTCATTGCCTGCACTATAAATATATATATTGTCCTAACTATCTTGTTGTGTACGCTATTATGCAGAATAAAGAAGCGGGAAATGCGAATAAGGCGCGTCCATGATGTTGGGTTCATTGACCCACAAATCGTTAATTCATATGTGTTAGAACACCACCCCAAAGACGTGGAGGATGACCTGTGGCGGTTTCTTATAAAACAGGAACTCAAAAGTGATATTCTATTTCCTTACCATTTTGGGTGAGTGTTTCTGTCTTGAGCACATTCTCTTTTGTTTACTCCATGCATGGTATGTGGCTAATCGATGAGTTATGCATGACTGTGCATGTATCGTGTCCGCAGGTTCCACTGGATTCTGCTAGTAATTCAAATTCAGAACTCCACAGTTCTCGTCCACGACTCTCTGAATATGGATCCGAAGCATTGGGCCGACATGAGAAAAATAATGCAAAAGTAACTATTTTCATTCGTTTGCGCTCTATATCGATCGGCCTTTTTCGTTCATCATTTCCTAATATCAAGTAACTAATTAATAAATCTCTTGTTCATTTAATTTTCCTTGCCTCGTAGGGTTTGGAGACGGTTCGTAGATCAAAAGGTCGGTGAATTCAAAAAAGAGCTACATTTTAAAAGGGCAAAGGCTGCGACTGGGGATATTCAGCCACCGGGGACCAATCTATGTGGATACTATGTTTGTGAGAGGATCCGGAGATACACCACTGAGCGGCAGCCGTCTGAGAACAACATCAGGAGGAATAACCTCCGGACGACGCTTACTCCAGAAGCTCGCTTCCGACCACTTCAAGAGGAACTAGCTGGATGGTTCGCGAGGGAAGTCATCGATCCTAGAGGAGAACACTATGTAGAGGACGTAGAACTTTATATGCACTAAATATGTATGGAAACTTGTTCAAAATTGTATATGGTCATCCGATATCGAATATATATTGTATATTCCTCTTGAATTCTTTTTGTTCTAATTTCAAATTTGTTTGAAATTGTACATTCATATGCATGTATGTAGTACGGTAGAATATGTGAAACTCCTTCAAAATTAAAACCCAAAAGAAATAAAACAATACAAATTAAAAACAAACCAGATTTAGGGGGAGGGGGCTAAACCCTAAACCCTGCGGAGGCCTTTAGTCGCGGTTGGCCAGAAGAACCGCGACTAAAGGTCCTCCGCCCTGGCGCTCGCCTGCCGCCCACATGGACGGGCCTTTAGTCGCGGTTCGTAAGGAACCGCGACTAAAGGGGGCCTTTAGTCGCGCCTAATTGGTCGCGGTTGCGCAACCGTGACTAATGGCAGTTGCCAACCGCGACCAAAGGCCATTTTTCTACCAGTGGGGCGACGGCGGCGCGCTCGGCAGGCCCTTCCGCGCGCGCGGGCGGGTCTCCTCAGGGGCGGCGATGGTGGAAAGATGGTCCGGCGGCGAGCATGGCGGGGCATGTTGGAGATATTCCCAAGAGGCAATAATAAAATGGTTATTATATATGTTTGTGTTTATGATAAATGTTTACATACCATGCTATAATTATATTAACCGAAACATTGATACATGTGTGTTATGTAAACAACAAGGAGTCCCTAGTAAGCCTCTTGTATAACTAGCTTGTTGATTAATAGATGATCAAGGTTTCATGATCATGAACATTGGATGTTATTAATGACAAGGTTATGTCATTGATGAATGATGTAATGGACATACTCCCAAATAAGCGTAGCATAAGATCACGTCATTAAGTTCATTTGCTATAAGCTTTCAATACATAGTTACCTAGTCCTTCGACCATGAGATCATGTAAATTACTTATGCCGGAAGGGTACTTTGATTACATCAAACGCCACTACGTAAATGGGTGGTTATAAAGGTGGGATTAGGTATCCGGAAAGTATGAGTTGAGGCATATGGATCAACGGTGGGATTTGTCCATCCCGATGACGGATAGATATACTCTGGGCCCTCTCGGTGGAATGTCGTCTAATTGGCTTGCAAGCATATGAATGGTTCATAAGAGACCACATACCACGGTACGAGTAAGAGTACTTGTCGAGAGACGAGGTTGAACAAGGTATCGTGATACCAATGATCAAACCTCGGACAAGTAAAATATCGCGTGACAAAGGGAATCGGTATCGTATGTAAATGGTTCAATCGATCACTAAGTCATCGATGAATATGTGGGAGCCATTATGGATCTCTAGATCCCGCTATTGGTTATTGGTCGGAGAGAAGTCTCAACCATGTCTGCATAGTTCGCGAACCGTAGGGTGACACACTTAAGGTTTTGATGTCGTTTGAGTAGATATGGAATATGGAATGGAGTTCGAAGTTTTGTTCGGAGTCTCGGATGGGATCCAGGACATCACGAGGAGTTGGAATGGTCCAGAGAATAAGATTCATATATAGGAAGTCATATTCCAAGTTTGGAAATGATCCGGTGCATTTATGGCAGGTTCTAGAAGGTTCTAGAAAAGTCCGGAAGAAACGCACTATGGAAGGTGGAGTCCCGGAGGGACTCCACAAGCTTGGCCGGCCAAACCCTAAGGGGAGGAGTCCCAGGTGGGCTCCACCTAGGGTGGCCGGCCACCCCACCTCAAGGAAAGGTGGGAGTCCCACCTTGAGTAGGACTCCCCCTTTAGTAGGTTTCCCACTTTTGGGAGGTTTTGTTGTTGGGGTCTTATTCGAAGACTTGGAATACAACTCTTGGGGACTTCCACCTATATAATGAGGAGCCTAGGGGAGGGGCCGGACACACCTTGCCACCCTTGGCCGCAGCCCCTAGTTGGCCGGCGCCCAAGCCCTCCTCTCCCCAAACCCTAGCTACCTCTCCTCCACCTACAACTCCTGCAGCGCATAGGCGAAGCCCTGCCGGAGTTCTCCACCACCACCGCCACCACGCCGTCGTGCTGCCGGGATTTCGAGGAGGATCTACTACTTCCGCTGCCCGCTGGAACGGGGAGGAGGACGTCGTCGTCATCAACACCGAACGTGTGACCGAGTACGGAGGTGCTTCCCGATTGTGGCACCGTCAAGTTCTTCTACGCGCTTTTGCAAGCGGTCAAGATCTTCTACGCGCTTTTGCAAGCGGCAAGTGATCGACTACATCCACCACGAGATCTAATATCGTTAGGCTTTGGAAATCTTCGAGGGTTAGTCTCATGATCTTCTCGTTGCTACCATCTACTAGATTAGATCTTGGCTTGTGTTTCGTTCTTGCGGTAGGAAAATTTTTGTTTTCTATGCTACGAATCCCAACAGTGGTATCAGAGTCGTGTCTATGCATAGATTGGTTGCACGAGTAGAACACAATGGTTTTGTGGGCGTTGATGATTTTGTTATCTTTAGTTCGTGTATTTTGCATCTTGCGGCATAGTGGGATGAAGCGGCCCGGGCTAACTTTACATGACCGCGTTTATGAGACTTGCTCCACGCTCGACATGCAACTTGTATTGCATAAGTGGCTTTGCGGGTGTCTGTCTCTCCCACTATAGTGAAGATCCAATTTACTATTTCTATTGACAACACTAGTATCACTGTTGTGGTTCATGTTCGTAGGTAGATTGGATCTTACTCGAAAAACCTAAACCACGTAAAATATGCAAACCAAATTAGAGACGTCTAACTTGTTTTTGCAGGGTTTGGTGATGTGATATGGCCATGATGTGATGATGAATATGTATGAGATGATCATTATTATATTGTGGCAACCGGCAGGAGCCTTATGGTTGTCTTTATATTTCATGTTGTAGTATTATTTCAAAGTAGTTGTAATAGTTGCTACACACGGTGAACAACAATGAAGACGGCGCCATGGACCTTGACGCTACGCCGATGATGATGGAGATCATGCCCGTTGATGATGGAGATCATGTCCGTGCTTTGGAGATGAAGATCAAAGGCGCAAAGACTAAAGGGCCATATCATATCACATATGAATTGCATGTGATGTTAATCCTTTATGCATCTTATTTTGCTTAGATCGCGACGGTAGCATTATAAGATGATCCCTCACATTAATATCAAGATAATAAAGTGTTCTCCCCTCGTATGCACCGTTGCTACAGTTCATCGTTTCGAAGCATCTCGTGATGATCGGATGTGATAGATTCTACGTTCACATACAATGGATGTAAGCCATGTTTGCACACGCGGAATACTTGGGTTTGCTTGACGAGCCTAGCATGTACAGACATGGCCTCGGGACAACGGAAACCGAAAGGTTGAACACGAGTCATATGGATGATATGATCAATATGTTGATGTTCACCATTGAAGCTACATCATCTCACGTGATGATCGGTTTTGGTGTAGTGGATGTGGATCGTGTGCCACTTAACAACTATGAGGGATGTTGTATTAAGTGGGAGTTCATTAGTAATTAGATTAAAACTTGAACTAATTATCATGAACATAGTCTGAATAGTATTTTGAATTAATTTGTAGAATTGGCATCCGTTTTCTACCATGCTTTAGTCTTGTAATTGAGATAGAAATACTGTTAAGTCTGACAAATAACTTTACGGACTGGTACCGTATTGTTAAAGAATCAAGAAATGATTAAGTCCTATTGCAAACTTTTAGTAAACCTCACATTGTTGATTCAAAGAACAATGGTTTCAATTAGTACCTAAAATCATCTTGTCTCCATGAAACTTGAAGTTCAAATCCATTTGAAATTAAAGTAAGGAGCTGAAAATTTTGTTTTCAGAAATAAGCAAGGTATGAGATATATGTGATATCTAAGACCTTATTGCAAGATGATAGAATATAATCTAGTGAGACTACATAAACTGATAAGTTTTATGGGAATGTACGAAGGTTGAAGACGCCAGGCGTCCCAATCCTCCAACTATTGGGGCACTAACAATATTCACATATCCATGAATTGATCGTCCTTAGTATGCACCGTTGCTAAGACTCGTCGTTTCGAAGCATCTCGTGATGATCAGGTGTTATAGATTCCACGATTGCATACAACGGGTGCAAGCCAGATTTGCACATGCGAATACTAAGGTTAAACTTTACGAGCCTAGCATGTACAGACATGGTCTCGGATAGTCGTCATGATATGATGGATAATATTATGAGTGAAATTGTTCATCATATTACAAAGTTACTAATAGTGAAATCTAGAACACTTGTCATATGATGATCAACTTCAAAGAAAGAACCTCAAGGTTATTGGTATTTGACCAATGGACCTAGAAGTTGTTGAAGGTGAAGTGTTTTCTGAGAATGAGGAAAGCTAAAAGAGAAACTACAAAAGATATTTTGGCAGAAAGAAAGAAAAGACTAGAAAGTCTAGCTCAGGTGTATATAGATGATATACATGTATTCCTTATTTGGTCACATAATGAAATTATTGGGTATTAGTACTAGATTGGTTGGTATGAGATGTCATACAATACAACGCAATACAAGAATACGATGGCCTAAGTGACTGATAAGGAATATGGTAATAATGCACGTCTGGAACATAATAAAGTGTTATTATGTTTGTCGTTGGCATTCTACCTAGCCCTTAGAATTTATAATAAAGAACTTAATAATTTTTTTTCTCTGGTCAAATGAAAACAATGAGTTGTTCAAATTATGACATTACTCCATGTACGATAGATAAGTTATTATAAATCTTAATGGTAAAACACACATACATAACACTGACGCTAAAATGCCATAAGGCAAATGATTTGAATTCCACTTATTTGTGGAACCGCCATTTAGGTCATGTTAGAAAGGAACGCATGAAGAAACTCCATGCAGATGGATTTTTTGAGTCATTTGATTTTTGAATCATTTGGCGCTTGCAAATCTTTTCTAAAGAGAATGACTAAAATACCATTCATAGGCCAAGAGTTGAACGGGCAACTAACTTAGTGGAAACATACATGATGATATATGTGATTCACTGGGCATAGTTGTGTGCGGGAGATTCTTCTACTTCATGAAAACTTCCAACAATAAATTGAGTATATATATGTGGATATATTCGATAAGTGTAGAACAGATATTGGAGATTGCACAGCACCAATAGGGCCGGCTGCTCATATATATATAGGCGGACACATGTACAATTACAGGTACAACCCTGAGAAAACACGGGGACCTATACCTATACAATATGTTACTCAACACCTCCCACAGTCGAAGGGTCGGCACCGACACACAGACTGGAGCGAAACTCAGGAAAAGTCGTGGATGGCAATCCCTTCGTCATGATATCGGCAAATTGCTGAGACGTCGGTACGTGAAGAACGCGAACGCGACCGAGTCACTACAAGAAAAGTTGCCATGGCCGACGAAGTTGAAGTCGCGCCGTGGTTGCTGGTGTACCATGGCCGACGATTTTGGTCCCTCCGTGGTGCATGTCAAAACTTTTTTTTTCTCGTTTTTGAGGCCACCTCGCGACGAAAGCGGCCAAAACGTGGCGTATGGTGGCCCGGGACGTGGTGCATCTCGAAATCTCGGGTTCGCCGGCCGAGTCAACGCAAATCCGCACCGCCGAGGGATGTAGGGCCCAGATGGCAGCCTCTCTGGCATTGTTTTTTCTACATCGCGCCATCTCGTTCAACGTTCTCCGATCGAGCCGTTTACGATGCAGGATCATGGGTCCCGCATGTCATCCTCTATGAACCAAAATTCTTTCTATTCTTGGATTTTTTGACCCCCTGATTTCTGGCTACTTCCTTTTTCTTTTGATCCCTTGCCGCCTTGGAAACGTTGAGACCGCTGCTGCTAAATGGGACCTGCATGTCATCCTCTATGTGCAATCAACTTTCTTTTCTTGGAGTTTTTTTGGCACCTCAAATTTGGTCACTTGCCTTTTTCTTTCGATCCCCTGCCGCCTCTCAAACGGTGATACCGCTGCTGCTGGACCCGCATGTCATCCTCTATGTACTATAAAACTTTCTTTTCTTGAATTATTTTTGGCACCTCATATTTGGTCACTTACCTTTTTCTTTCGATCCCCTGCCGCCTCTCAAACGGTGATACCGCTGCTGCTAGCTGGGACCCGCATGTCATCCTCAATGTACTATAAAACTTTCTTTTCCTGGATTATTTTTGGCACCTCAAATTTGGTCACTTGCCTTTTCTTTCGATCCCCCCGCCTCTCAAACGGTGATACCTGCTGCTAACTGGACCCGCATGTCATCCTCAATGTACTATAAAACTTTCTTTTCCTGGATTATTTTTGGCACCTCAAATTTGGTCACTTGCC
This sequence comes from Lolium multiflorum, assembly GCA_030979885.1. Classification (NCBI taxonomy): domain Eukaryota; kingdom Viridiplantae; phylum Streptophyta; class Magnoliopsida; order Poales; family Poaceae; genus Lolium; species Lolium multiflorum. The sequence continues at coordinate 172,259 of JAUUTY010000014.1, read as the reverse complement.
TTTTCTTTCGATCCCCTGCCGCCTCTCAAACGGTGATACCGCTGCTGCTATGGGACCCGCATGTCATCCTCTATGTACTATAAAACTTTCTTTTCTTGAATTATTTTTGGCACCTCATATTTGGTCACTTACCTTTTTCTTTCGATCCCCTGCCGCCTCTCAAACGGTGATACGCTGCTGCTAAATGGGACCGCATGTCATCCTCTATGTACTATAAAACTTTCTTTTCTTGGATTTTTTTGGCACCTCATATTTCGTCACTTGACTTTTTCTTTCGATCACCTGCTGCCTCTCAAACGGTGATACCGCTGCTGCTAAATGGGACCCGCATGTCATCCTCTATGTACTATAAAACTTTCTTTTCTTGGATTTTTTTGGCACCTCATATTTGGTCACTTGACTTTTTCTTTCGATCCCCTGCTGCCTCTCAAACAGTGATACCGCTGCTGCTAAATGGGACCCGCATGTCATCCTCTATGTACTATAAAACTTTCTTTTCTTGGATTTTTTTTGGCACCTCATATTTGGTCACTTGACTTTTTCTTTCGATCCCCTGCTGCCTCTCAAACGGTGATACCGCTGCTGCTAAATGGGACCCGCATGTCATCCTCTATGTACTATAAAACTTTCTTTTCTTGAATTATTTTTGGCTCCTCATATTTGGGCACTTGCCTTTTTCTTTCGATCTCATGCCACGTTTGAAACGTTGAGGAACCTGCTGGCTCATGGGACCCGCATGTCATCCTCTATGTGCTATAAAAGTTTCCTTTGTTGGATTTTTTTCACCCTCTGATTTTTGGCTTGCCTTTTTCTTTTGATCCCCTGCCCCCTTTGAAACGTTGAGTAAGCTGTTGGCTCAAGGGACCCGCATGTCATCCTCTATGTCCATCAACTTTCTTTTCTTGGATTTTTTTTCACCCCTAATTACTAGCTACTTTCTTTTTCTTTTGATCTCAAGCCGCATTACAAACATTGAGACCGCTGCTGCAAAATGGGACCCACATGTCATCCTCTATGTACAATAAATCTTGGATTATTTTTGGCTCCTGATATTTGGTCACTTGCCTTTTTCTTTCGATCTCATGCCGCCTTTGAAACGTTGAGTAAGCTGCTGGCTCATGGGTCCCGCATGTCATCCTCTACGAACAATAAAAGTTTCCTTTCTTGGAGTTATTTTTACCCCTAATTTCTGGCTATTTGCCTTTTTCTTTTGATCCCTGCCCCCGTTGAAACGATGAGGACGCTGTTGGCAGGTCGGTCCCACATGTCATCCTCTATGAACAATAAAAGTTTCCTTTGGTGGATTTATTTTTGACCCCTAATTAATTTCTGGCTATTTCCTTTATTTTTCTTTTGATCCCCTGCCGCCTTGGAATTGTTGAGAATGCTGCTGCCTCATTTTTCTTTTGGTCCTGTGCCGCCTTGGAAACGTTGAGACCGCTGCTACAAAATGGGACCCGCATGTCATCCTCTATGTACAATAAAGTTTCTTTTCTTGGATTATTTTTGGCTCCTGATATTATGTCACTTGCCTTTTTCTTTCGATCTCATGCCGACTTTGAAACGTTGAGGATGCTGCTGCCTCATGGGTCCCGCATGTCATCCTCTCAGAACGATAAATGTTTTCTTTTCTTGTATTTTTTTACCAACTGATTTTTGGCTTTTTTTATTTCGATCCCCTGCCGCCTTTGAAACGTTGACTCCCGCTGCTGGCTCATGGGTCCCCGATGTCAGCCTCCCCGTACAAGAAACATGTGATATCTTATTTTGCAGACAATAAACATTGTATTTCGCTCCGAGCTATTGCAAACGGATAAATTAAATCTTTATATCTACATAAACAAACTTATATGTTGAATCTCCTTGTTTTTTGTTTTTGCGAAGCATAGGACTTTCTGTTTTTTTTGAGAAAAATCCGAACTTTCCTGTTTTGGAGTGGGCTGAAATTGTACGAGTCAAAAGGCCCAGCAGGATAGTTCGAAGGCCCAGATGTCCAGATACAGCCCAATTAAAATCTTTCTTTTCTTGGATTTTTTCACACCCTGATTTCTGGCTACTTCATTTTTCTTTCGGTCCTGTGCCGCCTTGGAACGTTGAGACCGCTGCTACAAAATGGGACCCGCATGTCATCCTCTATGTACAATAAAGTTTCTTTTCTTGGATTATTTTTGGCTCCTGATATTATGTCACTTGACTTTTTCTTTCAATCTCATGCCGACTTTGAAACGTTGAGGAAGCTGCTGGCTCATGGGTCCCGCATGTCATCCTCTATGAACAATAAAAGTTTTCTTTGTTGGATTTATTTTTTCCCTAATTTCTGGCTATTTGTCTTTTTCTTTTGATCCCCTGCCCCCTTTGAAACGATGACGACGCAGCTGGCAAGTCGGTCCCACATGTCATCCTCTATGAACAATAAAAGTTTCCTTTGATGGATTTATTTTTACCCTAATTAATTTCTGGCTATTTCCTTTTTATTTTGATCCCCTGCCGCCTTGAAATAGTTGAGGATGCTGCTGCCTCATGGGTCCCGCATGTCATACTCTCAGAAGGTAAATGTTTCTTTTCTTGAATTTGTTTACCAACTGATTTTTGGCTTATTTTTTCTTTCGATCTCCTGCCACCTTTAAAACGTTGACGACGCTGCTGGCTCATGGGTCCCCAATGTCAGCCTCCCCATACTGCAAATCCTCTTTCTGCAAAGGTTGTATTTCTAGATAGATAAGGTGGATTCGAATCTGCCATGGTTCAGGCAGCTCAGGTAAGCCTTCTTGCACTAATTAATGGAAGTAGTGTATCGCAAGGTCAAGACATGTGGCTCGTGTAATGAATCTATATGAATCATGTTGTGGGTTCAATCTGATAGTTCTCTAACAGGTCAGCCAAAATAGAAATTAAGTTTTTTTCTAAAAGGGAAATGCAAATTAAGATGAACACAAACATTAGTTATCATAATAGCTGATCATACATACATACTTGCTAAGAGCAAAAGCTTGCCAGAGTTTTACCACCCATACAATTAATTAGCAGTTCAGATAAGATAACCTTATATAAGTATAACTACAAATGCATTTGCTAAGGGCTCATGGGACAACAGAACTAGACAACCGCGAACTTTATGACCAGCATGTCATAGCGGCATCGAAAGATCTTGACCTTCAACTTTGATCCAATGCGAAGTTTGGCACCGTCAATGAACTTTTTCCACCTGGAAGTAACAGCCAAGCGTGGGACTGACAGAGTACCGTCCCTCCACGGTGAGACCTTCACTCTCCATGACGAGGGATATCTTGCCCCTTCGGCCAGCATTGAGATCCTTGGAGATACTTTTAGGCAATTTCTGATTCAAAGCAAGAGATACCACCAAAAATTAGTCAATGGCACCAATGCACTGAACCATGTGAGACTTTGAGCAGAGAAGACATCAAGATAAGAGCAGTTATGCTGTCATATACTCACGAACATAGCCTTCGATGCGTCCTGGTCACCACACGGGTGGCCACAGCAATGAGCTGAGACCTCGGTGATCTGGCTGGGGCAGGTGCATGAGCCTGGGCTGGTACACGAGCTGGTGCTGATGCGGGAGACTGCTGGGCAGGTGCGATAAACGGTGCCTCTAGAGGAACCGGTGCTGATGCAGGAGACTGTTGGGCAGGTGCAGTGCTAGAGGAACCGAGTGCTGATGCGGGAGCCTGCTGGGCATGTGTAGTATATGGGGCCTCTACAGGAACCAATGCTGATGTAGGGGACTGCTGGGTAGATAAACGGAGCTGGTACAGGAACCGGTGCTGATGCGGGAGAGTGGGAAGCCGGTGCCGGTGCTGGTGTGGTTGCCCTTTGTGACATCCGCTCTTGTTCCGTCAGGGGATCTGCAGCTTTGATCATGTTAAACCCAGCAAGCTAGAAAAGAGGGAATGGTTTAGAACAACTGCTCAGAATGCAGTTATCAAAAGATATGAGTAGAAAAAAGTTACATATTATATATTTGGAAGTGTCTCCAACTCTGTAAGCAGTTACGTATATCTGCCCGTTTGAGTTTCTGATCCTCAGCTCGTCGCCCTTCTTCAGACCGTAGTCAAAAGCAAACTTTCTCCAATCATGTCCATACAAATATGTGATGGCCTGCGTCTTGTAGACATACACCTCATAGACCGTGTAGGTGTTCATCAATTTGCCATTGCCATGCATAGTGAAAGATCCTTCATGCGGACACATCTGGTTAATCATTGGACGAAGTTCACAAGGTACAGTCTGCATGTGAAAATTGATACAAATGTAAGAAGCAGGAAGACTAAAAACAAGAATTTACTATATGCCAATTCATGCTAAACCACTGAGAATACATACCTGTAACTCTGTGAAGGAGCTACTAGAAAGGTAGATAGAGCCATAGGAGGTGTTATATGCGGGGTATGTACATGGGCCCGCCATATTCCCGCAAGCTCGGCATCGGGATGGTGAAGGAAACATGGGAGGTACTACTGGTGCGTAGCGCTGAACGTAAGTGGAAGAATTAGGTTGTGTAAAGTGCATAGTTCAGAGCAATGCAAATGTTGACAAGCAAGTGCATAACACTATGTTACAAACTGAACAGTGAAAAATTAGTGTATGATGAATATAAGCATGCTAATTTGGTGTTTCCGAATTCCAAAAAGCATTAGACAGAGCCGGTGATAATATCAGACATAAATCATGGCATGTATATGTGGCTTAAGAAAATATACCCGAACCCTTGGATGGTTACGGCCCGGCTGATCCTTGGACTTGAGCTTATATAAGCATCCAGAAGGTGGGGCTGACAGTAACTTGGTGGCAGCCTCTGCAGATGCCTCATCAGCAGCAGTTGCAATCCTTTTGACCAATGAAGGCTTAGCAGTTTCAGTCTGCATATAAAAATTGAAGAGCAACAGACATCAGCAGTGATATATAAAATGAATCTATGAGACACTGATGCATATAGTGCTGGATGTAAGTGGAAGAATAGGTGTGTGTGTTTCTGAACTATTGGTAAGCATTAGACAAAGCCGGCAATAAACAGACAAAAATCAAATCATGTATGAGGATTAAGAAAATATACCTGCTTACTGAAAAGGGTACCACCCAGCTGGCCCGTGGCCTTGTGCTTGAGGAGGTTTTCAGAAGATGGTGGCAGCACCATCGTCTTCACAGCAGCCTCATCGGGATCATTTTTTATCCATTTAGAGGAACAGAAGTTTCATCCTGCATATGAATAGCAACAGAACTCATCATTGATATTTAATAAATCTATGAGATAGACTGATGCAAATAGTACGGGTGTAAGTGGAAGAATAGGGTTGTGCATAGAGAACAGTTGACAACAATGCAAATGATTACAAAAGAAGCCAATGGAAATCAACAGTTTATATACTGGATGAGACAGACTGAAAAGTGAAAAATTAGTGTATGATGATTGTAAGCAAACGCAGTGTTTCTGAACTTTTGGTAAGCATTAGACAAAGCCAACAGTAATTAAACAGATAATAATGAAATCATGTATGTGGATTAAGAAAATATACCAGATTCATTAAAAGGTCACCACCCGGCTGGCCCATGGCCTCGTGCTTGTAGAGGTTTTCGGAAGATGGTGCCGGCACCATCGTCCTCACAGCAGCCTCATTAGCCCCATTTTGCATCCACTTGAGTAAAGGCGCAGCAGTTTCAGCCTGCATAAGAATGGGAACAGATCTCAGCAGTGATATTGAATGACTCTGAGACAGACTGATGCATATAGTGCTAGATGTAAGTGGAAGGGTATGGCCGTGTATGGACAACAGTTCACAACAATGCAAGGGTGTGTTCGGTTCTGAAACAGCGTGGAATGGAATGGAATGGTTCCATTTCAGAGGAATGGAATGGTTACATTTTTGTTCGGTTGGGAAAAATGGAGAGCAGAAGAGATCGAGGTTAAACTAACCAATTGTCTCAAAATTTTAATTAACAATTGCAAATGACATTTTAATCTCAAAGTCGTAATTAACAGCGCCTAATGGTGCTCTTTTAATCTAAAATTCGAAATTAACATCATTTTATGTTGGGTTAGGGGAACTGGAGTAGATGAACATTACTGTATGATGATTGTAAGCAAACGAATTTGGTGTTTCTAAACTTTTGGCTTCGAGATCTTATGGGTTTCAACTCTAGCCTACCCCAACTTGTTTGGGACTGAAAGGCTTGGTTGTTGTTGTTGTTGTTGTAAACTTTTGGCAAGCATAGAAAAAACCGACAATAAACAGAGAAAAATCAAGGCATGTTTTGTGGATTAAGAAAATATACCATATTCATTAAAAGATCACCACCCAGCTGGTGCGTGGCCTTGTGCTTGTAGAGGCATTTAGAAGATGGGGGCGGCATCAACATGGTCGTCCCAGATTCCCAATTTTTTTTGGAAATAGGCATCCCGGCCTCTGCATCAATCGATGCGTACGACCCTTTATTAAAAAAAAATTCTGAAAGTATTACAACTTATTACAACTCATGGATCGCAGAGAGTCTCAACATGAATCAACCACCTAAAATGACTAAAAGAAAAAAATGTCAGAACATCATGAAGTGAGGCGCCTCTCAAATCGCCAACCGCACCGGCTGTAGAAATTTCGTGCTACCGTCACCAAACGGTTGCACCCAATATCCATGTCCTGGCGCTCCGCAACCGGCTGGAGAAAGGACCACATATGGATCCATTGCGTAACCAAAGGGATAACCTGCAGAAAAGATGGATAGCTTTTTCTGTTAAAGATGAAATCATTACGGACATGCCATATAGACCATAACAGAGCACACACCCCAATTCTTATATGGCCTTTATCCTTTTTCGCAACTCCATTTAGCCAGTTTCCAAACAAGTTTACAACACTAGATGGCGGAGGTATATTAAAAGTAATAAAAATGATCAACCAAAGGATTCTTGCAAAAGGGCATGAAAAGAAAAGGTGTTGTATTGTTTCCTCTTGATCGCAAAAACAACACTTAGAACAACCATGCCAAGACCATTTGATAAGATTATCTTTACTTAAGATCACTTCTTTTTGAAGAAACCACATAAAAGTTTTGATTTTAAGTGACCCTCTACTGAAGAAGTCCTGCTTGACGTTCATTAAACCCTTCCAAAAGGGAGAATCAGTGGGTTTAGCAGAGACTGTGAGAGAGCTTTTGTTCTTAGATATTTGGTATGAAGTAATTCTTGCCACACACCCTATTCATTCATGAGCTTATATAGCCACTTTCTAAGTAAACTCTTATTCTTATGTTCTAACACCTCAATACCCAAACCACCCTGATCTTTCGGTCTACAAATGATGTCCCATTTGGTTAATCTATATTTTTTTGTGCCCATCACTCTGCCAAAAGAATCGAGATCTGAAGAAATCAAGTCTTTTTCTCACCCCTATTGAAATTTCTAAGAATGAAAGCATAAACATCTGTAGACTTCTGAGAACCGAATTTATGAGAGTAAGCCTATCACCGTAAGAAAGCATCTTGCCCGCCCATCCACTGAGTTTCTTCTCAAATCTATCTTCCACTGATTTCCATTCACCATTTTTAAATTTCATAATGTGTATTTGAATTCCAAGATATCTAAACGGAAGCGAACCTATATCGCAACCAAAAAGATTCTTGTATTGGTCCTCTGATTCTTTTTCTCTCCCGAAACAGAAAATCTCATTTTTACAAAAAATTATCTTGAGACCAGAGCTGCTCAAAGATACACAAGAACTAACTTCATATTAAGTGCTTTGTCAAGATCAAGCTCCATAAAAAGGATAGTATCATCAGCATACTGTAAAATCGACAGCCCCCCATCAACCAAATGAGGAATTAAGCCACTCACTTGTCCATCTTGTTTTGCCCTCGCAATAATGATTGCAAGCATGTCGGCAACAATATTAAACAGGATAGGCGATAGAGGATCTTCCTGCTGTAACCCTTCCTTTGTTTGAAAATAGTGACCTATGTCATCATTCACTCTAATTCCAACACTTCCCTTTTCAATATACCTCTGAACCCACTCACACCATTTGGTGTCAAAGCCCTTCATACGCATAGCTTGTTGCAAGAAAGACCAATTAATTTTATCATACGCTTTTTCAAAATCCATTTTAAGGAGAACACCATCCATTTTCTTCCTATGGAAGTTCGTAGATGGTCTCATGGAGAATCACTACACCTTCAAGAATATGCCTTCCAGGCATGAAAGCCGTTTGAATGGGTTGAATCACGCTCTCAGCTATACCAGTCACTCTATTAGTACCAACCTTAGTGAACACCTTGAAACTAACATTTAAGAGACATATTGGCCTGTACTATTGGATCTGAATGGCTTTTTCCTTTTTGGGAAATAAAATGATAGTTTCAAAATTTAGGTGAAAGAGGGGCAAATCTCCTGTTTGAAAACTTCAAAACATTGCCATGAAATCCCCTTTAATAATTTCCTAGAAGAATTGATAAATTTATCTGGAAACCCGTCCGGGCCAGGCGCTTTATTTTTTTCCATTTGTGAGATTGCTTCAGAAACTTCTTTTTCGGTAAAATCCGCCGTTAAGATAATGTTTTCCTCCTCGGAAATTTGTTTGATATCATGTCTTATCGACTCATCCATAACACAAGTAGACCTGTCCGATGGACCAAAAAGTTGTTTATAATATTCAGAGATATAATTTTTAAGGTTCTCTTGACCTATGATATTCCCTTCATCTTGTTCGAGCTGAAATTTTTTCTTCCGTCTATGTTTACCATTTGCGATAAGGTGGAAATATTTAGTGTTATAACCCCCGTCTTGAATATATTTAACCTTATCCCTTCGAGCCCATTTAGATTCTTCATCCCGGCGTAACTTAGCAATTGCATCGAGGGCATTATGCATATGTTTCCTCTCCTCGTCATCTAGAGGGATAACCTCGGCCTTCCTATCAAGGGTGTCAATAATACTAAGCCAATAATCCTTTTCAATTCTGTAAGAACTATTAAGGTTCTTTGTCCAGCCTCGTAGAGATTGTCTGACATGACGGATCTTATTTTGCCACACCTCAATTGGATTGGCACCAAGAAATCGAAGTCCACTCCCGAGCTACCATTTGAAAAAAATTCTCTTGTTTTAACCAATGCATAGGAAAGAAAATCATACTCCTGCAACACAAAAGATACCGAAAGAGAAGGCGACGACATATGGATGTACAAAAGATGTCGGATCAGTAAATAAATTTCTTCCGCATAAGTGTGGAACACCTAAAATCAACGGACCTATTTCGCTAGGGAAATGACCATACGTTGCATTAGGTAGTAGGTTAATCTGGCCTGTTAGAAGACAACCTTAACAGTACACTGTGCGAGCAAAGAAAGATGGAGCCAGATTGGGTGCCTCCTACATACACCTCTCACAAGGTGTCGACTTCAAACTCTTATTCAGGCATCTCTCTCCTCTCTATACGGCATGAATGAATATACTCATGCAGGAGCTTGTATGTCTCACAGCCTCTGGCTGGATTATTAGAGATCTTGAGTCAAAATTAAGCTGATCGGAAGAAGATCACTTCACTTCTTGCTCACTTGGCCGAGTAGGAGGTGTCGGCCTTCCAGCCCTCAGGAATGACATCCTCAACTTCGGATTTGGTGCCGCCCTCGGTGGTGTAGCGGACGGTGAATGGGCCTGTCAGCTTATCGGGGGTGTCGATCCTCCAGACTGCTCCCCACGACTCCTTGAGCTCGATCCACTTATCCTTACCTTTCTCCTTGATGTCCACGGCCACCACGTCGCCGTCGCCGTCGACGTACTTCACCAGAATAGCCAGGTAGTTGGGGTTGGAACCCTTCTCGACGTGGAACGTTGGCTTGGTGCCGTCCGGGTACTTGCACTTGACCCGCCTGAACTGGAGCTCCAGCTCGCCAGCGCTGCGGAGCTTCTGCTCCTCGCCCTTCTTCGCCATGGACCCGAACGCGTGGCCCGAGAGGTCGAAGTGGTAGGGTGCGATGGGCTCCTCGTTGTCGTCGGTGATTGTGACGGTGACAGCCTCGCCGGAGCAGGACTCGGGCTTGGTGCACTTGATCTCGAAGCAGGAGCCGCAGCCGCGGCCGTCCTTGAAGATGGGGGTGTTGCCGCAGCCGGTCATGCCGTTGAACGGCGCCTTGTCGACGTCCTTGTACCCGCACGCGCCACCGTTGTCCTTGGGACCGGCGCCGGTCGGCTTGCCGTACCAGGTGCTCTTCGCGTCCAGCCACTTGTCGCCGTACTCGGCAGTGATGTTGGGGCCAGGTGGTACCTTCGCGATGCCGTGCGCGCTGCCCAGGAACACGGCGAACAGCGCCACCACAAGGAGCACCGACGAGGAGGACGCCATCTTGTCTTGAATTTGTAATTGCTGATGTAGTGTGCCTCTACATTCTACAATCGATGTGTTTTTATAAGACAGATAACAGAGAGCTGGACCAGCGGGGAAGGCTCCGGCGATGTCGGTGGTTTACGCGGCTAGCCGTGACCAGGCAAAATTGTCCGTACATGCATACCTGGCTCGCCATCATCTTCGGAGGTGCATGTCCTCGAGAGCTCGACCGGTCTATGACGTGAACGTTAGTTTTGGGTTGGCTTGTAATTATCCTGTTCTCTGAGTCGCCGATAAATAGACGTACCATAGGATGGAGTATTTATCAGCTCGACATCAAAATGTCAGCAGACACAAATGATAAAGATTTTATGGCACCTGAACTGTAAGGGCACTCACAATGCATTGTTTTTTTTTTGGTAAAGGGTATTTAATTACTTAAAAGTTTTAAACGTTACATTTGGTCTCTGCATAGCTAAGATGCACATAATCGCTTATAAAGCATGGAAAAAACTCGATACACAACCATCGTGGTGTTGCATCGACCACTAAGATAGAGAAGGGTAAATCCTATGATTATGCTGCCACCCATCACTACGGGAAAAACTGTAGTTCCAGTGTTGCCGAACCTTTGCCGTGTGCCAAGCGTCACGGAACACGGCAATTACAAGCTTTGTCGTGCTCCACGGATAAAGAACACGACAAAGATATAAAACACGGTACCATACACAAAAAGAACACGGCAAAGAACCAACCACGGTAAAGGTTCGAAAAAGAACACGGCAAAGAGCCGAACACGGCGAACTTCGGCCAGGACACACGGCAAAGGTCGGCGGCACGGCAAAGGCTGCGCGACGTGTCCGGAGGGAGTTCTCGAGACGGCGCCGTCATAACGACGTGGCTTTGCCGTGTGTCCCCAACGAACACACGGCAAAGGTCCTTGTCCCGCGCACACCCCTCCCCTCCCGCCAACTTTTCCCGCGCGAAGTAGTATGTCGGCAGCATTTTGGCGTGAAACTATCGCCGTGTGCAAAATAGGAAGGAACACGGCAAAAATGGCTTTGCCGGGTGCCAGACCAAAAGGAACACAGCAAAGATTGCTTTGCCGTGTGCCACATCAAAAAGAACACAGCAAAGGTCAATTTCCCTCTTCTTCCCCGCCATTTCTCTCTTCTTTCCCGCCATTTCTTTTCCTCCATTTCAGCACTCGCCCTCCCTATATATACCCATGTATCGGGCATTTCTCCTCCACATATCCACCGGCACTTCTCCTCTCTAGCACCGGCAACCAATTCTCCTCTAAACACCACCAGCGAAGAATCCATCCTCTACAGCCGTCGAGATGCCTCCTCGTCGCCGTACCAACCATAGCAACACGAGCTTCACAGGCGTCCGTTTGCGGGGCGTCGTTTTATGTGACCTAGTAGCGAGAACAAAAGACGGATGTGGGATATGTATGTTCTTCTGAAAAACCCTTCACGAAATGAGCTATCATGTCCGGAGTTATATGGCTTTTAGGGCAAAAGAGCTAGGTATTGCCCTCCGGACACGCATAGTTTGTCGGAACGAGCCCATATCGGGCACGTGTGTGTGCCTTGGGACGGGAAGCAACGCCGTATGCAGTGTTTCCCTTTCGGTGCCACGAAAAACCTGTTTCACATTTTTTGAGTGCCGAAGCGGGCAATTTTTGTGAAGCAGCTATAGAGGGCGCATTCAATAATTCAGCGGGACCTCTGCACGTTGATAGAGGAACCCATATACACCGCGGATCACATGCGTGCCGCGTGGGTTAGCTTTCTGGGTAGACCCGCTGCTCCGTGCGGTGTCCTGCTGATTCCCCTGGAAACGGTCTGGATTTGAACTAAGCGTCCACTTTCTGTCGCCCCAATTTTTTTGGAAAAATCATTTTTAGAACCGGGACACGTTATTTTATGTGTAAAGGTAACCTCGGTTTCGCGCGTTCCCAACTTGGTGAACCCCGGCCTGCGGTTCTGGTGGTTCGTCATTTCATGTGAGTCCCATTTTGGGCAGAAATGTATCGAAACAAAGTCGGAAATATGCGAGACGTTGCGGGGCATCGTTTTATGTGACCTAGTAGCGAGAACAAAAGACGGATGTGGGATATGGATGTTCTTCTGAAAAACCCTTCACGAAATGAGCTATCATGTCCGGAGTTATATGGCTTTTAGAGCCAAAGAGCTAGGTATTGCCCTCCGGACACGCATAGTTTGTCGGAACGAGCCCATATCGGGCACGTGCGTGTGCCTTGGGACGGGAAGCAACGCCGTATGCAGTGTTTCCCTTTCGGTGCCACGAAAAACCCGTTTCACATTTTTCGAGTGCCGAAGCGGGCTATTTTTGTGAAGCAGCTACAGATGGTGCATTCAATAATTCAGCGGGACCTCTGCACGTTGATAGAGGAACCCATATACACCGCGGATCACATGCATGCCGCGTGGGTTAGCTTTCTGGGTAGACATGCGGCTCCGTGCGGTGTCCTGTCGATTCCGCTGGAAACGGTCCGGATTTGAACTAAGCGTCCACTTTCTGTCGCCCAAATTTTTTTGGAAAAATCATTTTTAGAACCGAGACACGTTATTTTATGTGTAAAGGTAACCTCGGTTTCGCGCGTTCCCAACTTGGTGAACCCCGGCCTGCGGTTCTGGTGGTTCGTCATTTCATGTGAGTCCCATTTTGGGCAGAAATGTATCGAAACAAAGTCGGAAATATGCGAGACGTTGCGGGGCGTCGTTTTATGTGACCTAGTAGCGAGAACAAAAGACGGATGTGGGATATGTATGTTCTTCTGAAAAACCCTTCACGAAATGAGCTATCATGTCCGGAGTTATATGGCTTTTAGGGCAAAAGAGCTAGGTATTGCCCTCCGGACACGCATAGTTTGTCGGAACGAGCCCATATCGGGCACGTGCGTGTGCCTTGGGACGGGAAGCAACGCCGTATGCAGTGTTTCCCTTTCGGTGCCACGAAAAACCCGTTTCACATTTTTCGAGTGCCGAAGCGGGCTATTTTTGTGAAGCAGCTACAGAGGGCGCATTCAATAATTCAGCGGGACCTCTGCACGTTGATAGAGGAACCCATATACACCGCGGATCACATGCGTGCCGCGTGGGTTAGCTTTCTGGGTAGACCCGCTGCTCCGTGCGGTGTCCTGCCGATTCCGTTGGAAACGGTCCGGATTTGAACTAAGCGTCCACTTTCTGTCGCCCCAATTTTTTGGAAAAATCATTTTTAGAAACGGGACACGTTATTTTATGTGTAAAGGTAACCTCGGTTTCGCGCGTTCCCAACTTGGTGAACCCCGGCCTGCGGTTCTGGTGGTTCGTCATTTCATGTGAGTCCCATTTTGGGCAGAAATGTATCGAAACAAAGTCGGAAATATGCGAGACGTTGCGGGGCATCGTTTTATGTGACCTAGTAGCGAGAACAAAAGACGGATGTGGGATATGGATCTTCTTCTGAAAAACCCTTCACGAAATGAGCTATCATGTCCGGTGTTATATGGCTTTTAGAGCCAAAGAGCTAGGTATTGCCCTCCGGACACGCATAGTTTGTCGGAACGAGCCCATATCGGGCACGTGCGTGTGCCTTGGGACGGGAAGCAACGCCGTATGCAGTGTTTCCCTTTCGGTGCCACGAAAAACCCGTTTCACATTTTTCGAGTGCCGAAGCGGGCTATTTTTGTGAAGCAGCTACAGATGGTGCATTAAATAATTCAGCGGGACCTCTGCACGTTGATAGAGGAACCCATATACACCGCGGATCACATGCATGCCGCGTGGGTTAGCTTTCTGGGTAGACATGCGGCTCCGTGCGGTGTCCTGTCGATTCCGCTGGAAACGGTCCGGATTTGAACTAAGCGTCCACTTTCTGTCGCCCAATTTTTTTGGAAAAATCATTTTTAGAACCCAGACACGTTATTTTATGTGTAAAGGTAACCTCAATTTCACGCGTTCCCAACTTGGTGAACCCCGGCCTGCGGTTCTGGTGGTTCGTCATTTCATGTGAGTCCCATTTTGGGCAGAAATGTATCGAAACAAAGTCGGAAATATGCGAGAGGTTGCGGGGCGTCGTTTTATGTGACCTAGTAGCGAGAACAAAAGACGGATGTGGGATATGTATGTTCTTCTGAAAAACCCTTCACGAAATGAGCTATCATGTCCGGAGTTATATGGCTTTTAGGGCAAAAGAGCTAGGTATTGCCCTCCGGACACGCATAGCTTGTCGGAACGAGCCCATATCGGGCACGTGCGTGTGCCTTGGGACGGGAAGCAACGCCGTATGCAGTGTTTCCCTTTCGGTGCCACGAAAAACCCGTTTCACATTTTTCGAGTGTCGAAGCGGGTTATTTTTGTTGATAGAAGCAGCTACAACCCATATACACCGCGGATCACATGCGTGCCGCGTGGGTTAGCTTTCTGGGTAGACCCGCTGCTCCGTGCGGTGTCCTGCCGATTCCGTTGGAAACGGTCCGGATTTGAACTAAGCGTCCACTTTCTGTCGCCCCAATTTTTTTGGAAAAATCATTTTTAGAAACGGGACACGTTATTTTATGTGTAAAGGTAACCTCGGTTTCGCGCGTTCCCAACTTGGTGAACCCCGGCCTGCGGTTCTGGTGGTTCGTCATTTCATGTGAGTCCCATTTTGGGCAGAAATGTATCGAAACAAAGTCGGAAATATGCGAGACGTTGCGGGGCATCGTTTTATGTGACCTAGTAGCGAGAACAAAAGACGGATGTGGGATATGGATGTTCTTCTGAAAAACCCTTCACGAAATGAGCTATCATGTCCGGTGTTATATGGCTTTTAGAGCCAAAGAGCTAGGTATTGCCCTCCGGACACGCATAGTTTGTCGGAACGAGCCCATATCGGGCACGTGCGTGTGCCTTGGGACGGGAAGCAACGCCGTATGCAGTGTTTCCCTTTCGGTGCCACGAAAAACCCGTTTCACATTTTTCGAGTGCCGAAGCGGGCTATTTTTGTGAAGCAGCTACAGATGGTGCATTAAATAATTCAGCGGGACCTCTGCACGTTGATAGAGGAACCCATATACACCGCGGATCACATGCATGCCGCGTGGGTTAGCTTTCTGGGTAGACATGCGGCTCCGTGCGGTGTCCTGTCGATTCCGCTGGAAACGGTCCGGATTTGAACTAAGCGTCCACTTTCTGTCGCCCAATTTTTTTGGAAAAATCATTTTTAGAACCCAGACACGTTATTTTATGTGTAAAGGTAACCTCGGTTTCGCGCGTTCCCAACTTGGTGAACCCCGGCCTGCGGTTCTGGTGGTTCGTCATTTCATGTGAGTCCCATTTTGGGCAGAAATGTATCGAAACAAAGTCGGAAATATGCGAGAGGTTGCGGGGCGTCGTTTTATGTGACCTAGTAGCGAGAACAAAAGACGGATGTGGGATATGTATGTTCTTCTGAAAAACCCTTCACGAAATGAGCTATCATGTCCGGAGTTATATGGCTTTTAGGGCAAAAGAGCTAGGTATTGCCCTCCGGACACGCATAGTTTGTCGGAACGAGCCCATATCGGGCACGTGCATGTGCCTTGGGACGGGAAGCAACGCCGTATGCAGTGTTTCCCTTTCGGTGCCACGAAAAACCCGTTTCACATTTTTCGAGTGCCGAAGCGGGCTATTTTTGTGAAGCAGCTACAGATGGTGCATTCAATAATTCAGCGGGACCTCTGCACGTTGATAGAGGAACCCATATACACCGCGGATCACATGCGTGCCGCGTGGGTTAGCTTTCTGGGTAGACCCGCTGCTCCGTGCGGTGTCCTGCCGATTCCGCTGGAAACGGTCCGGATTTGAACTAAGCGTCCACTTTCTGTCGCCCCAATTTTTTTGGAAAAATCATTTTTAGAACCGGGACACATTATTTTATGTGTAAAGGTAACCTCGGTTTCGCGCGTTCCCAACTTGGTGAACCCCGGCCTGCGGTTCTGGTGGTTCGTCATTTCATGTGAGTCCCATTTTGGGCAGAAATGTATCGAAACAAAGTCGGAAATATGCGAGACGTTGCGGGGCATCGTTTTATGTGACCTAGTAGCGAGAACAAAAGACGGATGTGGGATATGGATGTTCTTCTGAAAAACCCTTCACGAAATGAGCTATCATGTCCGGAGTTATATGGCTTTTAGAGCCAAAGAGCTAGGTATTGCCCTCCGGACACGCATAGCTTGTCGGAACGAGCCCATATCGGGCACGTGCGTGTGCCTTGGGACGGGAAGCAACGCCGTATGCAGTGTTTCCCTTTCGGTGCCACGAAAAACCCGTTTCACATTTTTCGAGTGCCGAAGCGGGCTATTTTTGTGAAGCAGCTACAGAGGGCGCATTCAATAATTCAGCGGGACCTCTGCACGTTGATAGAGGAACCCATATACACCGCGGATCACATGCGTGCCGCGTGGGTTAGCTTTCTGGGTAGACCCGCTGCTCCGTGCGGTGTCCTGCCGATTCCGTTGGAAACGGTCCGGATTTGAACTAAGCGTCCACTTTCTGTCGCCCCAAATTTTTTGGAAAAATCATTTTTAGAAACGGGACACGTTATTTTATGTGTAAAGGTAACCTCGGTTTCGCGCGTTCCCAACTTGGTGAACCCCGGCCTGCGGTTCTGGTGGTTCGTCATTTCATGTGAGTCCCATTTTGGGCAGAAATGTATCGAAACAAAGTCGGAAATATGCGAGAGGTTGCGGGGCGTCGTTTTATGTGACCTAGTAGCGAGAACAAAAGACGGATGTGGGATATGGATGTTCTTCTGAAAAACCCTTCACGAAATGAGCTATCATGTCCGGTGTTATATGGCTTTTAGAGCCAAAGAGCTAGGTATTGCCCTCCGGACACGCATAGTTTGTCGGAACGAGCCCATATCGTGCACGTGCGTGTGCCTTGGGACGGGAAGCAACGCCGTATGCAGTGTTTCCCTTTCGGTGCCACGAAAAACCCGTTTCACATTTTTCGAGTGCCGAAGCGGGCTATTTTTGTGAAGCAGCTACAGATGGTGCATTAAATAATTCAGCGGGACCTCTGCACGTTGATAGAGGAACCCATATACACCGCGGATCACATGCATGCCGCGTGGGTTAGCTTTCTGGGTAGACATGCGGCTCCGTGCGGTGTCCTGTCGATTCCGCTGGAAACGGTCCGGATTTGAACTAAGCGTCCACTTTTTCTGTCCCCAATTTTTTTTGGAAAAATCATTTTTAGAACCGGGACACGTTATTTTATGTGTAAAGGTAACCTCGGTTTCGCGCGTTCCCAACTTGGTGAACCCCGGCCTGCGGTTCTGGTGGTTCGTCATTTCATGTGAGTCCCATTTTGGGCAGAAATGTATCGAAACAAAGTCGGAAATATGCGAGAGGTTGCGGGGCGTCGTTTTATGTGACCTAGTAGCGAGAACAAAAGACGGATGTGGGATATGTATGTTCTTCTGAAAAACCCTTCACGAAATGAGCTATCATGTCCGGAGTTATATGGCTTTTAGGGCAAAAGAGCTAGGTATTGCCCTCCGGACACGCATAGTTTGTCGGAACAAGCCCATATCGGGCACGTGCGTGTGCCTTGGGACGGGAAGCAACGCCGTATGCAGTGTTTCCCTTTCGGTGCCACGAAAAACCCGTTTCACATTTTTCGAGTGCCGAAGCGGGCTATTTTTGTGAAGCAGCTACAGAGGGCGCATTCAATAATTCAGCGGGACCTCTGCACGTTGATAGAGGAACCCATATACACCGCGGATCACATGCGTGCCGCGTGGGTTAGCTTTCTGGGTAGACCCGCTGCTCCGTGCGGTGTCCTGCCGATTCCGTTGGAAACGGTCCGGATTTGAACTAAGCGTCCACTTTCTGTCGCCCCAATTTTTTTGGAAAAATCATTTTTAGAAACGGGACACGTTATTTTATGTGTAAAGGTAACCTCGGTTTCGCGCATTCCGAACTTGGTGAACCCCGGCCTGCGGTTCTGGTGGTTCGTCATTTCATGTGAGTCCCATTTTGGGCAGAAATGTATCGAAACAAAGTCGGAAATATGCGAGACGTTGCGGGGCATCGTTTTATGTGACCTAGTAGCGAGAACAAAAGACGGATGTGGGATATGGATGTTCTTCTGAAAAACCCTTCACGAAATGAGCTATCATGTCCGGTGTTATATGGCTTTTAGAGCCAAAGAGCTAGGTATTGCCCTCCGGACACGCATAGTTTGTCGGAACGAGCCCATATTGTGCACGTGCGTGTGCCTTGGGACGGGAAGCAACGCCGTATGCAGTGTTTCCCTTTCGGTGCCACGAAAAACCCGTTTCACATTTTTCGAGTGCCGAAGCGGGCTATTTTTGTGAAGCAGCTACAGATGGTGCATTAAATAATTCAGCGGGACCTCTGCACGTTGATAGAGGAACCCATATACACCGCGGATCACATGCATGCCGCGTGGGTTAGCTTTCTGGGTAGACATGCGGCTCCGTGCGGTGTCCTGTCGATTCCGCTGGAAACGGTCCGGATTTGAACTAAGCGTCCACTTTCTGTCGCCCAATTTTTTTGGAAAAATCATTTTTAGAACCGAGACACGTTATTTTATGTGTAAAGGTAACCTCGGTTTCGCGCGTTCCCAACTTGGTGAACCCCGGCCTGCGGTTCTGGTGGTTCGTCATTTCATGTGAGTCCCATTTTGGGCAGAAATGTATCGAAACAAAGTCGGAAATATGCGAGACGTTGCGGGGCGTCGTTTTATGTGACCTAGTAGCGAGAACAAAATACGGATGTGGGATATGTATGTTCTTCTGAAAAACCCTTCACGAAATGAGCTATCATGTCCGGAGTTATATGGCTTTTAGGGCAAAAGAGCTAGGTATTGCCCTCCGGACACGCATAGTTTGTCGGAACGAGCCCATATCGGGCACGTGTGTGTGCCTTGGGACGGGAAGCAACGCCGTATGCAGTGTTTCCCTTTCGGTGCCACGAAAAACCCGTTTCACATTTTTCGAGTGCCGAAGCGGGCTATTTTTGTGAAGCAGCTACAGATGGTGCATTAAATAATTCAGCGGGACCTCTGCACGTTGATAGAGGAACCCATATACACCACGGATCACATGCATGCCGCGTGGGTTAGCTTTCTGGGTAGACATGCGGCTCCGTGCGGTGTCCTGTCGATTCCGCTGGAAACGGTCCGGATTTGAACTAAGCGTCCACTTTCTGTCGCCCAATTTTTTTTGGAAAAATCATTTTTAGAACCGAGACACGTTATTTTATGTGTAAAGGTAACCTCGGTTTCGCGCGTTCCCAACTTGGTGAACCCCGGCCTGCGGTTCTGGTGGTTCGTCATTTCATGTGAGTCCCATTTTGGGCAGAAATGTATCGAAACAAAGTCGGAAATATGCGAGACGTTGCGGGGCATCGTTTTATGTGACCTAGTAGCGAGAACAAAAGACGGATGTGGGATATGGATGTTCTTCTGAAAAACCCTTCACGAAATGAGCTATCATGTCCGGAGTTATATGGCTTTTAGAGCCAAAGAGCTAGGTATTGCCCTCCGGACACGCATAGTTTGTCGGAACGAGCCCATATCGGGCACGTGTGTGTGCCTTGGGACGGGAAGCAACGCCGTATGCAGTGTTTCCCTTTCGGTGCCACGAAAAACCCGTTTCACATTTTTCGAGTGCCGAAGCGGGCTATTTTTGTGAAGCAGCTACAGATGGTGCATTCAATAATTCAGCGGGACCTCTGCACGTTGATAGAGGAACCCATATACACCGCAGATCACATGCATGCCGCGTGGGTTAGCTTTCTGGGTAGACATGCGGCTCCGTACGGTGTCCTGTCGATTCCGCTGGAAACGGTCCGGATTTGAACTAAGCGTCCACTTTCTGTCGCCCAAATTTTTTTGGAAAAATCATTTTTAGAACCGAGACACGTTATTTTATGTGTAAAGGTAACCTCGGTTTCGCGCGTTCCCAACTTGGTGAACCCCGGCCTGCGGTTCTGGTGGTTCGTCATTTCATGTGAGTCCCATTTTGGGCAGAAATGTATCGAAACAAAGTCGGAAATATGCGAGACGTTGCGGGGCGTCGTTTTATGTGACCTAGTAGCGAGAACAAAAGACGGATGTGGGATATGTATGTTCTTCTGAAAAACCCTTCACGAAATGAGCTATCATGTCCGGAGTTATATGGCTTTTAGGGCAAAAGAGCTAGGTATTGCCCTCCGGACACGCATAGTTTGTCGGAACGAGCCCATATCGGGCACGTGCATGTGCCTTGGGACGGGAAGCAACTCCGTATGCAGTGTTTCCCTTTCGGTGCCACGAAAAACCCGTTTCACATTTTTCGAGTGCCGAAGCGGGCTATTTTTGTGAAGCAGCTACAGATGGTGCATTCAATAATTCAGCGGGACCTCTGCACGTTGATAGAGGAACCCATATACACCGCGGATCACATGCATGCCGCGTGGGTTAGCTTTCTGGGTAGACATGCGGCTCCGTGCGGTGTCCTGTCGATTCCGCTGGAAACGGTCCGGATTTGAACTAAGCGTCCACTTTCTGTCGCCCAAATTTTTTGGAAAAATCATTTTTAGAACCGAGACACATTATTTTATGTGTAAAGGTAACCTCGGTTTCGCGCGTTCCCAACTTGGTGAACCCCGGCCTGCGGTTCTGGTGGTTCGTCATTTCATGTGAGTCCCATTTTGGGCAGAAATGTATCGAAACAAAGTCGGAAATATGCGAGACGTTGCGGGGCGTCGTTTTATGTGACCTAGTAGCGAGAACAAAAGACGGATGTGGGATATGTATGTTCTTCTGAAAAACCCTTCACGAAATGAGCTATCATGTCCGGAGTTATATGGCTTTTAGGGCAAAAGAGCTAGGTATTGCCCTCCGGACACGCATAGTTTGTCGGAACGAGCCCATATCCACGTGCTGTTTCATTTTCGAGTGCCAAGCGGGTATTTTTGTGAAGCAGCTACAGAGGGCGCATTCAATAATTCAGCGGGACCTCTGCACGTTGATAGAGGAACCCATATACACCGCGGATCACATGCGTGCCGCGTGGGTTAGCTTTCTGGGTAGACCCGCTGCTCCGTGCGGTGTCCTGCCGATTCCGTTGGAAACGGTCCGGATTTGAACTAAGCGTCCACTTTCTGTCGCCCCAATTTTTTTGGAAAAATCATTTTTAGAAACGGGACACGTTATTTTATGTGTAAAGGTAACCTCGGTTTCGCGCATTCCGAACTTGGTGAACCCCGGCCTGCGGTTCTGGTGGTTCGTCATTTCATGTGAGTCCCATTTTGGGCAGAAATGTATCGAAACAAAGTCGGAAATATGCGAGACGTTGCGGGGCATCGTTTTATGTGACCTAGTAGCGAGAACAAAAGACGGATGTGGGATATGGATGTTCTTCTGAAAAACCCTTCACGAAATGAGCTATCATGTCCGGTGTTATATGGCTTTTAGAGCCAAAGAGCTAGGTATTGCCCTCCGGACACGCATAGTTTGTCGGAACGAGCCCATATCGTGCACGTGCGTGTGCCTTGGGACGGGAAGCAACGCCGTATGCAGTGTTTCCCTTTCGGTGCCACGAAAAACCCGTTTCACATTTTTCGAGTGCCGAAGCGGGCTATTTTTGTGAAGCAGCTACAGATGGTGCATTAAATAATTCAGCGGGACCTCTGCACGTTGATAGAGGAACCCATATACACCGCGGATCACATGCATGCCGCGTGGGTTAGCTTTCTGGGTAGACATGCGGCTCCGTGCGGTGTCCTGTCGATTCCGCTGGAAACGGTCCGGATTTGAACTAAGCGTCCACTTTCTGTCGCCCCAAATTTTTTGGAAAAATCATTTTTAGAACCGGGACACGTTATTTTATGTGTAAAGGTAACCTCGGTTTCGCGCGTTCCCAACTTGGTGAACCCCGGCCTGCGGTTCTGGTGGTTCGTCATTTCATGTGAGTCCCATTTTGGGCAGAAATGTATCGAAACAAAGTCGGAAATATGCGAGACGTTGCGGGGCGTCGTTTTATGTGACCTAGTAGCGAGAACAAAAGACGGATGTGGGATATGGATGTTCTTCTGAAAAACCCTTCACGAAATGAGCTATCATGTCCGGTGTTATATGGCTTTTAGAGCCAAAGAGCTAGGTATTGCCCTCCGGACACGCATAGTTTGTCGGAACGAGCCCATATTGTGCACGTGCGTGTGCCTTGGGACGGGAAGCAACGCCGTATGCAGTGTTTCCCTTTCGGTGCCACGAAAAACCCGTTTCACATTTTTCGAGTGCCGAAGCGGGCTATTTTTGTGAAGCAGCTACAGATGGTGCATTAAATAATTCAGCGGGACCTCTGCACGTTGATAGAGGAACCCATATACACCGCGGATCACATGCATGCCGCGTGGGTTAGCTTTCTGGGTAGACATGCGGCTCCGTGCGGTGTCCTGTCGATTCCGCTGGAAACGGTCCGGATTTGAACTAAGCGTCCACTTTCTGTCGCCCAATTTTTTTGGAAAAATCATTTTTAGAACCGAGACACGTTATTTTATGTGTAAAGGTAACCTCGGTTTCGCGCGTTCCCAACTTGGTGAACCCCGGCCTGCGGTTCTGGTGGTTCGTCATTTCATGTGAGTCCCATTTTGGGCAGAAATGTATCGAAACAAAGTCGGAAATATGCGAGACGTTGCGGGGCGTCGTTTTATGTGACCTAGTAGCGAGAACAAAAGACGGATGTGGGATATGGATGTTCTTCTGAAAAACCCTTCACGAAATGAGCTATCATGTCCGGTGTTATATGGCTTTTAGAGCCAAAGAGCTAGGTATTGCCCTCCGGACACGCATAGTTTGTCGGAACGAGCCCATATTGTGCACGTGCGTGTGCCTTGGGACGGGAAGCAACGCCGTATGCAGTGTTTCCCTTTCGGTGCCACGAAAAACCCGTTTCACATTTTTCGAGTGCCGAAGCGGGCTATTTTTGTGAAGCAGCTACAGATGGTGCATTAAATAATTCAGCGGGACCTCTGCACGTTGATAGAGGAACCCATATACACCGCGGATCACATGCATGCCGCGTGGGTTAGCTTTCTGGGTAGACATGCGGCTCCGTGCGGTGTCCTGTCGATTCCGCTGGAAACGGTCCGGATTTGAACTAAGCGTCCACTTTCTGTCGCCCCAATTTTTTTGGAAAAATCATTTTTAGAACCGAGACACGTTATTTTATGTGTAAAGGTAACCTCGGTTTCGCGCGTTCCCAACTTGGTGAACCCCGGCCTGCGGTTCTGGTGGTTCGTCATTTCATGTGAGTCCCATTTTGGGCAGAAATGTATCGAAACAAAGTCGGAAATATGCGAGACGTTGCGGGGCGTCGTTTTATGTGACCTAGTAGCGAGAACAAAATACGGATGTGGGATATGTATGTTCTTCTGAAAAACCCTTCACGAAATGAGCTATCATGTCCGGAGTTATATGGCTTTTAGGGCAAAAGAGCTAGGTATTGCCCTCCGGACACGCATAGTTTGTCGGAACGAGCCCATATCGGGCACGTGTGTGTGCCTTGGGACGGGAAGCAACGCCGTATGCAGTGTTTCCCTTTCGGTGCCACGAAAAACCCGTTTCACATTTTTCGAGTGCCGAAGCGGGCTATTTTTGTGAAGCAGCTACAGATGGTGCATTAAATAATTCAGCGGGACCTCTGCACGTTGATAGAGGAACCCATATACACCACGGATCACATGCATGCCGCGTGGGTTAGCTTTCTGGGTAGACATGCGGCTCCGTGCGGTGTCCTGTCGATTCCGCTGGAAACGGTCCGGATTTGAACTAAGCGTCCACTTTCTGTCGCCCAATTTTTTTTGGAAAAATCATTTTTAGAACCGAGACACGTTATTTTTTGTGTAAAGGTAACCTCGGTTTCGCGCGTTCCCAACTTGGTGAACCCCGGCCTGCGGTTCTGGTGGTTCGTCATTTCATGTGAGTCCCATTTTGGGCAGAAATGTATCGAAACAAAGTCGGAAATATGCGAGACGTTGCGGGGCATCGTTTTATGTGACCTAGTAGCGAGAACAAAAGACGGATGTGGGATATGGATGTTCTTCTGAAAAACCCTTCACGAAATGAGCTATCATGTCCGGAGTTATATGGCTTTTAGAGCCAAAGAGCTAGGTATTGCCCTCCGGACACGCATAGTTTGTCGGAACGAGCCCATATCGGGCACGTGTGTGTGCCTTGGGACGGGAAGCAACGCCGTATGCAGTGTTTCCCTTTCGGTGCCACGAAAAACCCGTTTCACATTTTTCGAGTGCCGAAGCGGGCTATTTTTGTGAAGCAGCTACAGATGGTGCATTCAATAATTCAGCGGGACCTCTGCACGTTGATAGAGGAACCCATATACACCGCGGATCACATGCATGCCGCGTGGGTTAGCTTTCTGGGTAGACATGCGGCTCCGTGCGGTGTCCTGTCGATTCCGCTGGAAACGGTCCGGATTTGAACTAAGCGTCCACTTTCTGTCGCCCCAATTTTTTTGGAAAAATCATTTTTAGAACCGAGACACGTTATTTTATGTGTAAAGGTAACCTCGGTTTTGCGCGTTCCCAACTTGGTGAACCCCGGCCTGCGGTTCTGGTGGTTCGTCATTTCATGTGAGTCCCATTTTGGGCAGAAATGTATCGAAACAAAGTCGGAAATATGCGAGACGTTGCGGGGCGTCGTTTTATGTGACCTAGTAGCGAGAACAAAAGACGGATGTGGGATATATATGTTCTTCTGAAAAACCCTTCACGAAATGAGCTATCATGTCCGGAGTTATATGGCTTTTAGGGCAAAAGAGCTAGGTATTGCCCTCCGGAGACGCATAGTTTGTCGGAACGAGCCCATATCGGGCACGTGCATGTGCCTTGGGACGGGAAGCAACGCCGTATGCAGTGTTTCCCTTTCGGTGCCACGAAAAACCCGTTTCACATTTTTCGAGTGCCGAAGCGGGCTATTTTTGTGAAGCAGCTACAGATGGTGCATTCAATAATTCAGCGGGACCTCTGCACGTTGATAGAGGAACCCATATACACCGCGGATCACATGCATGCCGCGTGGGTTAGCTTTCTGGGTAGACATGCGGCTCCGTGCGGTGTCCTGTCGATTCCGCTGGAAACGGTCCGGATTTGAACTAAGCGTCCACTTTCTGTCGCCCAAATTTTTTTGGAAAAATCATTTTTAGAACCGAGACACATTATTTTATGTGTAAAGGTAACCTCGGTTTCGCGCGTTCCCAACTTGGTGAACCCCGGCCTGCGGTTCTGGTGGTTCGTCATTTCATGTGAGTCCCATTTTGGGCAGAAATGTATCGAAACAAAGTCGGAAATATGCGAGAGGTTGCGGGGCGTCGTTTTATGTGACCTAGTAGCGAGAACAAAAGACGGATGTGGGATATGTATGTTCTTCTGAAAAACCCTTCACGAAATGAGCTATCATGTCCGGAGTTATATGGCTTTTAGGGCAAAAGAGCTAGGTATTGCCCTCCGGACACGCATAGTTTGTCGGAACGAGCCCATATCGGGCACGAAAAACCCGTTTCACATTTTTCGAGTGCCGAAGCGGGCTATTTTTGTGAAGCAGCTACAGAGGGCGCATTCAATAATTCAGCGGGACCTCTGCACGTTGATAGAGGAACCCATATACACCGCGGATCACATGCGTGCCGCGTGGGTTAGCTTTCTGGGTAGACCCGCTGCTCCGTGCGGTGTCCTGCCGATTCCGTTGGAAACGGTCCGGATTTGAACTAAGCGTCCACTTTCTGTCGCCCCAATTTTTTTGGAAAAATCATTTTTAGAAACGGGACACGTTATTTTATGTGTAAAGGTAACCTCGGTTTCGCGCGTTCCCAACTTGGTGAACCCCGGCCTGCGGTTCTGGTGGTTCGTCATTTCATGTGAGTCCCATTTTGGGCAGAAATGTATCGAAACAAAGTCGGAAATATGCGAGACGTTGCGGGGCATCGTTTTATGTGACCTAGTAGCGAGAACAAAAGACGGATGTGGGATATGGATGTTCTTCTGAAAAACCCTTCACGAAATGAGCTATCATGTCCGGTGTTATATGGCTTTTAGAGCCAAAGAGCTAGGTATTGCCCTCCGGACACGCATAGTTTGTCGGAACGAGCCCATATCGTGCACGTGCGTGTGCCTTGGGACGGGAAGCAACGCCGTATGCAGTGTTTCCCTTTCGGTGCCACGAAAAACCCGTTTCACATTTTTCGAGTGCCGAAGCGGGCTATTTTTGTGAAGCAGCTACAGATGGTGCATTAAATAATTCAGCGGGACCTCTGCACGTTGATAGAGGAACCCATATACACCGCGGATCACATGCATGCCGCGTGGGTTAGCTTTCTGGGTAGACATGCGGCTCCGTGCGGTGTCCTGTCGATTCCGCTGGAAACGGTCCGGATTTGAACTAAGCGTCCACTTTCTGTCGCCCAATTTTTTTGGAAAAATCATTTTTAGAACCGAGACACGTTATTTTATGTGTAAAGGTAACCTCGGTTTCGCGCGTTCCCAACTTGGTGAACCCCGGCCTGCGGTTCTGGTGGTTCGTCATTTCATGTGAGTCCCATTTTGGGCAGAAATGTATCGAAACAAAGTCGGAAATATGCGAGACGTTGCGGGGCGTCGTTTTATGTGACCTAGTAGCGAGAACAAAAGACGGATGTGGGATATGGATGTTCTTCTGAAAAACCCTTCACGAAATGAGCTATCATGTCCGGTGTTATATGGCTTTTAGAGCCAAAGAGCTAGGTATTGCCCTCCGGACACGCATAGTTTGTCGGAACGAGCCCATATTGTGCACGTGCGTGTGCCTTGGGACGGGAAGCAACGCCGTATGCAGTGTTTCCCTTTCGGTGCCACGAAAAACCCGTTTCACATTTTTCGAGTGCCGAAGCGGGCTATTTTTGTGAAGCAGCTACAGATGGTGCATTAAATAATTCAGCGGGACCTCTGCACGTTGATAGAGGAACCCATATACACCGCGGATCACATGCATGCCGCGTGGGTTAGCTTTCTGGGTAGACATGCGGCTCCGTGCGGTGTCCTGTCGATTCCGCTGGAAACGGTCCGGATTTGAACTAAGCGTCCACTTTCTGTCGCCCAATTTTTT
Organism: Lolium multiflorum; assembly: GCA_030979885.1. Lineage (NCBI taxonomy): Eukaryota > Viridiplantae > Streptophyta > Magnoliopsida > Poales > Poaceae > Lolium > Lolium multiflorum. The sequence continues at coordinate 144,781 of JAUUTY010000014.1, read as the reverse complement.
TGGAAAAATCATTTTTAGAACCGAGACACGTTATTTTATGTGTAAAGGTAACCTCGGTTTCGCGCGTTCCCAACTTGGTGAACCCCGGCCTGCGGTTCTGGTGGTTCGTCATTTCATGTGAGTCCCATTTTGGGCAGAAATGTATCGAAACAAAGTCGGAAATATGCGAGACGTTGCGGGGCGTCGTTTTATGTGACCTAGTAGCGAGAACAAAAGACGGATGTGGGATATGGATGTTCTTCTGAAAAACCCTTCACGAAATGAGCTATCATGTCCGGTGTTATATGGCTTTTAGAGCCAAAGAGCTAGGTATTGCCCTCCGGACACGCATAGTTTGTCGGAACGAGCCCATATTGTGCACGTGCGTGTGCCTTGGGACGGGAAGCAACGCCGTATGCAGTGTTTCCCTTTCGGTGCCACGAAAAACCCGTTTCACATTTTTCGAGTGCCGAAGCGGGCTATTTTTGTGAAGCAGCTACAGATGGTGCATTAAATAATTCAGCGGGACCTCTGCACGTTGATAGAGGAACCCATATACACCGCGGATCACATGCATGCCGCGTGGGTTAGCTTTCTGGGTAGACATGCGGCTCCGTGCGGTGTCCTGTCGATTCCGCTGGAAACGGTCCGGATTTGAACTAAGCGTCCACTTTCTGTCGCCCAATTTTTTTGGAAAAATCATTTTTAGAACCGAGACACGTTATTTTATGTGTAAAGGTAACCTCGGTTTCGCGCGTTCCCAACTTGGTGAACCCCGGCCTGCGGTTCTGGTGGTTCGTCATTTCATGTGAGTCCCATTTTGGGCAGAAATGTATCGAAACAAAGTCGGAAATATGCGAGACGTTGCGGGGCGTCGTTTTATGTGACCTAGTAGCGAGAACAAAATACGGATGTGGGATATGTATGTTCTTCTGAAAAACCCTTCACGAAATGAGCTATCATGTCCGGAGTTATATGGCTTTTAGGGCAAAAGAGCTAGGTATTGCCCTCCGGACACGCATAGTTTGTCGGAACGAGCCCATATCGGGCACGTGTGTGTGCCTTGGGACGGGAAGCAACGCCGTATGCAGTGTTTCCCTTTCGGTGCCACGAAAAACCCGTTTCACATTTTTCGAGTGCCGAAGCGGGCTATTTTTGTGAAGCAGCTACAGATGGTGCATTAAATAATTCAGCGGGACCTCTGCACGTTGATAGAGGAACCCATATACACCACGGATCACATGCATGCCGCGTGGGTTAGCTTTCTGGGTAGACATGCGGCTCCGTGCGGTGTCCTGTCGATTCCGCTGGAAACGGTCCGGATTTGAACTAAGCGTCCACTTTCTGTCGCCCAATTTTTTTTGGAAAAATCATTTTTAGAACCGAGACACGTTATTTTATGTGTAAAGGTAACCTCGGTTTCGCGCGTTCCCAACTTGGTGAACCCCGGCCTGCGGTTCTGGTGGTTCGTCATTTCATGTGAGTCCCATTTTGGGCAGAAATGTATCGAAACAAAGTCGGAAATATGCGAGACGTTGCGGGGCGTCGTTTTATGTGACCTAGTAGCGAGAACAAAAGACGGATGTGGGATATGGATGTTCTTCTGAAAAACCCTTCACGAAATGAGCTATCATGTCCGGTGTTATATGGCTTTTAGAGCCAAAGAGCTAGGTATTGCCCTCCGGACACGCATAGTTTGTCGGAACGAGCCCATATTGTGCACGTGCGTGTGCCTTGGGACGGGAAGCAACGCCGTATGCAGTGTTTCCCTTTCGGTGCCACGAAAAACCCGTTTCACATTTTTCGAGTGCCGAAGCGGGCTATTTTTGTGAAGCAGCTACAGATGGTGCATTAAATAATTCAGCGGGACCTCTGCACGTTGATAGAGGAACCCATATACACCGCGGATCACATGCATGCCGCGTGGGTTAGCTTTCTGGGTAGACATGCGGCTCCGTGCGGTGTCCTGTCGATTCCGCTGGAAACGGTCCGGATTTGAACTAAGCGTCCACTTTCTGTCGCCCAATTTTTTTGGAAAAATCATTTTTAGAACCGAGACACGTTATTTTATGTGTAAAGGTAACCTCGGTTTCGCGCGTTCCCAACTTGGTGAACCCCGGCCTGCGGTTCTGGTGGTTCGTCATTTCATGTGAGTCCCATTTTGGGCAGAAATGTATCGAAACAAAGTCGGAAATATGCGAGACGTTGCGGGGCGTCGTTTTATGTGACCTAGTAGCGAGAACAAAATACGGATGTGGGATATGTATGTTCTTCTGAAAAACCCTTCACGAAATGAGCTATCATGTCCGGAGTTATATGGCTTTTAGGGCAAAAGAGCTAGGTATTGCCCTCCGGACACGCATAGTTTGTCGGAACGAGCCCATATCGGGCACGTGTGTGTGCCTTGGGACGGGAAGCAACGCCGTATGCAGTGTTTCCCTTTCGGTGCCACGAAAAACCCGTTTCACATTTTTCGAGTGCCGAAGCGGGCTATTTTTGTGAAGCAGCTACAGATGGTGCATTAAATAATTCAGCGGGACCTCTGCACGTTGATAGAGGAACCCATATACACCACGGATCACATGCATGCCGCGTGGGTTAGCTTTCTGGGTAGACATGCGGCTCCGTGCGGTGTCCTGTCGATTCCGCTGGAAACGGTCCGGATTTGAACTAAGCGTCCACTTTCTGTCGCCCAATTTTTTTGGAAAAATCATTTTTAGAACCGAGACACGTTATTTTATGTGTAAAGGTAACCTCGGTTTCGCGCGTTCCCAACTTGGTGAACCCCGGCCTGCGGTTCTGGTGGTTCGTCATTTCATGTGAGTCCCATTTTGGGCAGAAATGTATCGAAACAAAGTCGGAAATATGCGAGACGTTGCGGGGCATCGTTTTATGTGACCTAGTAGCGAGAACAAAAGACGGATGTGGGATATGGATGTTCTTCTGAAAAACCCTTCACGAAATGAGCTATCATGTCCGGAGTTATATGGCTTTTAGAGCCAAAGAGCTAGGTATTGCCCTCCGGACACGCATAGTTTGTCGGAACGAGCCCATATCGGGCACGTGTGTGTGCCTTGGGACGGGAAGCAACGCCGTATGCAGTGTTTCCCTTTCGGTGCCACGAAAAACCCGTTTCACATTTTTCGAGTGCCGAAGCGGGCTATTTTTGTGAAGCAGCTACAGATGGTGCATTCAATAATTCAGCGGGACCTCTGCACGTTGATAGAGGAACCCATATACACCGCGGATCACATGCATGCCGCGTGGGTTAGCTTTCTGGGTAGACATGCGGCTCCGTGCGGTGTCCTGTCGATTCCGCTGGAAACGGTCCGGATTTGAACTAAGCGTCCACTTTCTGTCGCCCCAAATTTTTTGGAAAAATCATTTTTAGAACCGAGACACGTTATTTTATGTGTAAAGGTAACCTCGGTTTCGCGCGTTCCCAACTTGGTGAACCCCGGCCTGCGGTTCTGGTGGTTCGTCATTTCATGTGAGTCCCATTTTGGGCAGAAATGTATCGAAACAAAGTCGGAAATATGCGAGACGTTGCGGGGCGTCGTTTTATGTGACCTAGTAGCGAGAACAAAAGACGGATGTGGGATATGTATGTTCTTCTGAAAAACCCTTCACGAAATGAGCTATCATGTCCGGAGTTATATGGCTTTTAGGGCAAAAGAGCTAGGTATTGCCCTCCGGACACGCATAGTTTGTCGGAACGAGCCCATATCGGGCACGTGCATGTGCCTTGGGACGGGAAGCAACTCCGTATGCAGTGTTTCCCTTTCGGTGCCACGAAAAACCCGTTTCACATTTTTCGAGTGCCGAAGCGGGCTATTTTTGTGAAGCAGCTACAGATGGTGCATTCAATAATTCAGCGGGACCTCTGCACGTTGATAGAGGAACCCATATACACCGCGGATCACATGCATGCCGCGTGGGTTAGCTTTCTGGGTAGACATGCGGCTCCGTGCGGTGTCCTGTCGATTCCGCTGGAAACGGTCCGGATTTGAACTAAGCGTCCACTTTCTGTCGCCCCAATTTTTTTGGAAAAATCATTTTTAGAACCGAGACACATTATTTTATGTGTAAAGGTAACCTCGGTTTCGCGCGTTCCCAACTTGGTGAACCCCGGCCTGCGGTTCTGGTGGTTCGTCATTTCATGTGAGTCCCATTTTGGGCAGAAATGTATCGAAACAAAGTCGGAAATATGCGAGACGTTGCGGGGCGTCGTTTTATGTGACCTAGTAGCGAGAACAAAAGACGGATGTGGGATATGGATGTTCTTCTGAAAAACCCTTCACGAAATGAGCTATCATGTCCGGTGTTATATGGCTTTTAGAGCCAAAGAGCTAGGTATTGCCCTCCGGACACGCATAGTTTGTCGGAACGAGCCCATATTGTGCACGTGCGTGTGCCTTGGGACGGGAAGCAACGCCGTATGCAGTGTTTCCCTTTCGGTGCCACGAAAAACCCGTTTCACATTTTTCGAGTGCCGAAGCGGGCTATTTTTGTGAAGCAGCTACAGATGGTGCATTAAATAATTCAGCGGGACCTCTGCACGTTGATAGAGGAACCCATATACACCGCGGATCACATGCATGCCGCGTGGGTTAGCTTTCTGGGTAGACATGCGGCTCCGTGCGGTGTCCTGTCGATTCCGCTGGAAACGGTCCGGATTTGAACTAAGCGTCCACTTTCTGTCGCCAAATTTTTTTGGAAAAATCATTTTTAGAACCGAGACACGTTATTTTATGTGTAAAGGTAACCTCGGTTTCGCGCGTTCCCAACTTGGTGAACCCCGGCCTGCGGTTCTGGTGGTTCGTCATTTCATGTGAGTCCCATTTTGGGCAGAAATGTATCGAAACAAAGTCGGAAATATGCGAGACGTTGCGGGGCGTCGTTTTATGTGACCTAGTAGCGAGAACAAAATACGGATGTGGGATATGTATGTTCTTCTGAAAAACCCTTCACGAAATGAGCTATCATGTCCGGAGTTATATGGCTTTTAGGGCAAAAGAGCTAGGTATTGCCCTCCGGACACGCATAGTTTGTCGGAACGAGCCCATATCGGGCACGTGTGTGTGCCTTGGGACGGGAAGCAACGCCGTATGCAGTGTTTCCCTTTCGGTGCCACGAAAAACCCGTTTCACATTTTTCGAGTGCCGAAGCGGGCTATTTTTGTGAAGCAGCTACAGATGGTGCATTAAATAATTCAGCGGGACCTCTGCACGTTGATAGAGGAACCCATATACACCACGGATCACATGCATGCCGCGTGGGTTAGCTTTCTGGGTAGACATGCGGCTCCGTGCGGTGTCCTGTCGATTCCGCTGGAAACGGTCCGGATTTGAACTAAGCGTCCACTTTCTGTCGCCCAATTTTTTTGGAAAAATCATTTTTAGAACCGAGACACGTTATTTTATGTGTAAAGGTAACCTCGGTTTCGCGCGTTCCCAACTTGGTGAACCCCGGCCTGCGGTTCTGGTGGTTCGTCATTTCATGTGAGTCCCATTTTGGGCAGAAATGTATCGAAACAAAGTCGGAAATATGCGAGACGTTGCGGGGCATCGTTTTATGTGACCTAGTAGCGAGAACAAAAGACGGATGTGGGATATGGATGTTCTTCTGAAAAACCCTTCACGAAATGAGCTATCATGTCCGGAGTTATATGGCTTTTAGAGCCAAAGAGCTAGGTATTGCCCTCCGGACACGCATAGTTTGTCGGAACGAGCCCATATCGGGCACGTGTGTGTGCCTTGGGACGGGAAGCAACGCCGTATGCAGTGTTTCCCTTTCGGTGCCACGAAAAACCCGTTTCACATTTTTCGAGTGCCGAAGCGGGCTATTTTTGTGAAGCAGCTACAGATGGTGCATTCAATAATTCAGCGGGACCTCTGCACGTTGATAGAGGAACCCATATACACCGCGGATCACATGCATGCCGCGTGGGTTAGCTTTCTGGGTAGACATGCGGCTCCGTGCGGTGTCCTGTCGATTCCGCTGGAAACGGTCCGGATTTGAACTAAGCGTCCACTTTCTGTCGCCCAAATTTTTTGGAAAAATCATTTTTAGAACCGAGACACGTTATTTTATGTGTAAAGGTAACCTCGGTTTCGCGCGTTCCCAACTTGGTGAACCCCGGCCTGCGGTTCTGGTGGTTCGTCATTTCATGTGAGTCCCATTTTGGGCAGAAATGTATCGAAACAAAGTCGGAAATATGCGAGACGTTGCGGGGCGTCGTTTTATGTGACCTAGTAGCGAGAACAAAAGACGGATGTGGGATATGTATGTTCTTCTGAAAAACCCTTCACGAAATGAGCTATCATGTCCGGAGTTATATGGCTTTTAGGGCAAAAGAGCTAGGTATTGCCCTCCGGACACGCATAGTTTGTCGGAACGAGCCCATATCGGGCACGTGCATGTGCCTTGGGACGGGAAGCAACTCCGTATGCAGTGTTTCCCTTTCGGTGCCACGAAAAACCCGTTTCACATTTTTCGAGTGCCGAAGCGGGCTATTTTTGTGAAGCAGCTACAGATGGTGCATTCAATAATTCAGCGGGACCTCTGCACGTTGATAGAGGAACCCATATACACCGCGGATCACATGCATGCCGCGTGGGTTAGCTTTCTGGGTAGACATGCGGCTCCGTGCGGTGTCCTGTCGATTCCGCTGGAAACGGTCCGGATTTGAACTAAGCGTCCACTTTCTGTCGCCCAAATTTTTTGGAAAAATCATTTTTAGAACCGAGACACATTATTTTATGTGTAAAGGTAACCTCGGTTTCGCGCGTTCCCAACTTGGTGAACCCCGGCCTGCGGTTCTGGTGGTTCGTCATTTCATGTGAGTCCCATTTTGGGCAGAAATGTATCGAAACAAAGTCGGAAATATGCGAGAGGTTGCGGGGCGTCGTTTTATGTGACCTAGTAGCGAGAACAAAAGACGGATGTGGGATATGTATGTTCTTCTGAAAAACCCTTCACGAAATGAGCTATCATGTCCGGAGTTATATGGCTTTTAGGGCAAAAGAGCTAGGTGTTGCCCTCCGGACACGCATAGTTTGTCGGAACGAGCCCATATCGGGCACGAAAAACCCGTTTCACATTTTTCGAGTGCCGAAGCGGGCTATTTTTGTGAAGCAGCTACAGAGGGCGCATTCAATAATTCAGCGGGACCTCTGCACGTTGATAGAGGAACCCATATACACCGCGGATCACATGCGTGCCGCGTGGGTTAGCTTTCTGGGTAGACCCGCTGCTCCGTGCGGTGTCCTGCCGATTCCGCTGGAAACGGTCCGGATTTGAACTAAGCGTCCACTTTCTGTCGCCCCAATTTTTTTGGAAAAATCATTTTTAGAAACGGGACACGTTATTTTATGTGTAAAGGTAACCTCGGTTTCGCGCGTTCCCAACTTGGTGAACCCCGGCCTGCGGTTCTGGTGGTTCGTCATTTCATGTGAGTCCCATTTTGGGCAGAAATGTATCGAAACAAAGTCGGAAATATGCGAGACGTTGCGGGGCATCGTTTTATGTGACCTAGTAGCGAGAACAAAAGACGGATGTGGGATATGGATGTTCTTCTGAAAAACCCTTCACGAAATGAGCTATCATGTCCGGTGTTATATGGCTTTTAGAGCCAAAGAGCTAGGTATTGCCCTCCGGACACGCATAGTTTGTCGGAACGAGCCCATATCGGGCACGTGCGTGTGCCTTGGGACGGGAAGCAACGCCGTATGCAGTGTTTCCCTTTCGGTGCCACGAAAAACCCGTTTCACATTTTTCGAGTGCCGAAGCGGGCTATTTTTGTGAAGCAGCTACAGATGGTGCATTAAATAATTCAGCGGGACCTCTGCACGTTGATAGAGGAACCCATATACACCGCGGATCACATGCATGCCGCGTGGGTTAGCTTTCTGGGTAGACATGCGGCTCCGTGCGGTGTCCTGTCGATTCCGCTGGAAACGGTCCGGATTTGAACTAAGCGTCCACTTTCTGTCGCCCAATTTTTTTTGGAAAAATCATTTTTAGAACCGAGACACGTTATTTTATGTGTAAAGGTAACCTCGGTTTCGCGCGTTCCCAACTTGGTGAACCCCGGCCTGCGGTTCTGGTGGTTCGTCATTTCATGTGAGTCCCATTTTGGGCAGAAATGTATCGAAACAAAGTCGGAAATATGCGAGACGTTGCGGGGCGTCGTTTTATGTGACCTAGTAGCGAGAACAAAATACGGATGTGGGATATGGATGTTCTTCTGAAAAACCCTTCACGAAATGAGCTATCATGTCCGGAGTTATATGGCTTTTAGAGCCAAAGAGCTAGGTATTGCCCTCCGGACACGCATAGTTTGTCGGAACGAGCCCATATCGGGCACGTGCGTGTGCCTTGGGACGGGAAGCAACGCCGTATGCAGTGTTTCCCTTTCGGTGCCACGAAAAACCCGTTTCACATTTTTCGAGTGCCGAAGCGGGCTATTTTTGTGAAGCAGCTACAGATGGTGCATTCAATAATTCAGCGGGACCTCTGCACGTTGATAGAGGAACCCATATACACCGCAGATCACATGCATGCCGCGTGGGTTAGCTTTCTGGGTAGACATGCGGCTCCGTGCGGTGTCCTGTCGATTCCGCTGGAAACGGTCCGGATTTGAACTAAGCGTCCACTTTCTGTCGCCCAAATTTTTTTGGAAAAATCATTTTTAGAACCGAGACACGTTATTTTATGTGTAAAGGTAACCTCGGTTTCGCGCGTTCCCAACTTGGTGAACCCCGGCCTGCGGTTCTGGTGGTTCGTCATTTCATGTGAGTCCCATTTTGGGCAGAAATGTATCGAAACAAAGTCGGAAATATGCGAGACGTTGCGGGGCGTCGTTTTATGTGACCTAGTAGCGAGAACAAAAGACGGATGTGGGATATGTATGTTCTTCTGAAAAACCCTTCACGAAATGAGCTATCATGTCCGGAGTTATATGGCTTTTAGGGCAAAAGAGCTAGGTATTGCCCTCCGGACACGCATAGTTTGTCGGAACGAGCCCATATCGGGCAATGTGCCTTGGGACGGGAAGCACGCCTATGGGCGTTCCCTTTCGGTGCCACGAAAAACCCGTTTCACATTTTTCGAGTGCCGAAGCGGGCTATTTTTGTGAAGCAGCTACAGATGGTGCATTCAATAATTCAGCGGGACCTCTGCACGTTGATAGAGGAACCCATATACACCGCGGATCACATGCATGCCGCGTGGGTTAGCTTTCTGGGTAGACATGCGGCTCCGTGCGGTGTCCTGTCGATTCCGCTAGAAACGGTCCGGATTTGAACTAAGCGTCCACTTTCTGTCGCCCAATTTTTTTGGAAAAATCATTTTTAGAACCGGGACACATTATTTTATGTGTAAAGGTAACCTCGGTTTCGCGCGTTCCCAACTTGGTGAACCCCGGCCTGCGGTTCTGGTGGTTCGTCATTTCATGTGAGTCCCATTTTGGGCAGAAATGTATCGAAACAAAGTCGGAAATATGCGAGACGTTGCGGGGCGTCGTTTTATGTGACCTAGTAGCGAGAACAAAAGACGGATGTGGGATATGTATGTTCTTCTGAAAAACCCTTCACGAAATGAGCTATCATGTCCGGAGTTATATGGCTTTTAGGGCAAAAGAGCTAGGTGTTGCCCTCCGGACACGCATAGTTTGTCGGAACGAGCCCATATCGGGCACGAAAAACCCGTTTCACATTTTTCGAGTGCCGAAGCGGGCTATTTTTGTGAAGCAGCTACAGAGGGCGCATTCAATAATTCAGCGGGACCTCTGCACGTTGATAGAGGAACCCATATACACCGCGGATCACATGCGTGCCGCGTGGGTTAGCTTTCTGGGTAGACCCGCTGCTCCGTGCGGTGTCCTGCCGATTCCGTTGGAAACGGTCCGGATTTGAACTAAGCGTCCACTTTCTGTCGCCCCAATTTTTTTGGAAAAATCATTTTTAGAAACGGGACACGTTATTTTATGTGTAAAGGTAACCTCGGTTTCGCGCGTTCCCAACTTGGTGAACCCCGGCCTGCGGTTCTGGTGGTTCGTCATTTCATGTGAGTCCCATTTTGGGCAGAAATGTATCGAAACAAAGTCGGAAATATGCGAGACGTTGCGGGGCATCGTTTTATGTGACCTAGTAGCGAGAACAAAAGACGGATGTGGGATATGGATGTTCTTCTGAAAAACCCTTCACGAAATGAGCTATCATGTCCGGTGTTATATGGCTTTTAGAGCCAAAGAGCTAGGTATTGCCCTCCGGACACGCATAGTTTGTCGGAACGAGCCCATATCGGGCACGTGCGTGTGCCTTGGGACGGGAAGCAACGCCGTATGCAGTGTTTCCCTTTCGGTGCCACGAAAAACCCGTTTCACATTTTTCGAGTGCCGAAGCGGGCTATTTTTGTGAAGCAGCTACAGATGGTGCATTCAATAATTCAGCGGGACCTCTGCACGTTGATAGAGGAACCCATATACACCGCGGATCACATGCATGCCGCGTGGGTTAGCTTTCTGGGTAGACATGCGGCTCCGTGCGGTGTCCTGTCGATTCCGCTGGAAACGGTCCGGATTTGAACTAAGCGTCCACTTTCTGTCGCCCAAATTTTTTTGGAAAAATCATTTTTAGAACCGAGACACATTATTTTATGTGTAAAGGTAACCTCGGTTTCGCGCGTTCCCAACTTGGTGAACCCCGGCCTGCGGTTCTGGTGGTTCGTCATTTCATGTGAGTCCCATTTTGGGCAGAAATGTATCGAAACAAAGTCGGAAATATGCGAGACGTTGCGGGGCATCGTTTTATGTGACCTAGTAGCGAGAACAAAAGACGGATGTGGGATATGTATGTTCTTCTGAAAAACCCTTCATGAAATGAGCTATCATGTCCGGAGTTATATGGCTTTTAGGGCAAAAGAGCTAGGTATTGCCCTCCGGACACGCATAGTTTGTCGGAACGAGCCCATATCGGGCACGTGTGTGTGCCTTGGGACGGGAAGCAACGCCGTATGCAGTGTTTCCCTTTCGGTGCCACGAAAAACCCGTTTCACATTTTTCGAGTGCCGAAGCGGGCTATTTTTGTGAAGCAGCTACAGAGGGCGCATTCAATAATTCAGCGGGACCTCTGCACGTTGATAGAGGAACCCATATACACCGCGGATCACATGCGTGCCGCGTGGGTTAGCTTTCTGGGTAGACCCGCTGCTCCGTGCGGTGTCCTGCCGATTCCGTTGGAAACGGTCCGGATTTGAACTAAGCGTCCACTTTCTGTCGCCCCAATTTTTTTGGAAAAATCATTTTTAGAAACGGGACACGTTATTTTATGTGTAAAGGTAACCTCGGTTTCGCGCGTTCCCAACTTGGTGAACCCCGGCCTGCGGTTCTGGTGGTTCGTCATTTCATGTGAGTCCCATTTTGGGCAGAAATGTATCGAAACAAAGTCGGAAATATGCGAGACGTTGCGGGGCATCGTTTTATGTGACCTAGTAGCGAGAACAAAAGACGGATGTGGGATATGGATGTTCTTCTGAAAAACCCTTCACGAAATGAGCTATCATGTCCGATGTTATATGGCTTTTAGAGCCAAAGAGCTAGGTATTGCCCTCCGGACACGCATAGTTTGTCGGAACGAGCCTGATACGTCTCCGACGTATCGATAATTTCTTATGTTCCATGCTACTTTATTGATGATGTCTACATGTTTTATACACATTATATGTCATATTCGTGCGTTTTCCGGAACTAACCTATTGACGAGATGCCGAAAGGCCAGTGGCTGTTTTCTGCTGTTTTTGGTTTCAGAAATCCTAGTAAAGAAATATTTTCGGAATCGGACGAAATCAAGACCGAGGACCTTATAATTCCCGGAAGCTTCCGAGCACCGAGAGAAAGACGAGAGGGGAGCCAGGGGGCCCACACCACACCCCGGCGCGGCCAGGGGGGCGCCCCCTGTGGTGTGGGCACCCCGTGGCCCCTCCGACTCCGTCTCTTCGCCTATATAGTCGTCCCTGACCTAAAAACACCGACGGAGAAGACGAACCCGAGAAAACCTTCCGAGCCGCCGCCATCGCGAAATCAAGATTCGGGGGACAGAAGTCTCTGTTCCGGCACCCTGCCGGACGGGGCCCCCGGAGTCATCTCCACCGCCATCTTCACCGCCATCGCTGTCTCCATGATGAGGAGGGAGTAATTCACCCCCTGGGCTGAGGGCTCTACCGTAGCTATGTGGTTAATCTCTCTCTGTACTCCAATACAATGATCTCATGAGCTTCTTTACATGATTGAGATCCATATGATGAGCTTTGTATCGCTACTAGTTATGTGCTACTCATGTGATGTTATTAAAGTAGTCTATTCCTCCTGCATGGTGTAAAGGTGATTAGTGTGTGCACCATGTGGTTCTTGTCGTATGCTATGATCATGATCTCTTGTAGATTGTGGAGTTAATTGTCATTATGATAGTATTGATGTGATCTATTCCTCCTTCATAGTGTAATGTGGACAGTGTGTGCACTATGTTAGTTCTTGGTTTATCTTGCAAAGATCTATTATGCTCTAAGGTTACTTAAACATGAATATCGAATGTTGTGGAGCTTGTTAACTCCGGCATTGAGGGTTCGTGTAATCCAACGAATGATGTTCATTATCAAACAAGAGTGTATGTAGCACATATGAGAAGAAGTATTTATTATGCGATCAATGTTGAGAGTGTCCACTAGTGAAAGTATGATCCCTAGGCCTTGTTTCCAATACTGCAAACACCGTTTACTTACTGTTTTGTTGCATGTTTACTCGCTGCTATATTTTATTCAGATTGCTATTACCACTCATATACATCCATATTACTTGTATTTCACTATCTCTTCGCGAACTAGTGCACCTATACATCTGACAAGTGTATTTGGTGTGTTGGGGACACAAGAGACTTCTTGCTTTGTGATTACAGGGTTGCTGAGAGGGATATCTTTGACCTCTTCCTCCCTGAGTTCGATAAACCTTGGGTGATCCACTTAAGGGAAACTTGTTGCTGTTCTACAAACCTCTGCTCTTGGAGGCCCAACACTGTCTACAAGAATAGAAGCACCCGTAGACATCAAGCACTTTTTGGCGCCGTGCCGGGGTAAAGGTAAAAGGCACTCATACTCCGGTTCCAGGTAACAGTACTTTTCTGCGCCATTGTGTGTGTGCTCGAAGCTATTTCCTTTAGATCCTGCAATTGCATCTTTTTGTTTCTTGTTTTTTTCACTAGTTAGGCATAATGGAAAACAAAAAAATTGGTGAGCTTTTTAATCTTTTTCCTAATTTAGAATTGTTTGATGCGAAAATTAAAAAACCTATGGAACCTTATTTACATGATAATAGCAATGTTATTAGTATGAATGCAATCACTGCTAATGCTATGAAGAAGTCTAAGCTTGGGGAAGCTAGTTTACATAAAAATAATCTTTTTTCTCCTCCGCTTTAGAAGAAATATTTTGCTCTGATGATGCTTTATCTCCCATATGCGATAACTCTAATGATGCTTCTGATATTTTAAATCCACCTACTGAAAGTATTCCGTATAAAATACCTATGGAAATTATTGAACGTGTTATGGATAACCGCTATGAAGGGGATGGAACTGTCCATCCTAGGAATCATTTACTGTTTTTGCATGAATTATGCGGGTTATTGTAGGTATTTCAATGGATGAAGTTAGAAAGAAATTATTTGTTATGTCGCTATCTGGTGAAGCGGCGCATTGGTATAAACTATTGAAGGACGGGCGCTCTCTTGATTGGAAGGATATTGTGCCTCTATTTTATTCCAAGTTCTATCCTCCAAGTGAAATTCACAAAGATCGAAACCATATATATAATTTTTGGCCTCATGATGGAGAGAGTATTGCCCAAGCATGGGAGAGATTGAAGACTTTAATGCTCAAATGCCCCAATCATGAGCTTCCAGGTAATATCATCATTGATAATTTCTATGCAAGACTTTCTTTTCAAGATAAGACCTTGCTGGATACTACTTTGGATCATTCACGAGCAATAAAGAAGAGTTTAAAAGGGACCTTCTTGATCGGATTAAGGAGAACGCTGAAGATTGGGAGAACGACAAAGGTAAAGAGTCAGGTATAAATTATGATTATGAATGCATTGAAACTTTCATGGATAGTGGTAAATTTCGAAATATGAGTGCTACTTATGGTCTTGACTCTCAAGTTGCTGCAAATCTTTATAAAGCTTTTGCTTCTCACATTGAATTGCCTAGGAAGAATTTTGATAAGTATCATGAGCCTTTTAAAGAAGCTTGCATGAAGAATGAAATTGTTGTTAATGATTGCAATAAGCGTGCTCAAACTCCTAAGAATGCTATTTCCTATAAGCATGTTAATTTTTGTGGAATACATAGACCTTGTGGAATTAATCAAATAGAAGATGAATATTGTATCCATCACAGAAATGAAAAAACTAGAAAGTGGTCTAGAGCTCTAGATGATCTTGGAGAAAAAGTGTGTGCCATCTATCCTTTTATTTGTGAACTTTGCCATAGAGTTGGTCATTTTAATTTTCAATGCTCCTCCAATGATAATTCGAACCCCATGAGTGCTCAAATTTGTATTGTGATGATGAAATTATTCCTAATCAGCATGATGAACTTACCTTATTTTTGAAGTGTGAAGAGTTATCAAGAAAAATTTCTTTGTTAAATATTAACGATCTTGATATTGATGATGTCCTGCATGGGTGTCTTTCTTATTGCATTAATAATTGCCATACAAATACATACAGAATATTTTAGAAGATGACACCTTGCCAAAATATGATAGGACCGCTGTGTGTTTTCAATTAATTAATGAAAAGGAGGGATCCTCCCAAGTTTCTTCTATTGTTTCTAAAAGTAAATCAGGGTATGCGGACAAGCCACCCTTCAAGCCTCTTCCTCCTAAAGAAGGGAGCGAGGAGAGGAAGAAGAAGAAGAAGAAGAAGAAGAAGAAGAAGAAGAAGAAGAAGGGAAAGAAGAAGAAGAAGAAGAAGAAGAAGGAGAATAAAAAGAAAGAGGTAACGGCGTATCCCCGCGTGAATGAGATAACGCTAGGTAACCGTAAGTATGTTGCTCCTAATGATTATTGTGATAATGAATCTGAATACGATGATCTTCCTATGCCCTTTACATACATTAGCGATCATGATTTGAATGAGCATACTACTTTTGATATTACAAATCTCTGGGAAACTAATTCTGAAAATGATAATAATTGCCATAGTGTCAATACTATCCATGCTTCCTCCCATAATGATATAGAAAGCTCTAAGCTTGGGGAAGAGGTGTTTGAAAATCCTTTTGCTACTGGTCATTATGTTCTTGAT
The DNA here is from genome assembly GCA_030979885.1 of Lolium multiflorum. NCBI lineage: Eukaryota > Viridiplantae > Streptophyta > Magnoliopsida > Poales > Poaceae > Lolium > Lolium multiflorum. The sequence goes on along the minus strand of JAUUTY010000014.1, from coordinate 129,439 downwards.
ATATCTCCTTCTAATAACAATGATGGTATGGTCATAGATAAACCGACTGTGAAAGATAACTATTCTATTTCTTATGATGACACTGTGCCTCCGATCTTTGATGATTATTATAAAGAATGCTATGATATAGGTTATAACTATCCTTATGAAACTTGTCATAGCTAGTCATGATTGGATTACCAAAAACAATTCTTTTAATATGCAACTTGTTTACCATGTTCAAATTCTTGATAATAATCTTGCTCCAATTACTATTAATGAGAATAACTCTTCTTATGCCAAAATTAATGATATTTCTATGCATATGAACCATGATAAGAATGTTTTAAGTGATGGGTATATTGTGGATTTCATCAATGATGCTACTGAAAGTTATTATGAGAGAGGGAAATATGGTTATATGCATCTTAATAATATTAAGTTTCCCCTCTTCATGTTGAGAATCTTGAAGTTACTCGTGTTTTATCCTCTTATGCTTGTCACTTTGTTGTTCATGAATTCATTTGTGTACAATATTCCTATGCATAGGAAGCATGTTAGACTTAAATGTGTTCTGAATTTGCCTCTTGATGCTCTCTTTTGCTTCAACTTCTATTTCTTGCGAGTGCATCATTAAAACTTGAGCCCATCTTAATGGCTATAAAGAAAGAACTTCTTGGGAGATAACCCATGTTTTATTTTACTACAGCAATTTTTGTTTTGTTGAGTCTTGGAAGTTGTTTACTACTTTAGCAACCTCTCCTTATCATGTTTTTGTGCCAAGTAAAGTTTCTATGTTAAAGTTGATTTTATATTTGGGATCGCTGCGAAACAGCATTGCTTTCTGTCACGAATTCTGGCACAAGTCTCTGTAGAAAATTCGAAAAATCTGCCAATTTACGAGCGTGATCCTCAGATATGTACGCAACTTTCATTAGTTTTGAGATTTTCCGTTTGAGCAAGTCTGGTGCCATTTTTGTAAAATTCGTCTTTACGGACTGTTCTGTTTTTGACAGATTCTGCCTTTTATTTTGCATTGCCGCTTTTGTTAAGTTGAACGAGTTTCTTTGTTCCATTAACTTTCAGAAGTTTTGTGCAATGTCCAGAAGTGTTAAGAATGATTGTGTCACCTCTGAACATGTGAATTTTTGATTATGCACTAACCCTCTAATGAGTTTGCTTGAAGTTTGGTGTGAAGGAAGTTTTCAAGGGTCAAGAGAGGAGTATGATATACTATGATCAAGAGGAGTGAAAGCTCTAAGCTTGGGGATGCCCCGTGGTTCACCCCTGCATATTTGAAGAAGACTCAAGCATCTAAGCTTGGGATGCCCAAGGCATCCCTTCTTCATCGACAAAGTATCAGGTTCCTTCTCTTGAAACTATATTTTTATTCGGTCACATCTTATGTACTTTACTTGGAGCGTCTGTATGTTTTTGTTTTTGTTGTTGTTTGAATAAATGATTGTTTGGGAGAGACACGCTCCGCTGGTTCGTATGAACACATGTGTTCTTAGCTTTTAATTTTCATGGCGAAGGTTGAAGCCGTTAATTGTTATATGGTTGGAAACGGGAAATGCTACATGTAGTAATTGGTATAATGTCTTGAATAATGTGATACTTGGCAATTGTTGTGCTCATATAGATCTTGTTTAAGCTCTTGCATCATGTACCTTGTACCCATTAATGAATAATTACATAGAGCTTGTTAAAATTTGGTTTGCATGATTGGTCTCTCTAAGTCTAGATATTTTCTGGTTGAGGTGTTTGAACAACAAGGAGACGATGTAAAGTCTTATAATGCTTACAATATGTTTATATGTGAGTCTTGCTGCACCATTTTATACTTGAGTTTGCTTCAAATAACCTTGCTAGCCTAAACCTTGTATAGAGAGGGAATACTTCTCATGCATCCAAATACTTGAGCCAATATTCATGCCATTTGTGTCCACCATACCTACCTACTACATGGTATTTCTCCGCCATTCCAAAGTAAATTGCTTGAGTGCTACCTTTAAACAATTCAAAAGTTATTACCACTTATTTGTGTCAATGTTTTATAGCTCATGAGGAAGTATGTGGTGTTTATCTTTCAATCTTGTTGGGCAACTTTCACCAATGGACTAGTGGCTTCATCCGCTTATCCAATAATTTTGCAAAAAGAGCTGGCAATGGGATTCCCAGTCCCAAATTAATTAACAAAAATAGACACTCCTCCATGGTATGTGATTGTTGGACGGCACCGAAGGATTCGGTTAGCCATGGCTTGAAAGCAAAGGTGGGGAGGAGTGTCATCATAATAAAACTAAAATAAAAGGCACTCCTTCATGGTATGAGATTGTTGGCAGGCACCCGAGGATTCGGTTAGCCATGGTTTGTGAAAGCAAAGGTTGGAAGGAGTGCCACCCAAAAATATAAATAAAATGGGAGCCGCTCTTTGAAGGTTTGTCTGCAAGGGGGTTAGAGTGCCCACTACCATTCGTTGACAACAACAAACACCTCTCAAAACTTTACTTTTATGCTCTCTATATGTTTCCAAAATCAAAGCTCTAGCACAAATATAGCAACCGATGCTTTCCTCTTTTGAAGGGCCATTCTTTTACTTTATTGTTGAGTCAGTTTACCTATTCTTTCTATCTTAGAAGCAAACACTTGTGTAAATTGTGTGCATTGATTCTTACATGTTTACCTATTGCACTTGTTATATTACTTTGTGTTGACAATTATCCATGAGATATACATGTTAAAGTTGAAAGCAACCGCTGAAACTTATATCTTCCTTTGTGTTGTTTCAAAGCTTTCTACTAAGAATTTATTGCTTATGAGTTAACTCTTATGCAAGACTTATTGATGCTTGTCTTGAAAGTATTATTCATGAAAAGTCTTTGTTATATGATTCATTTATTTACTCATTATCTTCATCATTGCTTCGAATCTCTGCATTCATCTCATATGCTTAAAATAGTATGATCAAGATTATGATGGCATGTCACTTCAGAAATTATCTTTGTTATCGTTTTACCTGCTCGGGACGAGCAGAACTAAGCTTGGGGATGCTGATACGTCTCGACGTATCGATAATTTCTTATGTTCCATGCTACTTTATTGATGATATCTACATGTTTTATACACATTATATGTCATATTCGTGCGTTTTGGAACTAACCTATTGACGAGATGCCGAAAGGTTGCTGTTTTCTGCTGTTTTTGGTTTCGAAATCCTAGTAAAGAAATATTTTGAATCGGACGAAATCAAGACCGAGGACCTTATAATTCCCGGAAGCTTCCAGAGCACCGGAGAAAGAGAGAGGGGGAGCACACACACCCCAGCGCGGCCCAGGGGCGCCCCCCTGTGGTGTGGGCACCCCGAGGCCCCTCCGACTCCGTCTCTTCGCCTATATAGTCGTCCCTGACCTAAAAACACCGACGGAGAAGACGAAACCCGAGAAAACCTTCCAGAGCCGCCGCCATCGTGAAATCAAGATTCGGGGGACAGTCTCTGTTCCCACCGCCGGGGGGAATTGCCCCGTAGTCATCTCCACCGCCGTCTTCACCGCCATCTTCACCGCCATCGCTGTCTCCATGATGAGGAGGGAGTAATTCACCCCCTGGGCTGAGAGCTCTACCGTAGCTATGTGGTTAATCTCTCTCTCTGTACTCCAATACAATGATCTCATGAGCTGCTTTACATGATTGAGATCCATATGATGAGCTTTGTATCGCTACTAGTTATGTGCTACTCATGTGATGTTATTAAAGTAGTCTATTCCTCCTGCATGGTGTAAAGGTGATTAGTGTGTGCACCATGTGGTTCTTGTCGTATGCTATGATCATGGTCTCTTGTAGATTGTGGAGTTAATTGTCATTATGATAGTATTGATGTGATCTATTCCTCCTTCATAGTGTAATGTGGACAGTGTGTGCACTATGTTAGTTCTTGGTTTAACTTGCAAAGATCTATTATGCTCTAAGGTTACTTAAACATGAATATCGAATGTTGTGGAGCTTGTTAACTCCGGCATTGAGGGTTCGTGTCATCCTACGCAACGAATGATGTTCATTATCAAACAAGAGTGTATGTAGCACATATGAGAAGAAGTATTTATTATGCGATCAATGTTGAGAGTGTCCACTAGTGAAAGTATGATCCCTAGGCCTTGTTTCCAATACTGCAAACACCGTTTACTTACTGTTCTGTTGCATGTTTACTCGCTGCCATATTTTATTCAGATTGCTATTACCACTCATATACATCCATATTACTTGTATTTCACTATCTCTTCGCGAACTAGTGCACCTATACATCTGACAAGTGTATTTGGTGTGTTGGGGACACAAGAGACTTCTTGCTTTGTGATTACAGGGTTGCTGAGAGGGATATCTTTGACCTCTTCCTCCCGAGTTCGATAAACCTTGGGTGATCCACTTAAGGGAAACTTGCTGCTGTTCTACAAACCTCTGCTCTTGGAGGCCCAACACTGTCTACAAGAATAGAAGCACCCGTAGACATCAGAGCCCATATCGGGCACGTGCGTGTGCCTTGGGACGGGAAGCAACGCCGTATGTAGTGTTTCCCTTTCGGTGCCACGAAAAACCCGTTTCATATTTTTCGAGTGCCGAAGCGGGCTATTTTTGTGAAGCAGCTACAGATGGTGCATTAAATAATTCAGCGGGACCTCTGCACGTTGATAGAGGAACCCATATACACCGCGGATCACATGCATGCCGCGTGGGTTAGCTTTCTGGGTAGACATGCGGCTCCGTGCGGTGTCCTGTCGATTCCGCTGGAAACGGTCCGGATTTGAACTAAGCGTCCACTTTCTGTCGCCCAAATTTTTTGGAAAAATCATTTTTAGAACCGAGACACGTTATTTTATGTGTAAAGGTAACCTCGGTTTCGCGCGTTCCCAACTTGGTGAACCCCGGCCTGCGGTTCTGGTGGTACGTCATTTCAGGTGAGTCCCATTTTTGGCAGAAATGTATCGAAACAAAGTCGGAAATATGCGAGAGGTTGCGGGGCGTCGTTTTATGTGACCTAGTAGCGAGAACAAAAGACGGATTCGGGATATGTATGTTCTTCTGAAAAACCCTTCACGAAATGAGCTATCATGTCCGGAGTTATATGGCTTTTAGGGCAAAAGAGCTAGGTATTGCCCTCCGGACACGCATAGCTTGTCGGAACGAGCCCATATCGGGCACGTGCGTGTGCCTTGGGACGGGAAGCAACGCCGTATGCAGTGTTTCCCTTTCGGTGCCACGAAAAACCCGTTTCACATTTTTCGAGTGTCGAAGCGGGCTATTTTTGTGAAGCAGCTACAGAGGGCGCATTCAATAATTCAGCGGGACCTCTGCACGTTGATAGAGGAACCCATATACACCGCGGATCACATGCGTGCCGCGTGGGTTAGCTTTCTGGGTAGACCCGCTGCTCCGTGCGGTGTCCTGCCGATTCCGCTGGAAACGGTCCGGATTTTAACTAAGCGTCCACTTTCTGTCGCCCCAATTTTTTTGGAAAAATCATTTTTAGAAACGGGACACGTTATTTTATGTGTAAAGTAATCTCGGTTTTGCGCGTTCCGAACTTGGTGAACCCCGGCCTGCGGTTCTGGTGCTTCATCATTTCATGTGAGTCCCATTTTGGGCAGAAATGTATCGAAACAAAGTCGGAAATATGCGAGACGTTGCGGGGCATCGTTTTATGTGACCTAGTAGCGAGAACAAAAGACGAATGTGGGATATGGATGTTCTTCTGAAAAACCCTTCACGAAATGAGCTATCATGTCCGGAGTTATATGGCTTTTAGATCCAAAGAGCTAGGTATTGCCCTCCGGACACGCATAGTTTGTCGGAACGAGCCCATATCGGGCACGTGCGTGTGCCTTGGACGGGAAGCAACGCCGTATGCAGTGTTTCCCTTTCGGTGCCACGAAAAACCCGTTTCACATTTTTCGAGTGCCGAAGCGGGCTATTTTTGTGAAGCAGCTACAGATGGTGCATTCAATAATTCAGCGGGACCTCTGCACGTTGATAGAGGAACCCATATACACCGCGGATCACATGCATGCCGCGTGGGTTAGCTTTCTGGGTAGACATGCGGCTCCGTGCGGTGTCTGTCGATTCCGCTGGAAACGGTCCGGATTTGAACTAAGCGTCCACTTTCGCCCCAAATTTTTTGGAAAAATCATTTTTAGAACCGAGACACGTTATTTTATGTGTAAAGGTAACCTCGGTTTCGCGCGTTCCCAACTTGGTGAACCCCGGCCTGCGGTTCTGGTGGTTCGTCATTTCATGTGAGTCCCATTTTGGGCAGAAATGTATCGAAACAAAGTCGGAAATATGCGAGACGTTGCGGGGCGTCATTTTATGTGACCTAGTAGCGAGAACAAAAGACGGATGTGGGATATGTATGTTCTTCTGAAAAACCCATCACGAAATGAGCTATCATGTCCGGAGTTATATGGCTTTTAGGGCAAAAGAGCTAGGTATTTCCCTCCGGACACGCATAGTTTGTCGGAACGAGCCCATATCGGGCACGTGCGTGTGCCTTGGGACGGGAAGCAACACCGTATGCAGTGTTTCCCTTTCGGTGCCACGAAAAACCCGTTTCACGTTTTTCGAGTGCCGAAGCGGGCTATTTTTGTGAAGCAGCTACAGAGGGCGCATTCATTAATTCAGCGGGACCTCTGCACGTTGATAGAGGAACCCATATACACCACGGATCACATGCGTGCCGCGTGGGTTAGCTTTCTGGGTAGACCCGCTGCTCCGTGCGGTGTCCTGCCGATTCCGCTGGAAACTGTCCGGATTTGAACTAAGCGTCCACTTTCTGTCGCCCAAATTTTTTTGGAAAAATCATTTTTAGAACCGAGACACGTTATTTTATGTGTAAAGGTAACCTCGGTTTCGCGCGTTCCCAACTTGGTGAACCCCGGCCTGCGATTCTGGTGGTTCGTCATTTTTAGAACCGAGACACGTAGTTGAGCCTAATAGACACGAAAGATAATGGAAAGATACTTGGATCTTGCTACTCTGTCAGGCTAGTGGATAAGACTAGCCTCACCCCGTTTTTTGTAGCTTCGATGCGCTCACAGTCGTCCATATTGATTCCAGAGAGCGGCTCTTGGTCATTTGCTTCCCAGATGTTCATGGCAGCCAAAGAGATATCCCCTGAATCATGCATCCACTTCATCTCCATCCCATTGTATGATGCACCGATGCATTGTGGATGGAATGCAGTTAGCATGGATCCAATCCCTTCCTAGCGGAACAGCATAAGTGCTCTTGTCGACGATGAAGAAGGATGTGGGGATGGTCTTTCGGCCGACAGTTAAGTCCACGTTCAACACCCTTGGCTTCGACGGTTGGCCGTTGAAATCGCTTAGCGTGACGTTGGTCTTGATCAGATCTTCAGTAGAACGTCCCAAACGTCGTAACATGGAGTACGGCATTATGTTGACTGCTGCTCCCGTGTCAACCAGCATCTTGCCGATAGGCTGCCCGTTGATATAACCCTTCAGGTATAGAGCCTTCAGATGCCTATAGCTCCTTTCTCGTGGCTTCTCAAAGATAATGGCCGTGGCCCGCAATCAAACTGTGCCACTGATACTTCCTCGTCTTTTGGAGCACAAAATTCTGACGGAGAACGAACACCATGTTTGTATCAGCCGATGTCCCTGCATCGGCTTTTGTCTGCTTGGGTCGCCACACTTTCTTTGGTGGAGAGCTTCTGTTTCCAGTGTTTGCTGAATTTTCACAGCCAGATCAGGCCGTGCTTTCCTCAACGTGTCAGGTACTGCGCCTCGGCTTCTTCCAAGTTTCGAGCCGTTGCACTCTGCGCTTTTGGGAGTGGCTGAGTCCATCAGACACCACCTTGGTCGGTGATATCTATCTTCTTCTTCGACTCCTCAAAGTCTTCATCTTGGGATGACTCAGCTCGTTTGTTCGAGGTGGGAGAGGTCCTAGACGCTGAACACTGAAACTTCATTTGTTCCCTTCCTCTTCTGTCTACATTCGGGCAGTTCTCGATTGTAGGCAATCGGCTCATTCCTGAGTCCCACCAGTGTTTGAAGAAAGGACAATTCCAATGCCTGTCCACGTCCTCTTGCTCCCTTGATCTCCCTCTGGCGTGAAGCTCATACCCTTCGTATCGACGGTTTTCCTGTTGCATCAGACCGACGATATCTATCATCATCTACGTCGTAGCGCCAACGTCGGTCGTATTGCTGTTCATATTTGTTAAGGAGGTGCGCGGAAAGTGGTCGTTGATACCGCACGCTGATCACCTCTTCCTCGGTCAAATACCGTCTGTCATCATGGGGCCGGTCGCGTGGATCGGCCTCCTTCTTATCCTTGCCACGAGAGCGACTACTCTCTGGCTTATCATGGCGATGCCCTTGCCATATTGATATCAAACGAGAAACCTGGCTCGCGTCCTATGCATGACCGAGATCGACCATGTTGACTTCCGGAAACGGCTGCGTGTCAACCCTCATGGCAAACTGAGAGTAATCGGCCTTGTTCTATTGCCATTTGAATCTGTCCCGCAGGACTTTGCGTCGTTGGTGGTAGGGTGAACGTGTGATGCCATTTGCGGTATGGCTTGCCGTTCATCTCTTGTGGCGTGGGGATTTTGTGGCCTTCGGGTAACTTCACTCTCCTTCAGCAGCAGATCAAAAAGTTGCTCCGTTTTGCTCAAATCGAAGTCGAACCCCTTCATAGGCCCTGGTTGCTTCACCCACTTGCGGACACGGGTTTTGCCCCCGAGTCCACTCAGCTCTACGACCTCCTGATCTCCTGCAGAGCCTTCATCTTCGTCCGTCTCGATCGGCGACGCGCTTGTACTTGTCCAGTACTGTTGGATGGCGTTGTTCATATGCTGTCAACTTATGAACCATGTGCGCCATGAATTGTACTCGCTTGGAAGGTCACATCTTTGAGCGGCGCTGATAATCCTGCTACCGCCACTGCTTCCTTCTCGATAGGCGAACCGAATAACATCGGTTCCTGACGGTCCTTCTGGATGTACTCAGATACCGTCTCTCCTCGTCTCTGCCGAACTTGGGTCAGATCGGCAAGGCTAGCTCCGTGGTTTCGAATGGTATTGTTCATGGAATTGCTCTTCCAGCTGCTTCCACGTCCGAACCGAGTTTGGTAGCAACGAGGTGTACCACCCAAAGGCTGGACCCGTGAGAGGCTGAGAAGAACCTCACACGTAGCTCGTCTGAAGCTGAGACCATGCCCAACTGTGCCAAGTATCGGCTCACGTGCTCGATCGAGCTGGTTCCTTCTGATCCACTAAATTTTGTGAAGTCAGGGAGCCGATACTTAGGTGGCAGCGGGATCAGGTCGTAGTCATTGGGATACGGCTTGGAATAGCCGATCATCCTCTTCTTCGGCAGTATGCCGAACTTGTCTCTCATGATGGTGGTGATCTCATCCACCGTAGGAGCTGCAGAAGCTGATCGTTCATAACTTGTACTGGTGGCATATTTAGTTAGCCACGCCGTTTCTCAGCATCTGCTCCCGCTTCTGCTCCGGCGACTCCTCTGCCGTGGCAGATCCTTCCTGCTGCAACTGGGTCATCCGGTTGTTGCAGTCCGGCACGTATGTGCACACGTATCCATGTGGAATTTCCTTGGGCGGCTCATAAAGGGGTAGTCGCCGGATCACCTCCAACCTTGTAGACGACGTACGCCGGTGAACCTTCTTGCTGTGGAGCTGCAAACGTGTGTTGCAGTGGTGGCCTTGTGTAGAGCGGTACCTCCCCTTGGTGAGTTCCTAGAGTAGGACCTGACGGAGAGTACTTGTGCTTCATGACTTCTTGCACCACATTGAGCGCGACACGCTCCAGAGTATTCACCAGGCTCTCAACATGCCGATGAAGAGAGTGAGCAACGGCATAGTTGACTTCCTGTCGCAGGGCTCGGTACGTTCGTCCGAAGGGAGAGATAGATCTAGGCCATCTAGCGCGCCTTCGGGTTGGAACCCTTTGAACTTGATCCCGTGCGAACGGGTTTTCTCAAAAGCGCCGATGAGATCGGCTTCCAGGATGGCCTTGAGCTCATCATATCTCTTCTTATGCTCGGGAGGCAGATCCTCATACTTGCCTGGTTCTCCCGCAATGAGATGTAGATGACGACATGGTTGCTGCGGAAGATTGTCCCGATGTCCCACCGGGCGTGCCAGAATGTGTTGCTGCCAAAACCCACCGGCGAGCAGTGGTTAAGCAACACGAAGAGCCGGGAGGCTTCAAGGCGGCAGCGGGCCCTGGTCCTCGACGTCGTCCCGCAAATGCTCCGGCACACGACCGGCGGCGCAGGCGTGCCACCTGACCTATACCTGGCCAGGAAGGTGTGGATTGCTTCGATTAGTTCCATGGCAGACACGTAAACATTAAATACGAGCCCTATCGGCTCTCAGGTTGCCCTGTGGATCGGCTCAAGCCGAGCCGCCCCATGCTTCACGTTGGATTTTCAATGACATGGGGATCCTGCTTGATCACAACAAAGCTAAACCAATCTACGACAGTTTAGGGTTTTCACCGTATGATCAGAACATCGTACACGTAGTTGAGCCTAATAGACACGAAAGATAATGGAAAACTAACCCTAAAAGAGGCCTATAAACCAACATTACGTTAATTCCCGGAACATCCCTCTTAGGACTAACAAACCATACCTAACGCACTACCGGATCGTTCAACCCGTTTGCAAGGCCTAACCATACAGATATTAAACTAATCCTTGAAGAACAAGGAGCAACTATAACAGATCGGATCTACTAAGTAACGAACAAGCAAGATGCTGCCCTTACACCTGGATAGGTGTAAGGGCAGCTAGATATTGAGGGACGGCACAGCTAAGCAGATATGCGCAAGAAAAGCATCTATGCAAGCCCCAAAACATCTACGATAAATAGTGCTAATCGCCATCAACAACGCTTCAGTACGAGCAACACAAGGTAAACGAATAAACGTTGTGCTGCCTAGATGCGATCTAGGCAGCATGGTGTCTACCCGGGAGAAACCCTCGAAAGAAGGGGTGGCGATGCGCCTGATTTTTGTTTGTTGTGAACGTGATTGTCCTCCTTTTCCGATAACCCTAGATACATATTTATAGTCCAAGGGACTTTCTAATTTGGACGTGCACCTAACCGTGCACGGGTTAAACTCTATCTTTTAATCTAAACTACGATGCGATCTACTATATTACAGATACACGGGCAATTAAGCCCAAACTCTTTGTGCAAGGCCGCTTCAAAGATGCTCCACGTGTATATTCTTCAAGCCCATCTTCACTTACGGCCCATATTCTGATTTGGCCAAAATCCGGTGACAACACATTGACAGACGAGTCTCCAGTAGGATTCTGATCCTCTATGTGTGCTTCATATGAGATCAACTGAGCATACAAATCACTGATGCTAATAAATTTCTCCGCCTTAATCAAGGCTGTAATGGCAGCAACAAAGCCATTGTAGGTTTCATCCTGTAACCCGGCGAGTACATACGATATAACATCGTCGTTGTCGAGTGGCTTTCCTGCAGCGGCCATCTCATCCGCCAGGGTCTTGATCTGATTGAAATATACAGCTGCCGTCTTGTTCTCCTTGCGCATCTGATTTAGCTGAGTGCGAAGGTGCACCACACGAGCTTTGGATTGCGACGAGAACATCTCGAGGATAGCCTTCCAGACCTCCTCCGCAGACTTCAGACCAACAATCTGGGTCAACACCTCCATGGACATGATGCGAACCAGGTAGCCCAGTACGGATTGATCAAGGGAGATCCATCTGGAGTATTATGGATTTGGAACGGTCACTTCCTTCCCAGATGCATCTGTGGTCTTCACCTCCTTCTCCGGCGCCGGCGTCGTTCCGTCCAGGAACCCGTACAACTGGGCTCCACGGATGTCTGGCATCACCCGTGCTTGCCACAGGAGGAAATTGTCCCGATTCAGCTTCTCGGTGACAATAGGAGTCAGCGGGCTTCCAGCGGGCATCGAAGACGACAATGATGCCCCGAGCGTCATGCCTGCAGATTGTCGATGAACCTGCTCGCGTCGCGGTGCTCTAGGGTTTCGGCGGCGGTGGCTTTAGATGTGTTTCTAGGAAGATCCATGCTCTGATACCATATCAAAGTAATAGAAAGGCGTAACCCTAAACAGGGCTGCCGGGTAATATATATATATATATATATATATATATATATATATATATGGGAAATAGTGGGCTACCATGGGGTGTAGCTACGCACCCTAATTCAGCCATTAGATCTTCCCATAGAGCAATTTTCACCGTGGATTGAATTAGCGGCGTTACTGTCTCCGTCCAACGACCCGCCCATATGGACGCCCCTGTCCACCTCCCACCGAGGCACCGACCCACCCTACTTTTTCCCCATCCTGCTTTACACCCACCAAAGAAATCCCTGCCCGGAATGGCTGCTGCTCAACCTTCTTGGCCGACGGGGAACTACGCCGCCCGATCTCCTTCCCAGCTTGTTCCCTGCCGGCGGCGCATGCGCGTCTATCGAACTCCTCTCCCGCCTTCTTCCTCCCCGTGCCCGGTTCCTCCACCAACGGCATGACGCCACCGACCTGACTCTGCTCCTCCACCATCGGTGCGAGGCAACTTTCTTCCCTGCCGACGGCGTCCCGACACGGCTTCCAAACTCCTCCCCCGCCTTCATCTCTGCTAGGCCCGACTCCTGCAGCTCCCATCGTCGCGAGACCAGGTCTACTTCACCGCGCGCACGAAGAAATCGAGGCGGTGCGTGGGCCGGAGCGAGGGAGGAGACGGGCGTGCGCACACCGCCCGCACACATCCGCCCGGTGCTCATCTCCGGTCGTTGGAGCACACCGCCTCGGCCCCATCTCCGTCTGGTGGCGCACCAATCTACGGCCGCGGGCGCCAACCGCCCCGCACCCATCTCCATCCCTCAGCTCAGGGACAGGCCTCGTTGGGATTTTTTCGCATATTTCCCTGTCTCAAATCGCTCCCCCTGTTCTTGTTTTAGCTGTTCTCCCAATTTGTTCTGATTTCTTCCCCTTTTTTCTTACATTTTTCTTCCAAGATAAGCTTGATAGGATGGAACTTGAATGTTCAAGATTTGGTTCTCCACGATTTTAATGGTGATCAGGTTGCAAGTTTCGGTGATTTTGTGATTGGATTTTTTGTTCAGATTGGTTAAACGGTGAAACATAGCTCCAATTATTCAGATTCTTTGGAAGCAAGGCATGCAAACAAACAGTGCCGAGCACTGAATCCAGTAGCTGCGGCCGGGCGGGCGTGGTGCAGGCCTGATCGTGTCCCCGTGATTCGGGCTGCAGCGGATGCGCAGGGTCAAAGGATGGCTCGGCGGCGGTTGTCTCGGTGGGGCGGCGAGCTGCTCCGGCGCCGCGTTGACTCGTTGGGGCGGCGAACTGCTCCATGCTGCTGCGGCTGCGCACCGCCCCTGGGAAGCTCGACTCGTTGGGGGCGGATGCGCACCTATATATATATGGGTGTGGATTTGCTGCAAAGAGGGGTAGCTACCCATGCAACTAGCACCGTTGGATTCTATCCATCTCATAACGCCCATTAACGGAAACTTAACGGCCTTGGAGAAAAGTGGACAAAAGGTGCATGCAGAGGAAACAAACAAAAGGTAGTGGGCTGTATCTTTATAGGAATCTTTTCTCTCATCTCACTTGAGTGAGAAAATGTTGCCTCCAACGGCCCTCTGAAGCTCGTTCCATCACCGGCGAAGGGAGGAAGAATGGAAAAGTTGAATGGCCTTTACCCGCATTCTACATTCTACTTTTTCCGTTTTGTATTACAGTGATTTCGTTCACAGTCATGGGAGAATCTTTGGTCTGTCGATAATGAAAAATGTGCCTAGGGCGGTAGGACCTAACTGTACCCTAAGTTTTCTGTTTTGAATTTCCAACGCCTAGTTTTAGTGGTCTAATTTTTTGTGTTTTATTATCCTAATCCTCTAGCTTCTGTGTCATGCCAATAAAATATTTGCTTGAAAATTATTTCCCACATACAGAGTAGTACAAATTTTGGTGTGAGGCGACAAGTTCTATCAAATATCTAAAAAAATACCCAGAAATAGTACATACATTGAGCACGGTGACATCCCCTGGCGTTTGCCCCAGTTCTGGCCCCATGAAATAAAAGACTACAGGTACAATCACCAATTGCGGCTGTGGAAAATCAAGCACACGAGCAAAGTCCACCGGAAAAGAATGGAAATAGGAGAACGGAAAACAGATGAACTCTCTTCCTGTGTAGATGATATTGATGCCTAGAAACAAGAACAAGGCTAAACTGCCACGCAAATAATCTGGAGCCTCACTTGGAGCAACGATGAACTCGCGCCGTTGTACCTTCACTCAGCAAGGTATTTTTGCTGATCAACAAGCGTGTCACGCCGACCGCGGTTCTACACTCCAGCATCATGAGGGCGAGCTCGTGCTAAGGCACCTTTCTGGCATAAAAGCAAGAAATGGCAGAATCAAAGCAGTTCAAAAGTACATCCCGGACAATTAATTCGTGGACACACGCAAAAGGAATTAAGATGCAAAGTGCACAAGACAAAAAAAAACAAGAACGGGGCCAGACCGGCCGGCCAGGATGCCGTTCTCGTGGATTGAACTCACGCATGGAGGAAGAAAACGAATCATTGTACCTCACGCAATCCATGTATAGCAGAGAAAAATCTCAACTTCTCTGCAGAAAAAAAAAACGGTAAAAGGAAAAGATAAGGAAGACATGATACAGAGGGGAATAGGGGATAGACTAAATAAATTAACAAAGACTAAGATTGAAAAGTTGCCCAGCAACTAGCATGGAATCTCTGCAAGAAAAGGCCACTTAATAGTCCTAGAGCCAAAGAGCAGCATCAAGTACATGCTAGCGGATTCATCGATGCCGCAAACATCAATTAGATAAGGCATCAATCAAATCTGGTAAAAACCCATCAGGGAGAGCTAGTCAAATCAGCCCAGCTTAAAAAATCAACACAAACACAGCCTCAGGATCTAGTTCACGAACTTGATTTTGGATCTGCAGTATAAAAATCGAAACTGGATCCAGAAAAGGAAAGCCAGGCAAGATGGAGAGAATGATGGCATGGCTGGAGAGGAAGAGTCAGGGGATTCAACCTCGAATACGATGGAAGCCAGCGTATGGTTGTTCAACCTCGTTCGAGGCGGCCGGACCTAGCACTGCACGATGTGAACGGCCGGCCAAAGTCGACGAGCTGCGCGCGGGTGGTTGAGGACGCAACAATATTGGCCCTGTCGGAGGGTCAGTGAGACTACAACGGGATGAAGATGGGGCGCTACGGTGGTTCACCATGGATTCGCAATAGCGACCTGCTTCTAGTGGAAAAGGAAAGTGACCGGAATCACGGGAAGAGAGAAGGGAGAAAAGTCACCGGAAAATGAGATAAGAAGCTGAGAAAAAGGTAGAAGTAGGGCTGCAAATTAATGCGGCGCGCGTGACCGTAGGCACCACCATACTAGACGGCGTTAGACACGCGTCCATATTCTAAGGGAAGGGTAGCTACCCTCCTTTGTAGCTGACAATTTTCGATATATATATATATATATATATATATATATATATATATATATATATATATATATATATATATATATATATATGTTGGACATTACAGAGAAGTCCACCTCACACACGAGGGGAGTTCAGATACGTACATACAGGAGGTACAAATACATGACAGCCTATATACAGTTTAACATATATATTTTTATTTCCTAAATTTCCGCGGGTATCATCTAGTTTACACAATTGCACGGTACAAAAGATAGAACAATGACTAAATGGCCTTTGGATTTGATTGACATACAAATTTAAGCGTATGCAATGTTGTTCTTTTGATTTATTTAATATGACACCGTAGCAATGTACGGGATTTGTGCTACTATGTATCGTAATCATGAACAGTCTTAGATACATAATCAGTATGGTCAAGCGTGGGGCGGGAGGGCCAACCAAATTTGATTGGGTGCCTCCTACATACACCTCTCACAAGGTGTCGACCTCAAAACTATTATTCAGGTATATCTCCTCTCCTCTCTATACGGCATGAATGAATATACTCATGCATGAGCTTGTATGTCTCACCGCCTCGTATATATGTGCGGCTGGATTATTTGAGATCTTGAGTCAAAATTAAGCTGATCGGAAGAAGATCACTTCACTTCTTGCTCATTTGGCCGAGTAGGAGGTGTCGGCCTTCCAGCCCTCAGGAATGACGTCCTCGAATTCAGATTTGGTGCCACCCTCGGTGGTGTAGCGGACGGTGAATGGGCCCGTCAGCTTATCGGGGGTGTCGATCCTCCAGACTGCTCCCCACGATTCCTTGAGCTCGATCCACTTATCCTTGCCCTTCTCCTTGATGTCCACGGCCACCACGTCGCCGTCGCCGTCGACGTACTTCACCAGAATAGCCAGGTAGTTGGGGTTGGAAGCCTTCTCAACGTGGAACGTTGGCTTGGTGCCGTCCGGGTATTTGCACTTGACCCGCCTGAACTGGAGCTCCAACTCGCCGGCGCTGCGGAGCTTCTGCTCCTCGCCCTTCTTTGCCATGGACCCGAACGCGTGGCCCGAGAGGTCGAAGTGGTAGGGTGCGATGGGCTCCTCGTTGTCGTCGGTGATTGTGACGGTGACAGCCTCGCCGGAGCAGGACTCGGGCTTGGTGCACTTGATCTCGAAGCAGGAGCCGCAGCCACGGCCGGACTTGAAGATCGGGGTGTTGCCGCAGCCGGTCATGCCGTTGAACGGCGCCTTGTCGACGTCCTTGTACCCACACGCGCCGCCGTTGTCCTTGGGACCGGCGCCGGTTGGCTTGCCGTACCAGGTGCTCTTCGCGTCCAGCCACTTGTCGCCGTACTCGGCCGTGATGTTGGGGCCAGGTGGTACCTTCGCGATGCCGTGCGCACTGCCCAGGAACACGGCGAACAGCGCCACCACAAGGAGCACCGACGAGGAGGACGCCATCTTTGAGTTTTGAATTGGTTGCTGTGTGTGCAGCTGTGATGGATTATGCTATGGTGTACATGGTATTTATAGGGCACAGGCGAGCGCACGACGAGGGGTAAGCCGGCGATGGCGGTAGTAGCTTAAGCGGCTGGCCGTACGTGCGGGAGACGAGCGACCGAGCTTGTCCGCTGATGCAATATTAGGATTGCCGTGAACAAGAGGAGCTCGTCTCTCACCGTTCACTCGTTACCGGTCGTGCTTTCGTGTGGCCCGTGAACATCAGGTATGCTATTTTTGCATCCATGCAGCCACCGCTGTGAGCTTGGCTTGGATACGGAATGTGTAATTATCTACATAGGGCAATCATCCGGGGCGAACTTGTGTACCCTAGGGAAACAACACTATGAATGATACTCTTTGAATTCAACGTTTAATACTTATACCAAAATGTCCATTGACAAAATTTCGATCACTTTTTCTCAACCCATTTTAGCATTCTGCATGTTTTCTAGATCGATGTAGCGCAACAAAATATGTAAAGACCAGAGGACATCATCCACAATCATTCACGACCATTCTTCGCCATATTATGTTTTATCCTACATCGTCTTCTTGATATTTTGGAGGTTCAATCATCATCTCACACACTGCCCAATGGATATGCATTACAAAAGAAGGGTCCAAAGTTTCTAAAAGGAATTATCTAAACAAATGTTCACTTGATAGGATAATAACTGTCACTAACTAGGGGGTAAATTGTAGAATTCACTCTTTTTAAATTGGATTCAGTGATACGAGCAACTAACATAGACACTTTTAATGCTATTCTATAAAATTCAAAATGATACAACTCTCGGGTCACGAGTATGACTACTTCAAAAAATATAATAATGCCTACATGTTTTGACATTTTTTCACTTTCATACTTTTCATCTTCTGATTTACTACGTGGCAGATGAATTTGTATCGATACCAACATGGATAATTATTAAAACGTGGGATGACAACTTGTGCACTATTGTCTTGCAAAAAAAACGGTCAAACAAAAGTTGGTCGAAACAAGCTCATGTGGGATCTAGTTTTGAATCCCTCGTCGACACCAAAACCACATGCTTCAACGGACTGCGAATCCATCAGCTACAGTTGACTTGAAATAATTATTTAAACTAACAAATTGTTGAAATCTTTTATGTGGAATTTAACTCAGTCCCACCAAATCCGGCTGAGGGTGCAACCACTTAGAGATGGTAGCAGTGGTTTTATTCAATCGATATGTATGGCAGTATATAGCAGTATGATTTGTGGAGTATGAGTGCGACAAGTACTCTTGTACGAGGGCATTTTGTCATTCTTGTAACAATGTCTCCAATAACTTAAATAAAGATGTGTCGTGCATCAATCAATGTGAAAACCAGGCCTCCTACCATCATAAACTGAAGAACTAATATATTTTACACTTTGATTCGAATTAGCAGGTAAACATTGTACTCCCTTCATATTAATTATCGCTCATATGTATGTATGTAGAGACAAGTAATATGAATCGGAGGCGTTGCTTTGAGAGCGGGGACTATCTTCAGGGTGAAAACCTAAGAGCTTTGATCGGGCGACGATGGTGTTAGAGCATTGTTTTTCTTGGAGGCGTCGTTTTTGGGGAGTCTGTATTTCAGGTGTTTTCTTGGCGGTGAATGTATTGCTGTTGTTACGCCCGAGATACTGTAGTGGGACTTTTGTTTCTTAGTTTTCTTTCCTTTTTTTGGTTGTGTGCATCCGTAGTGCCGTTAGGATGGTGTGTTATTGCAGAGGCTGGGTGTAATTGGTATCTTTTGATATTAATATATTCCCTTTATCGAAAAAAATCTTCCTTCTCATGAACTATCCATGATGTGACTGCGCCGATTCAGGCGAGGGAGAGTTCAGCATACCGATGCTGACAAGGAGGAGGTCGCCTCGCCCCCTCGAAGAAGCCTGCCGTGGCACCAAGGATGAGATCACTATGTACTATATGCCACCACAAGTGAGCTTCCCTCTCTGCAAAGCATTGAGGAACTTGACCCCGTGTGAAGCCTTCGAGGATCTCGCCGCTTGTGCCGCTGCCATCGATCTTAAGTTTTTGTGAATTGAAAGAATGAGTCTTAATTAACACAAGATGGTTTCATTGGCACTTCTGGCGTCGTACTTTTCCCGGTGAATCGCGGGGCCATTTCCTCCTAAGCTTACGAGCAACGAGTTTCCATGATGGACAGTGTGTGAGGGCTTCTCCCGCAAGAGTTTCATGTGGAATTGTATCTAAAATTGTTTGGAATTGTGTCTAAAACAATTCCTTGTTGCTAAACCTTTTCAACGACTTTCTATGATACTAAAACTTTGCACGAAAATGCGACATAAATCTTTGGAATTGTTTCTAAAATTGTTTCACACACATGGGTGCCCGATGCGTATCGTAGTATCTTACGATTATACGATACTATCATGACCAATTGATACAATCGTGGTATCTTAATCTGGTATTATCTTACTTGTATCCCAATATGTATCGTGGTATCTTTAATCTAATATTATCTTACTTATATCCCCATACGTATCATGGTATATATCGTGGTATCTTTAGTATGTTGTCCCCCCCCTCCCTAGTCTGCTAGGGCGGCGCCTAGTTAGTTGGTGAGTTATTGTTTGTGTTTTAGGGCCTAAGGCCATATATGCTCTTACCAGACCTCAACCGAAAAAAATCTAGGGTTAATTAGATCTATACCACTCTAATATTTACCGCTTGGAGATATGCCATTACAAAAACAAGACTTGATATACCCCTTCAATTTTTTTTTATCTATGCCATTTTGAACACTTACATAGAATAATTGTTCAAACATATACGTATTTCAGTATGTATGGTAGTATATACTATGAGACACCTGTTTTCAAGTTTCGGCAACATAGTTGGCTCTTCCCACTACTGCACAGAAATTCACAGATCCGGGCGCCCAAAAATTCAAAATCAAATTAAATTTTGGCCAAAAAATGAACTTCTCTAAAAAAAACAAAAAAAACTACAGAAAATCACGAACACTAATATGATTCTACAGTGCAAATATGAGTAATTTCAGGGAAGATTTAGACCTCTAAAACGACGTTTTAAGTTCAAACTTGTCAAATTTATACCAAAACTTTAAACTTCCAAGAAAAATCTGAAAAAAAAATACAGGAAAACAAAAACACTAATATTTCTAAGCTACAACGTATTCGTCAATTCGAGCCTACACAATTCATGGAGAAATCGGAATTAAAGAATGTACTATCTGTACATTCAAGGACATAGTGAGAGATGGGAGAGAGATGGTAGGGACTAGCTCCTAGAAGCACTCAGGGTCGGCTTCATCCTGCAGCAGTGGCCCACATGTAAAGCTGTAACACCTTTCCTCTGGCTGCATTGAGCGGACCTCAAGCCACGGCGGTCTTGCACAGCCTCATCGACCGAGCGTTGCTGCCCTCCACGGCTCCAGCTCCAGCTCCGTCGCCCTAAGCCAGCACCTCCTGGACTCGCCTCCCTGTAGCCACCATCGTCGTTCGCCTTCTCCAGCCACCGGCGTTCCTTGCTGCCCTGACTCCCTCCAACCGCCAGTCACCTCAAAGCTTTAGGGTTCGTCAGATGGAACGCTGGTCAGGGGATATTAAGGTGTGCATCGACCGTGAGTTAAAAAAAACCTTTCGTCGTATAAAGGTATTTTCGTCTGGTATTGAAGAAAATGGCATTGGCAGAGTTATCATAAAATTCCACGCAAAAAAAAAAGAAAAGAAAAAGAGGTATCATAAAGTTGGAGTGGCATATCTCCAAGTGGTGAAAATTGATGTGGCATAGATCCAATTAACCCTAAAATCTAAATAAAAGCTATATGCATCTCTTTCATGCAGAGGCCAGAGTGTCACTCTCCATTTTCGCAAAAAAAAAAAAAAAATCTATTCGATTGGACCTTGTTGAGTTCTTGTTCCAATACATCCCCACAACCCAAACTATACTTATCATCAACCATGTCAAAATTACACGAGTCAGAAAAGGCTAAACAGAATCCAAGCACCATATTTACCTCTCTACCTCTCAACATTAGGCAAAGCAACAATTAATCCATGCATGCCAAAGCTTAACCAGGGTAAAAAAAAAAACTTGATCACGAGGATTGACGGAAGGAGATCGAAGCAGGATCAATCGGTCGAGATCGACCACTAAACTAATTCACTAGTACTGCTCGGGCGTGTAGGTGGCACCGATGGTATACTTGGCCGGGATGACGTCGTCGAAGACGTTCTTCATCCCCTTCACGGTGAGGAAGCGGAAGTTGAACGGCCCCTGGAGCGGCTCCTCGCTCTCGAACCTCCACACGTCGCCGTCGGTCTTGACCATGTCCACCCACTCGTTGGAGCCGTTCTCCCGGAGCTCCACCTCCGCCATGGTGTCCCCCTCGTACTTCACCAGCACCGCCAGGTCCTTCTCGTCCGACCCCTTCTCCACCGTGAACGTCACCTTCGCCGGGGCGCACCGCGCGCCGGCGAGCACCGCCGCCAGCACCGCCACCGCCAGCAGGCCGCCGCTGCTTGAGGAGGACGACATCGAGAAGCTAGGTTGAAGCTGCAGGATTACGTGCGTACGTATCTGGATATTGTATGCAATCCAGCCGTGAGGTGCGAGGTGTTAGGTGGTATTTATGGGGTGACCGTGTCTGCTCCGCCGTTGGTGCGCATGCGGCTCGCCGTCGTCGTCGGAGGTGAGACTCCCCGTGCTCCGTGGCCTGCCCGTTTGTTTCGGCTTGCCTGAATGCTTTTGTGCACAAGTGTGCTACGTGGATGGTACGTTAGATATGGGCACTGACGGGCTAGCTAAATGAGGCGCTCGGCCATATCAGCTATCTTCGTTCTTCTCTTAAAACAGCTCTTAGTTCTTGTTAGTCATACCCAGTTATAGTATGGAAGAAGCCTTCATTCATCTCTTAAAATAGCTAGCTTTACAGAAGTTCGCTGATACAAAAAGATTTGCAACTTCTACCGATGATTCCTGTAGTATTTTTTTTCAGACCAGTTGATCAAAAAAAGATTTGGCAAATCAGAGAAAAACATTTCGTCATCCGTACAACAAAACACGACATCCAGCCAGCAGCCCAGCATCATGATTTGCCCTGAGGACTAACTTTATCAAACTGTTTGAAAGCACGAAAACCATACAACATCTCTACAATACATCGGCAGTACACGGTGCAGCTGCAAAATATAATGCACAGGTGCCGGATGTCAACATCATGGTCGTACCAGAATTACAGCCACAGGGGAAAGAAAAAAACGACGAGCAAACGAGCAGCACCATGCCAAAAGAGCTACCAATTGAGCTGAAACAAACTAGTCGTCATCCTTGTAGGGGTATTCCTCCGGGACCTGCTTGGTGAGCTTCACCCGCATCTCGTAGGCGTCGTCACCACGGAGCATGTCACGGACCCATGTAACCTCCGTCTTCATGGAAACCTGCGCCGAAAATGTCAGTTAAGTTAGAGCATTGCATTGGTTACAAAAGGAACTCTGAAACTGGTAGCATCACAGCACTCAAAGCACAAGTCTAAAATCATCACATAAGCTGGTAGTAGTAGTAAAACTAGTTTATATTTTTGGGAGAAGTTGTAGAACTAGTTAGAACACCAGCAGGTTGGTCACTGGTGATATGATGTGCCTTAAGAGCTGGATATGAAAAAACATGCAATTTGTAAAGGGAAAAAAATGTTTTTACTACTATGCAGCTCTTGATTTAGATTTCATGATCAAGAGAAGAGGAGAAAATTATAAAATGATATAAAATGATTTTATTCTTCAACTGTTCGACAAGAGGAGAAAATTATAAGAGATTGCAGCATACCATTTCTAGTGCTCCCCTGATAACTCCACTCAACACATTGCAATACTGAAGGCCTTGGCAAGTATCAGGGAGCTCAACGAAATCTACAAGTGGGTTGTCCTCCAATACGAAGCTGCAAGTTGTACCTTCAGCATCCCAATTGGTTACAGTCGCAGTCACGCCCAGGAACATTTTGAAGCCAAGCTGTTTTAGAAAGGAAAAAAAAGGGGAAGAAAAGGTCAGACCGTAAAGCCATAAGGAGGATAAACACAAGGGATAACCAGATAACAAATGAATTTGAATGTTCCAGGAAGCAAAAAAGTGTTGAACAACTTGGAAACATGGTTAATGATTCATGGGCCCTCAAGTAGTTGAACAAGTTGAGATATAAAAAGAAATCAGACTACATACATAAACTGCAAAAGAAAGAGAAGGCATGTAATGTCTCTGAATGGTACATAGCTATGATAGCAGGAAAGGATGCTATGAACAGACAAAAACACAACTGAGTGTCTGCATCTACTAAAACTCAAACAACTGTAAACTGCAAGGCTCTTGACTTATGATGCAGAGAGGACTCCATGTGCATAAGCTATACAATTTCCTGATGCAAAACATAGATAAACATATCTATGAACAAGCCTTTCTGGCCACTCAAACATTTTGTATAACAAGTTCAGTGAATATTAATAAGGATAACAAACTTCAATAAAAAATGGGAAGCCCTAGTTTTGTGTTAATTTCAACAAAAGAATAGCAAGTTTAGCAAAAGACCTTCGCTATAGTATCAGCAGTCTCTTTGAAATCAACACAATTCGATACGTTTGACTTGGCCAAGAACTCATCAACCAATCGAGTTCCAATATTGTAACCCCTGAAAAGCAGAAACATAAAACACGTAAAAACGGGTTGAAACACAAAGCTGAAATACAGCAATCATAGTATTAGCTGCCAGCGATCCTGAGATAATGTAAATTCGCTAAATAAGCTGTAAAAGCAGACGTAGGATGTGTTGCCAATTCTTATGTGATTCCACTATAAATTTTCTTAGCCCTCGGTCCTCTACCAGTGATGCTACATGACTATCATCAATATTAAATGTACTAGATCCATGGCTCCTGAATTCAGTACAAGGGAAACATACAATTGGACTACAATATAATTGGGAAGCGTGTCCTCTATGCATTGAGCAGTGGAACATAAATGATGTTGTTGTCACTATGAGTTGTATACGACCTGGGCTGGACAGGGCTTGTTCAGTTGAGAAGCTGACACGATGTTACTAACAAGGTAATTCCGGACTAAAAGGTACTCATCTAAGGCGAGAACAAGGTTAGCTCGATCTAGTTCACCGTAAACTCCCACTGCAGGCTATCGCAGCTAGTCAATTGGATTTTCACAGTCTCAGGCAGGCAATCGCCGTTGGTTCAATGTTAAATCCTGGGACGCGATCCATATAGGTTAGACAAACAGAAAATTCCACGTTTCTACAGCTAGATCGAGAATCTTATGAATTGGCTGCCCGAGAAAGTTTCTAAATGCATGAACTAAGGGAGGGAGGAAAAGCGGGGCGTACATCTGGTCGAGCTGCTTGTTGACCTCCTCGACCTCCTCGAGATCCGTGAGCAGCTGGCGCACGATGGCGCCGTAGGTCAGCGTGAAGAGCTCCGCGTTCTGCAGCATCACCAGATAAGGATCAGTGGGGTTGCAGATCTACGCGCGGGGCGGGCGGACAGGGAGGGGGGAGAAAAGGGTTCAGGGGGTTTGGAGCGAGGGGAGGGCTTACCACGCGGTCGACGCTGGCGAAGAGGGCGTCGCCGGACTTGGGGGGCGTCAAGGGCGGCATCCTGCGCCGGGATCGCTCGTGGCCAACGGCGACTAGAATCACCACCGGCAGAGCAGAGGCCAGAGAGAATGGCGCCCGTGCCGTAGCAGGCTGTTTGCTTTGGGCCTATATATGGTCTCGTTCCTTTGGAAAAAAAAAAAAGAACTGGCCCATATGTTGGTCATCTTATCTTAAGCTCAAAAAAACAAATGCAGGTCATCTCTGTTCTCACAGGATAGGACCTCTTTTTCGACCAAAATATTTCTCAGTCACTTGGCTCAAAATTCAGCACAAGGAACCCTCAACCAGCCAAGCAATGGTTCCCCAAGGCATTGTGAATACCGACTTCTCCGCAAACAGAACGGGCTTACCGCTCGCCGCTAAACTAGCATTGGGCGAACACGTTTCGCCTCGCATGCGTTGCTTGGACTCCCGCTAACGTTGCCATGGTATGGGCGCATCGACACTCATTAGTGCGGTTGGAAGGGCCATCGCGGCAACCACCAATTACCCTGCCGTAGAAAGCATTGGCTTGCACGAATTTTGAATCCGTTGCAGCATGGTAAAGAAAAGGATGAACAGATAGACCCCTAGAACAATCAATAGATTAAGGTCATGGTTTTATTGCCACAAGTTTGGAGGGGGCAACCCCCCCTCCCCCACGCAAACAAAAAAGAATGAAGTATTAAGAAACAACCTCTCTTTGTTGTACAAACACAAGTAGTTAGTATTACCACGGGGGCAGTGTATCGAATGTGAGAGAGTGCACTCCGGTTAGAAACACAAGTAGTTAGGACTCAGTGCATCGAATGTGGTTCTAGTTGGCGCCAACCATGGGTAAGCTCCTATCCGGCCCAACACCAACTGCCGCCCCGGAAGGCTAGCCAACAACTATAGGCGCGGGTGCACTGCAATGCAGCAGTGTGCCCGCAACATCAATTGATATCCGCCCTCGTTATGCATGCAGATCGATGGGCACGCTATCTAGCTAGCGCATGACCCACCACCCCACACACACTGCCCTTGAGCCTACCTCTCTAGCGCACTAGTATTGGAAAGGTCGCGCACATGCATAGGCGGTAGCCAGCGGTGGATCAACTCTCCGCTAAGTATATATACATAGGCTTTTCTAGCTTAGTGCTGAGTCAAAAAAATTATCGTCGAATGTGCTGTGCGGAGATTTGTGTGACTAGGCATTTTCTATGGAGGGGGGCCAAGGCCCCCATGCCACCACTAGAAACAACTTTTAAGCAATTACTAATTCTTATAAAGCGCTATACATATATGTTCAGTTTGCAAAAAAAAAAAATCAAAACTCTTAGGTGGAGTATAAAGTACTAGCAAATGTGGCGCAGCGTGCAGATGATTGCCATGCATGAAAAACATCGATTGCAGATTCCAATGGCACCAATCACTAAGTTCTTGTACACAGAGAGAACATAATAACAGATCATATACTTCACTTAATCTAATGCAGGAGATATGGTTGATAATCTAAGCTAAGGGCGATAATTAGATGTAATTTAAGCTAAATTGCCATCCCTACTAATTTATACCTTATGTTCTGAGTCAATAGCCGCTGCGGCGCGGGGTAGAATGTTTTCACGCCAAATTTACTGCTAACCCTTGCCTTAATTTAGTTTTGGGGGGACCTTGCGGGGTGCCGCCTTCATCCGTACAAAATGGGACCTCCAGCTTAATTCACGGTTGCTGCCATCATTCAGGTATACTCCCTCCGTTTTCGAAAGGGTGTACTTCTGAGTTTTTCAAAGGATGTTAAGGATTTTGTATTGGAAAGTGTAATCCACCATCTCTCGCCTCTTTTACTCTCACCTCTTTAATTTCTCCATATCCAATAAGCTAAGTGCAGATAGTAAACAAGAAGACTGTGCTAAATATTATTGGTCTTAATTCCCTTGTGATGAGAGATGCATTTTTTTATACATTAAAGTGCATCGGAAAGAGACAAGTACAATAAATTTTGAACATAAAAGTCCAATTATTTGAGTACAGAGGTAGTAGATGTTAAACTGAGAAGGAACATTCCTTTAAGCATTACTGTCATTATACTAGTAGAATTCCCGTGCTTCGCCACGGCTCCCTACCTTATGCCAGTCACAATATTACATTGATCTCTACTTTATGTAGTTTCACAAATATTACAAGTGTAAATAGTGCGCAAAAACATTTAAGTACATAAAAATAACCACATAATATTTAAAATATCATAAGATCATATCACATAATTTAGTGTAATAATTATAAAAGGCAACGAGACCGACATATTATTTCTTATATTATTTATTAAATCCATGCTCTCTTGATCGTGAATAACATATGCTCGCACAACATCCTGTATGTTATTTTCAATGTCATTAGCAAGGTACTTGAGTATGTGTATCAAAAATCTCTTTGTCAACTCGTAGCCATCCTGCACAATCAATCTATCGAGTTAGCATGAAGTTTTATTTTCATAAAAATATAAGAATGTGAACATAAATTACTCCTGGTGCAAATTGGATGAACAAATCATTTATCGCATGAAAGCATAAAAGAAAATACTAAGTAACAAACAATTTTTTGCAAATAAATGGAAAATATTATTATCTCTTGGTCATTAGGATGATAATACTTTTTTTGTAATGATAACCATAGAAAACCACATGTCAGTGCTTGTTGGTATTGGAGTACTGAGAAAAGTCGGACAATCCTGCTTTCTTTCTCACCTAAATTTTCCCAATTTTAATTTTAAAATAACAAACTTTTCCCAATTTCACATTCTCCCGACACCACCGCATGGGTTACTCATGCCGCCTGTGGCCACACACGCCGCCAAGGTCACTCGCTATTTGGCGCCCGTCCACGGCTAGCTCTCTCACGTCCATCCCATCCTCCGGCGCCGAGCCACTCATCGTCGGCCTCCACACCCCCGGCGCACGGTTTCGGCTGCCGGCCTCCCTGCCATTCGGCGGACGGTTCAGCTGCCGACCTCCCCGCCCTCCGGAGCTAAACCACTCCTCCATCAGCCGCACGGTTGTTACTCCGCCGTTGAAAAGTTGCCCGTGCTTTCCTTTGGTTCCCACGCGAGCCCACTATTACTATTTTTGGAAATATTCCTTTTCCACAAATGGATAGTTTGGGTGACATGACTATAAGCAAAAACAAGGTCGACCTCGATGTAGTTCTGTCCAGGATAGAATGGGAAATTAATATGGCATGAACCAGAATCATTCAATAGATTAGTTTGAACCGTAAAATTGGTTTATAATACACAAACTTTACCGTTCATTTTTCTCCGCTCTTTCCCATTCTCATGGCACAACAAAAAATTCATATGATAGAAATTTATTTCTGACATTGCCATACTTTTTATATGATACGAAATTAATTTCTGATATTACCCATAAAAAATGGTACATAATTCCAACACGATTTACACATATGGAGATTAAACAAAAGTTTTATTCAGAACAAACCATCCATTGACATTTGGATCTGAAGCATTTGTTCTTGAGATTCCCTTCAACAAAAAAAATCTATTTGAACAAGAACGATTGGCTCAATAAATATAATGGAGTATATGAACAAGAATTTTCTGCAACATGAAGTAGATAAATAAGATGCATGGACCAACGCGAGCCCTCTCCACGTCAGAAATTTACATCAGGCTACAATCATGTTCCACGGTCACAGGTTATCATGAATATATCACAGATTCTGCATTTA
Organism: Lolium multiflorum; assembly: GCA_030979885.1. Classification (NCBI taxonomy): domain Eukaryota; kingdom Viridiplantae; phylum Streptophyta; class Magnoliopsida; order Poales; family Poaceae; genus Lolium; species Lolium multiflorum. Next base: position 101,048 of record JAUUTY010000014.1, on the reverse strand, counting down.
TTAACAAACAAGCAAAACAGATTTTGGGGGATCCAAGATCCATGAATACATCGGTAATAAAAACAGGAAAATACAGAATTCAAAATCAATTATAGAACAAATAAACAGATCGGAGACTTCAGGGGAGAGAAAAAAATATCGGATCTGCAATCTCAATAAATCAAACATCTCAGACTAATTACTTACAAAAGCTAAGCAAGATCACCACATGATCTGAACGGTGAAGTATCCAAAGACATGACAAGTCAACAAAGCAGTAATAGGATCACCACTTCGTATGTCAAAAAAACCTGAACGGTGCCGTTGGATGGAGGCGTGGCCCGCTGGTTGCCGGCCTGAGGGCTGGAAACAAAAAGTTTTACAGCAGTCAGGAAAGCAACATCTAACACTCTGTACGTGCTAGCAAGCAGCATCAATAGCAATTAGCAGCCGCGGCATACACAAGAAAGCACACGCGCTCATTCTGAGATAAAATAAGACGAAGCGGAAACACACCTTTGCAATTGGGGCAAACACGCGCGCAGTCAGCGGCAGTAAACACACAAGCCAAATCTATGTCTCCACTATTCTCATCTCTTTTCTCAATTTCTCTTGCGCACGGCAAATGAGGCGTACGCGGTCACACGCCATGGTCGCTGCTTAACCCTCGATCTACTCCCTCCCTCCTCCATCCAAAGAGCCGAAAAAATTCAGCCCCGTTCATCCAAAGAGCTACCGGCATGCGACGTGCAACCATGGGAAAGCCGACTCGCACTGCTACACCTTCCAGATTTGCGCCTGGCAGTCCCACCCATCGGTGCGGCGATGCCTGCACCCAGTCGGAAACGATGGGTTGCCATGATGATATGCGTGTGGTAAATTGAGTCAAATGTGATAACTCCATCAAGGTAGTTGTTCCTATTAGCAAGATAAGATAAGATAAGATAAGATAAGATAAGATGGTTAGCTATTTTTGAGGAGTGCGGACCGGGTGGTTTGAGGGAGGAAATATGAATTGAGGACGTGGGGGTATTATTGTCCATCCTGAAAATGTGACACCAGGCATTCACCAGTTTGCTCTTAAAATCAATTATAGAACAAATAAACAGATCGGAGACTTCAGGGGAGAGAAAAAAATATCGGATCTGCAATCTCAATAAATCAAACATCTCAGACTAATTACTTACATAAGCTAAGCAAGATCACCACATGATCTGAACGGTGAAGTATCCAAAGACATGACAGAAGTCAACAAAGCAGTAATAGGATCACCACTTCGTATGTCAAAAAACCTGAACGCGGTGCCGTTGGATGGAGGCGTGGCCCGTTGTTGTTGAGGCACTGGAAACAAAAAGTTTTACAGAGTCAGGAAAGCAACATCTAACACTCTGTACGTGCTAGCAGGCATCAATAGCAATTAGCAGCCGCGGCATACACAAGAAAGCACACGCGCTCATTCTGAGATAAAATAAGACGAAGCGGAAACACACCTTTGCAATTGGCAGGCAAACACGCGCGCTAGCAGTCAGCGGCAGCAGCAGTAAACACACAAGCCAAATCTATGTCTCCAGCTATTCTCATCTCTTTTCTCAATTTCTCTTGCGCACGGCAAATGAGGCGTACGCGGTAGACCACACGCCATGGTCGCTGCTTAACCCTCGATCTACTCCCTCCCTCCTCCATCCAAAGAGCCGAAAAAATTCAGTCGCCCCGTTCATCCAAAGAGCTACCGGCGGTCGCGACGTGCACGCACCATGGGAAAGCCGACTCGCACTGCTACACCTTCCAGATTTGCGCCTGGCAGTCCCACCCATCGGTGCGGCGATGCCACACCAGAGTCGGAAACGATGGGTTGCCATGATGATATGCGTGTGGTAAATTGAGCTGTGATAACTCCATCAAGGTAGTTGTTCCTATTAGCAAGATAAGATAAGATAAGATAAGATGGTTAGCTATTTTTGAGGAGTGCGGACCGGGTGGTTTGAGAGAGGAAATATGAATTGAGGATGTGGGGGTATTATTGTCCATCCTAAAAATGTGACACCAGGCATTCACCAGTTTGCTCTTAATAGTAGAGATAATTCTTCCATGTGTAATCTATTGTTAGCAGGCAATCTTTGAGCAGGAATCAACTCAGTACCAATACTGTAGGCCAAAGAATCTTCTCTTTCTAAATAGGTGATCCCATTTTCCTGGCCTCCTATGAGGCCACATCACCTCATATACTGCCCGCCCCTTCCCACACGGTTTGTTACAGCCGGATACCTCACAGAAGCAACGCAACATGGCCGGAGTTCTATTCGTCTTCCTCCGCCGCCGCGACTGTTTGTCCTCCTCCCTACATATGCGCCCCGGCCGCTTAATACCCATCAAAACGCTTGATGAATCTTAGTATTCAACGAGTGGAAACTGCTCAATGAAACTCATCCACCGCCGTCGTCGCCTCCAGGTTAAGAAACAGGCCGCGCTGCCATTCGCATCCGCATCAATCACGCAGCATGCTCGCATCGCCACCATGGCCAGCGACCTCCACGCTGGTTCCTGGCTGCTCCCCATTCAAAATCCTCCTTTATTTTTCACAATCCCTCACTATATGTTTCCAATCTGGCAGGTTGAGCTCCTGCTGGAAAATCCGCTCGACGTTTTTTTTACCCTGCACCCGATTCAGTCAGCTCCTATCTCATGCCCTCCCGAATTCTTTGGATTTCTTCGCTTTTCGGCCAGCTCGCTGAAGATTTCTTTCGGGTTCATTGACTTCTCGGTCTACTGGCTCACCTCTACCTGAAGGACCTCCATCGAGTAGTGTTCGCACTGGTCTTTTTCCTCAGGCATCACCTCAGAGGCTAAAATTTCTCTATTTCACACGATTACCTGCATGTCCTCCCAAGGCATTCTCTCATGTTGTTATTTCTGCACTAATATGTCTGATTTTGCCCCCTACACGAGCAGGGATATCCCGATCCAGTTTGGGGCAAAAGAGAGATCGAAGACCAATTCCAATTGGACATGGGCACATCGCACATACTTAGCTCCACTGTAAGTACTACATGAATAGCTCTTGAATTAAGTAATTCATCCGCATGTTCCTAAGACCAATTTCTATTGTACGTTGCTATATCTATGATTTCAAATTATGCTTCAATTTTTTTTACCTAACATCTGTCTCACATTAAAATTTAATTGCTCAGTCTATATAGGTAGCATTTTACTCTTATTTTCTGTGGAGCAAGAGCAATCTCCTTCCATGCGTTTCTCTTAAACTAAGTTTGTTTGTATAATTGCTTGGTTTGTCTTCTATTTTCTTCAGGAAGGATTTATATAGAGAAACCGCGCTTGGACTACAGAAGTCTCGAGGTATGGATACATTTACTTATCTCTGCTTTTTGCTCGAATAGTATTATGCTATATGGAATTCTGGATGCAACAGATGTTTGATGAAAGGAGCTTCTGTCATCAGGTTAGTTCCCACCGTCCTATAAACAATTAAATTTGCTACAGTCAGATCAATAATTTTTTTAATCAGATTATAGTATGGTTCATACGACAGATTGTGACTGTAGTAAGAATTGTATTTTTTGCATTATTTAGCAACAAATATATATAGCATGCATTGAGCAATATAGGAGAATCGACATACAGGCAACAACTGGAATCTTTAATTTTAGGTACATGATAATCCTTCCTTCTCCCAGGTATTTTGCTGATAAAATATCAGCAATTTGTGACATTTGAACAAAATCTGAGGCGAAAAAAAACTGTGTTTGCTGACAGGTAGTTTGGGGAATGGTCGTTTGAGGGCTTCATGCGATGTGTGTGCCACTCAAATTTGCCTGCTACAAATTCTACTTCAATTTCACAGGCCCCCTTCAGGGTTGAAGTTAGCACGGGCAGATGCAATTATTTTCTCCTTCTGTAGGATTCTACTGGTATGTGTGTAACTTCTTTCATGAAAGATTGGAGAAGGGGGAAAGTGGTTCTGCACAGGGCTATCTAACTAAAAGAGCAAACATGTACACAATTCCATTTTTTGTTGCTTGACTATATGTGTTCATGTATTGTTCTTCAGAAACAATGTTCAGTTGTCAAAATATATTGTCCCTCCTTTGCTATATACCACCGTAGGGCTTTTGCAGATGTACTTTGTGATGTAACATGTATTTTTTTTCACAGGCTATTAGCAAGGTGTCTTATGCCTTTAGGTAAAACTGCAATCTTATATCACGACTTCTTCCTTCTGCATAAGATACATAGGCAGTATATACTTATTTTAGAATACGTATGTTTTACTTTTAGATGGAACCGACATTTCGGCTGTTCAATTTGATTCTTCACATGCATGTTGGATATCATTAGGAGTTTATCGATTGTATTTTAATATTGTTCAAGGAAAGGGAATTTGTACGGAATGATATATCAGCTTAATCTGTATACCAAACACCTCTTCTCCAAATGCAATTTTACAAAGCTCCCATGTTGATTGTCATCAGCTTCTGGTTGTCGGTTAATAGCCTATATGATGTAACAGAAATTTCCGCAGCAACGCGCGGGTTATTATCTAGTATCCATTATTTCTACTCCCTCTATCCCACTAAAAGCTAGATACATTCAAATTTGGATAAATCTCAGACACTTTTGATGAAAATTACCTAGCGTAAATTTCCTAAAGACAACCCAATCTACAAAGATGTATCATCCCCGGTACACTGCCAATATCTAGCATTTGTGACACCCCAGAACAAAAATCAATCATAAACTAATGCCTAAACTCTCCTAAAAAAACTAATGCCTAAACTGGAGAAAAGGAAACCCATTAGAACCACTCAGCTGTCATCATGAACTAATTAAGAGTGGTTGACAACCGTTTATTTGAATTTGTGAACCAAACTGCAAGACCCCAATCTTAGTACGTAGAGGTACCAATCGCTCTAAGTTACAAAAGATGCTCATTATTGGTGTATTTTTGGCTCCGCCAGCGGTATTTCAGCAGCACCGGCGCACCGGTGGGCCGCTTTTTTTACGCGGCGGTGATAGCTCGGGACCTACTATTTTTTTTTCTAGTAGTGAACAAAATTTGTGCGCCGTCTCACTTGGTAGCTATGGAATTCTCTAACATTATTTGAGAATAGATATATTTGTGCGCCGTCACGTATAATAATTGCTGAGTTGGAGAAAACAAAAATAAATGTTTACGATACGTTTTATCTGATCACACATATTTTAATTCATTTTTAATCATGTGATAATTTAAGGAGCATGTAAACCATGATTAATTATAATCCATTGTATTCCATGTTTTCTTGTCTTCTCTAACAGCGGATATTATCAAACAAAGCACGACCTTAATTATCAACCATTGTATACATGTCCTTAAGATATGCTTAATTAGAATGACCGTGAAAAGAGCGCGGTAAAAAGGTATCTTGAAATCTATCAGGAAAGCATAATAATCAGGATGCAGACGCAAGAGGTGATTGCGGTGTCGACGAGGGGAGGCACTCGAGCTGCGCCCACGACGGCGCCGCCGCTGATTTCCACCTCGAGGCACCGGAGTCCCTTTCGCAGGTCCTGTTTGCAGGTGTTGGCGAAGAGGCCCGGCGGGTACCTACCGTAGAGGCGGAGGTAGCTGAGCATGGTGGCGGCGCAGTTGGTGGTCATGTCGTTGATGTATGCGCCGTAGGGGCAGGCGAAGACGCTGAACGCCGCGCAGCACAGCGACTCGTTGTACACGGGGCCCCTGCACCGGCTCGTCACCTCCGTGTAGTTGGCCGTCTCCAAGTTCACCGGGCAATCTGGCAAGAGCGAAAGTTACGCAATGGAAAAAGGATACTGGTAGCGTGCGTGTGTATACGTGTACGTACTTTTCTTGATCTGGAGCAAGCTCCGGCCGGTGGTGCCATTCGGCGGCAACGTGAGAAGCGTGGCGTCGTCATCTCCTCCGTCGACGGCGACCCTTGTTACGGCGACTGCGACCACGGCCGCCCAGAACGCAAGATGCATCTTCCCTTCCCGTATGTGCCAGTCTCCTCAACCGTGGTAACGGAAGAATGAGGAGAGGTTAGATATATGCACATTAATTCGTGGTTTAAGTGGTATCTAGTAGCAGCAAGCAAGTTACTACTCTAGCAAGGCCACTGTAGTATTGATTTGATTCAAGACCCACGAGGAACGGAAGTAATCCCTCCATATCGGTTTATATGGCACCTATGCATTTTGAGGAAAAAATTGACTACAAATTTGATCAATAAAAATATTTTTTTACTGATCAAATTTGTAGTCAATTTTTTTCCTAAAATGCGTAATTGCCCGGTATGGAGGGACTAATCCAAACTATGCGAGTGAAATTTATAGTCACTAATCAGTACACGGTTGCTGAATTTTTGTACTCCCTCCGTCTATGAAATGATGTCGGAAATTTGTATACATTTGGATGTATCTATACACTAAAAAGTGTTTAGATACATTTAAGTTTAGACAAATGTTTGAAATCATTTTGTTTTGTGGATAGAGGTAGTATAATCTTTATTTCTAAATATAAGAGATCGGGGGTGGGCCCAAGTAGAGAGTAGTGGGGGATGTAGGCTCCATTCAAATTTGGAGACTATAAAAGAATTAGTGTATTTTCTCAAAGAAAAACATTAACAAACCTTTGTCCCCAACGTGTCCTAACAAGTTCAGAAAAACTTCAAAAAAAAATTAAGAACATCAGCGTGCCCCAACGTTGATCAAACGTCAAGGACGAGAGAAATCAGTAGTAAGAAGTTTCAAGGAATCTGAGGCAATGGCATGATGCTGACATAGAATAAAATAATTACATCAGATATCTAAAAAATATTGGGATGGTGAGCTAGCGGCGAGATCCTGGAGTCAGATTAAGGTCAACCGTGTCTTGTTCATGCTCCTGCAGCGAGCATCGGCATAACGTGTGTGTCGAGTTTTGTTTCTATCGGATCTCTTGTAATTTGGTCGGCGTTGGATTCTGGTGTGTCTCCTTGAATCCGAACGACGCTCGTATTCGACAGTGTTGTTGTTGCTATGTCCCTTCCAATCCATTATTCTCATTTTCGGTCTCTGGTGCACTGGTTCTTTCAGGTAGCATCACGATGGTTCTTTTACGACATGGTTTGTCTAGATCCGATGACGAAGAATAATGGTTGCACGTCTTCGGCTTGCTCTTGTGCTTGTAGTCATCGTTGAGTGATCTAAGGATATCATTGTATTTTTTATTTATTGCGATCTTTGTACTGATGTTTCTTATTATTAATAGATTGGATGAACTTTTCATTAAAAATATGATTTGATATTTTTTCTACATGTAAATTTGTTATGAAGTATTACCTAAATCTTTTTGCTGAACTAAATTCTTATGTGAGTTGTCTCCGCCAATTCATAGTTTTTGAAAGGATTTATTTGGTTTCCAAGGAAATGGTTTATTTTTTCCAATATATTTATATACAACATATAATTTTAGTCTAAAATTAATGTTTTCTATGTTCAACCAAGTATATACATAAAGATATTATGGTCTATAATACCAAATGAACATTAACATACCACATGAGAATTCACAATAGTGCCTATGGAGTGTAAAGATCTAGAGGAAGCTTGGTATGGAATTATATAGCACAAAGTAAAGTGAGTGAAAATGGGAACTTAGAAACCCAACCGAGATATGAATCTAAGGTCATAAGCATCGCTGAGTTTTTTTTAAAAAAAATTTCATAGGGGAGGGAGAAAACCCTCCACTTGAATTGTATTCATGTGTTGACTATAAGGCTTTCCAGCCTATTACAAGATATGGTTCAATTGAATCCGAACACTGGGGGATACATGAGAAAAGAGACACAACCAAAAAAACATCGGCGCATACCTACACCCACCCAAAACGCATACACACATAAGAAACTCAAACATGACTTGGAGTAGATCCCTGATGAGTAGTACCTTGGTCCTTCGCTTCACCGAGATAAACACAATGCTATCGAAGGGCAAGCATGGCACAGATGTAACCCAATACAAAGAAAACTCATCATTCCACAAGCAGACCTCCGCAAAAATCGACGAGACAAACCGACGTGAGGCACTGAGAGAGAAACACCATCACCGCAGATAAAGAGCTCCAATCACATGAGACCGAACCATGGCACTTCAATGCTATCAGCAATGCCGAAGGGAAATGTGCAACCAAGTCCACGTCGCAACTCCAGCGAGCCGTAAGACTGGTCGAAAGGCAACCAACAGCCGAGACAAGATCAAAGTCCTTGTCGCATTTATCAGATAATGCGAAACTTCCTTTGATTGTGATAGGTCCCTTAGGCCCAGGCAACCTCCATAACAGATATGTATAATGCGGCACTGCCATGAACCTGGCATACGCTGGTCGTCCCAACAAAGCATGATCTGTGGGAAATCCACCACTTCAAACTCCATTCTCTATCCTGTAGTTTTCTCGGGTTCCAACCGAACGTCGAGGTTGATCTTGCCCAATGGGTAACTTGGCTTCTTGGTGTAATCCCGTGGAAACGTGTGTCGTTGGTTTCAGATTTGCTAGGGATATGTTCATCTTCCTCAATGTATCGCATACATGAGGTTTAAGCTGCTGCCGCCATCTATGAAAACTCTCGACACATCAAAACCAGCGATTACTGCGGGTAAGATGAGTGCTGATTGTCCTGGTCGAGGAACTTGCTGCGGATGATCGCAATTGTGAAACCGATGTCTTGCCCCGACCAATTTAAGTAAAGGCATCTTCTCTGCCATGAACACTTGTTAGTTGGACGGCCTAGCTTTCAATCATGACCACACTTGTCTGGGCCCTCGAGTGAGCCTTCGCGAGGACCGTTTAGAGTTGGGGTCATCATGGAGGTGGATGTGGTGCTGCCGCAATTCTAAGGTGTCGATTTTCGTCGGTAATTGCGGGAGGAGGATCTCGCTCCTTGCCCGGGAATATTATTTGCTTGGGTCATTTGCGATTCCTCGGCTCGCAACATTGCTCGGAAATTTCGAGATGTCCCGACCGCCTCTTTCCATTGTTCGAGGGTAAATCCATTTGACGGATTCATCACATCCTCGGGAGACACATAAGGTCTTTGAATCCTTGGTCCACTATTTTGTGTGAAAATCATCCTTGTGCTGTTGCTCCTTTGATCATCCTATTCCTCCTAGGATTTCCCCGAAAACCAGCCGATATACGGGACCGGCGAGAATCGCCTTCTATTTTGATAATTTCGATCCACGATCCTCTTCTGGCGACCTGTGTCGCTTGTTGTATATTGCGTCTTCTCCATCTGCCCATTTATTGGCTATCTCCATGAGTGCTGATATGGTCTTAGGGTTAGTTCTCCCCAAGTCCTCGACGAAATCTGCTCGTCGGATTCCTGCTACGAACGCATCTATGGCTCTCTCGTCAGATATGTCCTCTGCCGAGTTTTTAATAATGTTCCACCGCTGTATGTACTTCCTCATCGACTCGTCGTGTTTTTGTCGGCATGCCCTCAGCTCTTCCAACGATGCAGGTTTCTTGCAGGTGGATCGGAAGTTTTTCACGAAGATGTTCTCAAAGTTCTCCCAGCTGTCGATGGAATTCAAGGGGAGTTTCTTTATCCAAGATCTCGCAGCCCCACTCAGGTGAACTTGGATACTTTGCATAGCTGTTGCTCTGGTTCCTCCTACCAGCTTTACCATCTCGAGATAGTCCATGAGCCAATCCTCGGGATCTTGCAGACCGTCGAACTTCTTGAAATTCTCGGGTAACTTGAACCCTTTTGGGACTCGAGTTTTTCGAACTCTTCTCGTAAAGCACGGGAGCCCACACATATCTTCGTCGGCAAGCTCTGGCGAGTGCTGACGCTCCCTTCTTTCTTGTCGCGCTCTGTCCACCCTTACTTGGACTGCTGTGTCTCTTGCTCCGCTTGCTCTTGGTGGGTCTTGAACTGCTGCGTGGGTCGTGGACTATTTTGCCTAGGATTTTCTTCGGGAGGCGTTGTTGCAAACGCTGTTCCCATAACTCCTACTCCAGCCATTGCCATATTGAACAATGGTTCTCTCGGGTCCCAGGAGGTGGTCTGGACGCCAAGATATAAGCTTGTGTTGCCATGTAACCCCTGGCGTTTTTGGGATGATATTTCCTCTTTCATCGATCGACATAAAGGACATGTCGAGATTTTGGATTATGTTTCTCTCTGCTTCGGGTATGTTTTGCGCAGACATTGCTCCTCCGAGCTTCTCGTGATGTCTCCCGAAGTTCTAGATTGTCGACTTAAATCGCTCGTGAGCTTCTTTTCTCCTATTCAGGGATGCTGTCTGTTTTTCCAACTCTCGCTTACTGAGCAAGTCTATATTGATATGCTTGAAGTTCTTGTACAATAGCTGGTGGTCATAGGTTCTGAACCATCCATGGCTTTCGCGGCCCTATCCCACGCTTGCGGGAGCTGTACTCTTGCGAGTTGAGGATCCAGGATATTTAGTGCCTAAGCCATGTCTGAGATCGCGGGATCGACGTATGGATTTCCCAACTCGTCGAAAGCCTCGATGTTTGCGGGTCCGATGTGCCTGCCCCTTCTACCACATAAATCGATGATATTTTGTGCATTGATTTTTATCAGGATTGGTGACACCATCATATAGAGTGGTGAAGACCTTTCCGATGGCGCAGACTTGTCGATGAAGTTGAAGCTGTCGATGTCTTATAAAGGAGTCCGCAGACGACTCGAAGGATGTATTGCTGAAGATCTTGGCGAGCTCGCTTGCCTTGTTGTCGATAAGTACGGCGACGAAAACTCCTCGTCACTCGTCGAAAAGTTAGAATCGGCCGCTGAAAATTCCGACGAGATCGGAACTTCGAGACGGTAGGATCCTTCCTTGTTGACGCCAAATCGGAATTCTCCGAACGTCATGATGATGGGCTCCTCCAGATAGGCACATGCATCCATACGGGAGGGCGGGTGAGGAATAAAATTGAATAGATCAGTTTTTCCCTTGTTACCTCGATCCATCGCGTTGCTTGCCGTTGATGATGTCGAAGATCTTGAACGTGCCATCGAGATCAGCTCCTTGCAACCTCTAATTCCCACAGACGGCGCCAATTGACAAAAGATTAACTTGTCAATGCCTACAGATTGTAGACTAGGGTTTTGTTAGAAGTAGAGGGCAAGTAGATCTCGAAGGTTTAGGCGAAAAGTACTCGACGATTGTGGAAACTAGGGTTATGTTGACAGAGATTCGATCCTCTTTGTTCCTCGACTCCCCTTATATAGGAGGTGGAGCCGGGTTTGTACAAGTTACAGAGTCCGGGATGGTTTCTAACTCATCCCGCCAGATTACAAATAACACTTCTATTACAACTCTAGCTTTCCTTAATATATCTTGGACTCCCGAATCTTCTTATTCTTCGGATAGTGGGCCTTCAGTAAACTCCGGGTACTATCTTCGGCAGGCCCATTTGGGATGCCTATGTCAGCGGCCACCAGTTCACGGAAAGGCCACCCCTCCGCCGAGTCAATGACACGACATCGATGCCGCCAACAATATCAAACGGAATCACAGAGCCGAGTCTACACCCGGATAGCTTTGCAAGCAAGCGCACTTGCATTCCGTGTAGAGAGCCACAAAGCAACCGAACGCCACAGCATAACCAAGGCCATGCCGTCCACCGACACTACCAAGACACGGTGGAATACAACGCAAGGCTTGCTCGGAAATCCATGGGGGAAAACTGCAGCAAGCCCACCTCCCCAACCACGACATTCTTGGGCAGCAGGAAGCTGCATCCATGGCTGACATCAGTGAAACATCGCCTGCCACCGCTAGCATCAATACAAGGAGGTCACCTCCACCGTCCAAGGCCGCCCCCACGTAATGAGCGAGCCGCCTTCACAGCCGCCATCAACAAGGTGATAAGATACCAGCCCACTACGAATGTGCGCCACAGAAGGGCTATCGACATGGTAGAGAGAGGACCGAGAAGAATGCCTATGAAGTCGGGTAATGTGAAGTTTGTAAAATTTTATACTTCTGGAACTTTGAACTAAACCCCGACATTCGTTATGGATCGAAGGGAGTGGAAAAATGGTACCAGATTAATATCATCACATACATGATAATGTTTGTTCATGTGATACCTATAGAGTACTAGTATCTACTAGGAAAGTAGGGAATTTTAGTTTAGATAGATAGCAACAGCATATCACGACTTGGAGATTTCACTTTACTCGTTTCAAAGAAGAGAACACGTGGCGAATGGCACATTTTTTTAGGCTCTACGCTACGAGGGCGAATGGTTCGGCCTGAACAGAGTCGTGGCCCATCAGAACACATTCGTCGTCGAAGATGGGCCTGAGCCCTGATGGGCTGGTACTGGTAGCCAGGCAGCCAGACAGGCGCCGCCGATCGAGGGCCAAGTGCAGCCAAGCACAAACCCTCGACTGACGCGACGGCAGCGGAGCGGCGACAGGTCGGACTCGGAGCGGCGGAGCGCAATGCTGCTCCGGTTCCTCGGCCGGATCTGCGGCGACGCCGTAGGGTCGGCGGCGCGGAAGCTCCACGTACGTAACCCTCTCTATTTCTCCTTGCGCGCGTTGTTGTGCGTGCTCAATTTCACGGCCATGGCTAACTAATCGCAGAGAGACGTCGGCGACGAGGCGCGGGAGTGCTATCGCGCCCTGTTACAGCACAGGTTCTTGCGCGGGGGCGCCTCTCCCCCTAATTTTCTCCGATTTCATCCAAGTGCCCGGCCTTCAGTTCTCCATTTCGCGTCGCAGGAGGTTCGTTCAGTTTCGTGCGGAGAGGGATTTCTACGCGGGGGTCTGGAGCGAGGCCGCCGGCTCCGCGCGGAGGCTGCGCACGAACGTCGAGGATGAGGCGGAGAGGTTCCGCCGCGGCCTCTGGCGCCACAGGTTTGCCTCTTATTCCCTCCATGGATGTCGTGAATTTCAACTTATGCATTTGGTGCATACTATGAGAAGAAGAATAACAAGTCAGTAGTTATACATTTTCTCTTATGCTTTGAATTTTACCCTACATCAAGATACCGTGAGAACTCCCCCTTTTCGAAAAAAGCACTTCCAAGTATGAACGTTTTTTATTCAATCCTTGCTGGTGCTGCTTGTTCTCAAATAACGACCGGCCCCTTCCATGTGGTAGCATGCTGGAACTTCAGTAAAATTTGAATGCAATATAGTCAGTTTTTCTTCCAAACATACTTGAAACTCTCGTATACGACTGCCTGTTAATAATGTTGTTATAGCTACGGAAATTGTGTTGTTCATTGTGCTTGTTTAATGTTTGGGTTAGAATAACTATCAATTTACTAGCTGGAATTTTCAAAGTTATGGGTGCAGCCTTGATTGGGCAAGAGGTATATAAATTGACTAGCTACTAGACCTTGGAAGTCATTTCGACAAAGCACCACATTCTCTAGATTTACATAAATCTGAATGGTGATGTCCTAGCTTAGATATGTGTGGCAACATAATTATAATTTTAGCACAATTAGTTTATCAATTAACTAACCTGTTTGGGTTCTTCTATACATCAAGTCAGTAGTTATATACATTTTCTCTTATGCTTTTGATTTTATCCTACATCAAGATACCTTGAGCTTCCCCTTTTCGAAAAAAAGCACTTCCAAGTATGGACCTTTTTATTCAATCCTTGCTGGTGCTGCTTGTTCTCAAATCACACCCGGTTCCCTTCCATGTGGTAGCATGCTGGAACTTCGGTAAAACTTAAATGAAGTATATGCAGTTTTTTTTTTCCAAACATACTTGAAACTCTCGTATACGCTTCCTGTTAATAATGTTGTTATAGCTACGGTAATTGTGTTGTTCGTTGTGCTTGTTTAATGTTTGGGTTAGAATAACTATCAATTTACTAGCTGGAATTTTCAAAGTTATGGGTGCAGCCTTGATTGAGCAAGAGGTATATAAATTGACTAGCTACTAGACCTTGGAAGTCATTTCGACAAAGCACCACATTCTCTAGATTTACATAAATCTGACTGGTGATGTCCTAGCTTAGATATGTGTGGCAACATAATTATAATTTTAGCACAATTAGTTTATCAATTAACTAACCTGTTTGGGTTCTTCTATACATCATAAAATACTTTTTCCAAATTCACCGAAATTTCAAATGAAATCATTGATTATTATAGTACCCTCCATTAGAGATATTCCTTGGACATTATCATTATTTTACAGCTCCCACAGTACTGTCATTTTCGCAGAGATAGCTGTAACGTCGTTTAATTTCATCCTAACACAAACACACATCACTTCGTTTGATTAAAAAAAAGTTCGATTCAGGTGTAAGGCTTTAATTCAATTTATGCTGGTGTTGCTTGTCCACAAATTTCGATCGCTTACCTTCCATCTGGTGGCATGCTAGAGCTTCGATGTAATTTGATTGGAATAAGTTCAGTTTTTGCAAACACACTTGAAACACCCGTATGCTAATGATATTGTAGTCTTGTAGCTAAGGAAATTATGCTGTACATTACAGCCATTTAATATCTGGGTTAGACTAGTTATTAGTGCACAAGGTCAGTTTTGCTTTATAAATTGTTATATGCCCAGGCCTGATTAGCAAAAATGAAATACCATTTAAAATTTGCTGCTTCTAGCTTGTTCCAACCAATCTCTTCTAGAACATTGATTATTTTACAATGGAGGGAGTAACTATCAATGGAATGGTGGTTCCAGCCATTTCAAAGCAAAACTACCTTGACAGCAAAGCATAGAGGCCAGTACAATAGCTTAAGAGGGTGTTCTGCATTTTGCAGCACACGTGGCAGTTCAAAGAAACAGGATATTATTTCTAGTCACGGTGAGATAATTTACGCAAGACATTTGTGCCCAGATCTGATTAAGAAAACTGTGATGCTATTACAAATCTGGGTCTAGCTTCCAGTCAATATCTTGTCGTAGAGGAACAAAGGCATGATAGGTCTTTGGATTGTGCAACGCATGTGCCAGTTCATCAAAACAGAATATTATTTCCAGTCACAATGAGATAAATTGTTGGTTATGCCGTCATCGAACAGCAATGACAGAAGACGGTTGTGATCCCAATATCTGCTTACAAGTTTTGATCCTCTGCAGGAAAAGGATCCTGGATGCCTACCTTACCTTGCATGGAGTAAATTATATTCTCAAGTTTCCTGCTCCAGAACCAGCAGGTACGAAACTTTTCTGCCTGCTTTCCCAGGGCATTGCTAGCTGGCTGTTTTCACCTAGTTAGCTATGAGCAGATCAATGAATGAATCTTTTCCTCTCATTCACACTGAATCGCAGAGCTCAAGGAGTCCGCTGCTGAGGAGACCCTGAAGGAGGACGCCATGAGGTGGAGGTTCGAGCAGTACCTGATGACCGAGCACGGCTGCAATTACAAGACCAAGGAGAGGGTGAAGGTGTGGCTCTTTGAGATGTTCAAGAAATGTGCCTTGGAAGTCGAGAAGCGTAACACGGAGGATGGTGTTGCCTCCTTTGGGACGGACTTGTTCTGGGTCGAGACCGAGCTGGAGTTCTCCAGACGCCGTGAGGTCGAAGATAATTGATGGTAGAGTGGTATATGGCTTTGCCACTGTGGTTTTGACCGACTAGTGGTTCTATGGCGATGAACTAGGATGGTAGGAACTAATCAGACATTTGCTAGTGCTGGTGTATCTATATAGCCATGATGGTATGCATCTCCTTGGTTCCCTTACCGTTTGTTCTGCATCTCTGTTTAAACAACCACTTGTTCTGGGTAGTGAACCTGGTATGGCAAATTTACTGGCAACAAACAATTGGTGATGTAGGAGGAAGAACACACATTATATTTCTGTATGTACATTGCACTGATATGTTTCTAGCTGAATTAATATAGCTGTCTGTAGGAACTTTAGTGGCAACAAACAATCGGAGAGGTAGGAGGAAGAGCACACATTAAATTTCTGTACGTATGTACATTGCACTGGGCTGTTTTTAGCTGACTATACAGCTGTTTGTAAGAACTGAGAGGAGAACATAGTAGATATGTTTGTGTAATCGAACTAATCAAACCAGATTATCAAGTTGGATCCATTCATCTCCAGCAGAGGGCGATGTTCAGCTTGAGCTTCCCCATGGTGCTGTTGAGTTGCTCGAAGACGAGCGGCCCCAGCTCGCAGACCCTCAGCCGTGGCGTGGTCATCAGCTTGTAGAGGCGGTAGAGGGCCATGCCAGCCACCGCGTCGAAGAGCAGCAGCACCACCAACAGGATCGCTTGCTGCCGCGACGGCCAGAGGCTCCTGTGCTGCTGCTGCTGCCGGGCGTCGTCGTCGTCGTCGTGGATCATCGGCTTCCCTGGAGTCTTCATCTCGATCGGCCACTGGTATATGTGGAGTGAAGGTGGTTAGAGATGATGGAGTGTAGGTGGAGCGGTCGGTGTGTCTGCTACGATAAGGCAGCTGGCAGGGCGCATGGGTTTATATCGGGTCGGAGCCGGAGTGTACTAAGGGCATCGAAGTTGCGTGAGGTGGTTCATTTGGTATCTGATCTTACCTTACCTGGACGCCACCAGCTGCATGCCTAGTGTTATGTAGATACGAGCTAGCTAGCTAGCTAGATGTGTTGTACACTTGTACGTAGAGACAGGTAGTGTTGTGCAGTGTAGATCGAATACGTACGTAGGGAGAAGAAACCACCTCAAGTAAGCTATCCTTAGCTTGCTTCTTCAAGTCCTCCATGGTAACACCACCAAGCTATAGCTATTCCCCGCTCTCCAAGCAGAGAACCGGAGATATATGTCCCATCAATACATTTTATTTTGTACAAAGAACTTGAGTTCAAATTCTATTCTGAAGTCTATACGATTCGCGTGCTGCCAGTTGGACTTGTGAATGAAATGGTCCATCCGTTAAAACGAGGGATATCGTTCAGATGTTTCTAGACACAATGTTTTATAGATAAATCTTAGACATTTTTGGTGGGACGGAGGAAGTATATAGATAGACTCGAATTTAGATAAATTTGTAAAATCTTCTTTCGGACTGGAGAGTGTATTTATTATCCGGCTGTATCTTGTTTAGTGTGAAGACTACACCTCAATTCACTCCCGAGAGGGAGTATATAGATAGAGACGAAATTAGATGAATTTGTGACATCTTCTTTCGAACTGGAGAGTGTACTTATTAGCCGGCGGTATCTTGTTCAATGTGAAGACTACACCTCAATTGACCTTCCCAGTACTTAGAGGAAGAGACACGTAATCTACTTTTGGTTTTCAACAAAACTTGTATAGGAAGGCATCAATCAGTGTTGGGATTGCGTGGATGCGCACTGATCCCCTGCGACCATGGCGCGGGCTGGACATGCACTTCTCGAAGACGGAGCTGGATGTCTTCGCGGCCTCCACCTACATAGTGGTCGTCAACGGGGAATCCGCCCTCTTCTGGGAAGACAGGTGGCTGGACGGCAGGTCCATCAAGGAGATGGCGCCGGAGGTGTATGCCCTAGTACCGAAGCGTCGGCGGAAGGCTTGCACGGTTCGAGAGGCGTTGGTCGCACGTTCCTGGATCCCCGACATAGTTGGGGCACCGAGCGCCCTAGCACTGTGGCAGTACGTACAGTTGTGGGGCAGACTCCGGGACACCCAGCTATCGGCGGGCCCAAATAGGCTGATTTGGCGTTGGACGACGGATGACCAGTACTCGGCCAGCTCCTGTTATGACACCCTCTTCCAGGGGGCGGTCATCTCAGGCTCCTGGAAGCTTAACTGGAAATCCTGGGCGCCGCCTAGGGTGAAGTTCTTCATATGGCTGGCTTGCCTCGACAGATGCTGGACGGGGGAAAGACTGGCACGACGTGGACTCCCGCACGCGCCTACATGCCTGTTGTGTGACCAATCTGTCGAGACAATGAGCCATCTGCTCACAGGATGCTCCTTCTCCAGGACGGTTTGGTTTGAGGTTCTGTCGTGGATACGATCCACCTCAGGCCCTCCCACGGTTGAGGGTGACTTGGCGGAGTGGTGGTCGCAGGCGGTGCGGACCGCCCCCGCCAGCTGCGCAAGGGCACTTCGTCGGTTATCATGCTTACGGCATGGTGGATCTGGAAGCATCGGAACGCGGTGGTCTTTGACAACGTGCGACCTTCGGTGACATCCTTGTTCAACGACTTAGTGGCCGAGGCGCGGCAATGGGCGGACGCGGGAGCCCGGGGTGTGCGCCAGCTACTCCCCTAGATTAGTTTTTCCTTTTCCTTGGGTCGAGTTGTACGGCGTGTTGTGTCCGTGCTCGGACTTGTACATAAACTCTTCTTTATCTATCAATGCATCGAAACGCAAGGCTTTTGCGTTTTCGCAAAAAAGTGTTGGGATTGCGTATAGAGGAAAGTAGTGGCGATTGTGGCACGCTTTGGCAGTGTTACAAAATTACAGTTGAGCAGCCTGGTAAGTGGTAAAGTATATTTCTCAGGGTATGTGTTCTAGGTTTAGCTAAAGTCAAACTTCGACCAAATATACGAAAGAAGAAACCACTTGCAGTCTGGCTGTCCTGCAAGTGGTGAGTACCGCCGGCTGGACTTTCTCCTGGTCAGTATTGTTTGCGAGCGACAAGTCTCCTGGTCTTGCTGCCTTCGGCTGTCATGGCCTCATGGGTGCTTCCAACAGGTATTGTTGTCAAAGGCTATGGCAATTGGCAAGTGATACCATGGGCCAACCGAGATGCTACCATGGGGCGGATCCGGGGCTTGTTTTGCTACACATTCATATTTGTTTTCCTACACAATCATATTTATTATGCTACCCAGGTTGGGTGGTTGTAACCCCAGTCCACCAGAATTTAAAGAAATTTTGATAGATGCCCCAGTGAAATGCTAGAAAAGACCACCTCTGAATGCAAGTGTCAAAACAACCATGGCGGCACACTGGCCAAGCGACACGTAGCGGTTGCCGCCGCAGCCGGTGGCGGCAGGAACCTGCCGCCGTGAGTGGTGGCGGCACGTTGGGCTGCCCACTCGGCCGTTAACGGTGACGCCGAGTGGTGGGCCCTGCCGCCATAGGGAGGGGCGGCATGCTGACGTGGCCACATGCCACCACCGGCTGTGGCGGCATGTGGGCCCTACCGCCATAGGGAGGGGCGGCACGCTGATGTGGCCACATGCCACCACCGGCTGTGGCGGCATGTGCTGATGACTGCCTTCTATCTCGGCGGCAGGGCCCACCACCCACCGTCGCCGTTAACGGCTGAACGGGCAGCCCAACATGCCGCCACCACTCATGGTGGCAAGTCCTGCCGCCACTGGCTGCGGCGGCAACCACCATGTGTCGCTTGGCCAGCGTGTCGCCACGGTAGTTTTGACATTTGCATTCAGATGTGGTCTTTTCTGGCATTTCACTGGAGCAGGTGGTCTGATCTATCAAAATTTCGAGTTTAAATCTCAGGTATGACATCTGTGTGTTTCATAAAAGGCGGAATATTCTATTACTGGGAGGCGACATTTTTGTTGAAAGCGAGATGCCTGTGGTGACTTTGTCAATTTTAAGATTCGATCCGCCGGCTTAGTCTTCCGGAGGTGCTCTTAGGGGTTGGGTGTGCGTTCAATGGGGTGAATGTATGCATATGTATGTGAGCGTCTGCGTTTGTACTGTGTTTCTTAAAAAAAAATTGTGCAGTGGTGTTTTTGAAATGCTACAATACTTTTCTGACCCACTGCACAAAAAAATTGCGGGAGAAATACTATAATAGTCGATTTTTCTGTGTTTTTGCTACGGTGGTGCAAAAATTGTTGCTGCCACGAAGTGTCGGGCGATGTGAGGTCGGTTTGTGCTACAATAGGATCAATTTTTTTACTACAAGCTCTTTGGCGAGATTTTGGCGAGGCCCGCGTTTTTATGTTGTTTCGTGGATGAACCCTTTTTTGCTGCAATCATGATTGGTTTTGCTACATTCGTAATTTATGGACACAAATGCAGGGAGAGGAAGGTAAACGAATTAATCGAACAACTGAAATTCCATCGACAGATCCGGATTTGATCCTAGGAGATGCTCCCCTGAAACTAAACCAAGAATGCAGATTTAAAAAAAGTAGTTACCACTAAGATTAGGTGAACTTGATTGCTTAAAGTGCACGGATCTGTAAAAGTACACATTTATATCAAGAACTAGTTGATTCCTCGCGCGTTGCTGCGGGCATTTGAGATGATTTGCATAAATGCCAAAGCATGAATAGCATATGAACATACTGCTCATTTGTATAACATTGCTGCAGGACATTAGTGCAACGTATTAAGAGATGCAAAATGTATGTTGATTTATTTAAAATATTTGGAGTAAGGCCCAATTTAATCAGGGATATGGATGAGAACAACCTGAGTAGGGTCCAATTATAGATTTTTGTAAGAATTGATCAAGGTTTCGTGGTAACTCAACATTGTTATATGCAAAGAGCTAATTAAGCAATGCAACCACCAGAACTACCACAATATAAATTCTAGCTCTAGGTGGTGAAACACAGCGAACATCTTCATGTCGTACCATAGCAAAGTGAATGTATGGTAATTAAGCAGGCCAGCGTGAGATTTGACGATTTCAAGAACAACAATGAGGCACTTGCAGAAGAGTGGCTTCGAGGTATTTTATCAGTACTGAAACTTAAGGTATGGTGGAGTTCGATGTTTACCACGTAGCATGTATCCACTCTGAGGCAGAGTGCATGCCCTGCCAGCTGCAGCTACGGCGACAACGGAATTGACGTCGGCTACACGCAGGCGACCACACGGTGAAAGAACCTTGCCGATGTGTGACACTTTCACCTATCTATTCAATTCACCGTTGTTAAAGACCTGTGACCCTGATTCAGGCTGAAAGTGGACACATCGGCTCCGTGTCTGATATGTCCTCCGCAATCAAGTCTATTGGATTCGCAGTGTTCGATGGTGTGTGATACCCGGCAGCAGGTCATATGGCCGGCCGTCAGCTAGGCTGCCCTGTACTCTGAAATGACGCGATGCATTTTCTTACTACATAGTCGTAATCAGGCTAGTTCAGAAGAAAAAAAGGAAGTCGAACTGCAGCCCGACCAGCACCTCACCTTGTTGCTGAACCATTGTCGGCTCACGCGCCGTTGACAATCTTTCTGTCCTTCCCTATCTGCGCGCTACTTGTTACGCGGCACAAAAGCATCCGGCGAAGAGCGTGACAGTGAGAACCGAACGGCAGCCCACGACGAAGGCAGTGAAGAGCGCATCAGATACGAGCTGGGAGCCGTAGCGACCGCGAGAAGGCGCTGGGTAGCGAACTGTAGTATTGGTGGACCATGCACACTTCAATGGCGTGTTTGCTTGAGGGCAAGGCGTCGTGCAGAGGTGCTAGCTAGGGAAGTATCGGTAGTGGAGATGTAAAGTTTGCACGGAGGGGAGTTTATATATGTAATGGCTTGGCAGTCTGTACAGCTTTCAAAAAAAACGTTTCCAGAATCCAGACTAATAAAAAGAAGTGGGTCATGAATGCAGCGATAGTGGAGATAGAAAGAGGTTCGTCGTTTGGTTTCTCTAATGATTTGGCTGCTACGTCAAGATAAGGAAAGTTGGCTGGAGCGTTGGAAATTTGAACATGATTGATTATGTAAAAAATCAGTGCGTCTATATTTGATCAAACGGCTCTGGCTATTGGAGGTGACGTGGCTTACTCTGAAAGCAGCTTGCAAACATTAAATGCACAATAGTGGGGATCAACTTTATAGATATTATAGATGAGTAGTTTCTAATTTATTCCGTCTGTAACTTATACACGTGTGCCGAGTACATAACAATTGAGGCGATTTGCACAAAAATAACCCAAAAGTGAAAGAAAAGCACAGACTGACCCTCCGGCGAAACTATTTCACCCATCTAACCTTTTTGTGTGGCGCCCGCCCCAACGGCGCGCGTGTGACGCCCTTCCTGCGGCGCCACACACCCAGCCGTGGCGCCCTCGACGCTGAGCTGGTGCGCCGATCCGACGCAGCATGTGGCGCCCTCCCATCGGCGCCACACATGCCAACTTATAATTGCCCAACATACTGTGAGACAATTCGTCTGGACTTAGCCGTTTTGGCGAGCCCGTGTGGCGCCGATGCCGCGGACGCCACACTAGCATGTGTGGCGCCGATGCCACGGGCGCCACACAAAGAGGCTCGCCAAAACGGCTAAGGACTAATCGTCCGGAGCCCCCTGGATGTTTTCGACCCAAAAGTTGCTATATGTTGGCATGTGTGGCGCCGATGCCACGGGCGCCACACAGTGCAGTGTGGCGCCAGTGTGGAGAGCGCCACACATTGACTTGTGTTAAAAAACATGAAAAATCCTACCAAACTCCAACAGTTTTGAGTACAACATTGGACACAACAAGTAGCATTACAGACATTGTTCGAATTGACATAGGGTTAACAACTCGATACTTATGAAGATATAGTTCACAACAACACGTAGCACATCCTAGTGTCGTCCTCGACGTGCCGTCCTCACGGGCTGCTTCCGGACGACCATCCTCTTCGTCCGCTGCCGTGGCTCTTGTTGCTGCTGCTCCTCCTGCTCGTCCTCCTCTGAAGATAACGGCTCGTCGTTCCTCATCCTCGAGAAAGATGATCTCCGCGGCGGCCCCTCATCCTCCTCAATGACAACCTTTTTTCCTCGATTGACATAATCTTCCGGAGTGTACTGGTTTGGAGCCTTACCCCTTGGCTTGAACTGGTAAGCTGACCGTGGGGCTTGCTTGGAGGTATGTGATGCGCGTAGATGTACACGTCTGTTGGGAACCCCAAGAGGAAGGTGTGATGCGCACAACAGTAAGTTTCCCTCAGTAAGAAACCAAGGTTATCGAACCAGTAGGAGCCAAGAAGCACGTGAAGATTGTTGGTGGAGGAATGTAGTGCGGCGCAACACCAGTGAAACCGGCGCCAACGTGGAACCTGCACAACACAATTAAAGTACTTTGCCCCAACGTAACAGTGAGGTTGTCAATCTCACCGGCTTGCTGAAAACAAAGGATTAAGCGTATCGAGCGGAAGATGGTGTTTGTTTGCAAAAAAGTAAAAACAGTAGAATGTATTCAGATGTAAAAGAATGGACCGGGGTCCACAGTTCACTAGAGGTGTCTCTCCAATAAGATAACTAACATGCTGGGTGAACAAATTACAGGCGGGCAATTGACAAATAAAGATTCAATACATATCAATGATGATTACTATGTGATTTAATCAGGCCATTACGACAAAGTACATAGACCGCTATCCAGCATGCATCTATGCCTAAATAATCCACCTTCAGTTATCATCCGAACCACTTCCGGTATTAAGTTGTAAACAACAGATAATTGCATTAAGTATGGTGCGTAATGTAATCAACACAAATATCCTTAGACAAAGCATCGATGTTTTATCCCTAGTAGCAACAGCACATCCATCGATGTTTTATCCCTAGTAGCAACAGCATCGATGAGGACATCCCAACATCTGATTTGAAGGCATATCTTGGTGAAAAAGATGAGACTACGTCGAGGACGACTTCAATTCAAGTAGGGGAGGATGATGAGGACATCTCTATGATAGATACAACCAATACTCCTACAACCACATCTCAGGTACATTCGTTACTAGGAATCCTTCCTATTATATATGAGAATATGATGCTGCCTAAATCAAATGTATTTATATTATTTAGGAATGGATCTAGCATGGACGCCAAGCATTGGATTAGGAACGTGCATGGAGATGACATCAGACCTGCAAGGATTCAGGATGGCATTGCAAGCGAGGATTTCAGAACATTGAAGCCACCATAGTGAAGCAATGATGCTTGGATGAATTATACAAGTTACTCCATCATAAAATTCGTCCAAAGAGTTAGTTTTGGTGTTGCGTCACCTTATTTAATGGGCCAGACCCATGTATTTTCGGATTAGGTATTTTAGGGGATTTTAAGAGGCCATATAAGTGGAGGAAGGCCCATTTAGGGGTGTTTTTGGCCAACCCTAGCTGGTTGGACGAAAATCCATTCACTTCCCCCATATATATCCCTCCGTAGCCGTCATTAGAACTTGGATTTTGATTAGATTAAAAGTTAGCCAATTGCTGCAACTACGTGTACTTCTTTTGAGGCCAACGCCCAGAACAAGACCGACTATTCAGAATCCCACCATTATCAATCAAGCTTTCATCTCTATTCGCAATATTCTGATTGCATCTTTAGTTCTTACTTGTTCTCGATTTCAGGTAGGAATTAAGACCCTTGCTAGTCAGGCTGATCGTGCTTCCGCAAGATCAGTAACTCCCGGAGATTATCCTAGCGATTGCATTGGCGCACGAGCTTTGCACGTGTAGTCGGATCGTCAAGCACGAACTCCACCAACAAATCGATTTATCTTCATCTCATCGAAAGATCGGACACCTTTGCCCTATCACTGAATTTTGATTTAGATCTCCATGGAAGGGCTACTCCATTGGGATTTCTCCCCTGGATTGGCGTTTGCAAATCAGGTTCGTCGTAGGTTTGGTTCCTCAGTCCACTTTATTCCCTCCCCATCTGCAAAGGAATTCTTCTTGGTGGTCTCTTTCTCCTCGGCCTCTTTTCTTTTGTCCGAGGAATCTGTGGGTGTTGCTCTGCAATGTTGCATTGGTGGTGATCATAATGGATTCAGGGTTTATCAATTGAGTGATTGTCGCTTTCGTTTTTCTGTGGCCTCGAATAAAGTTGGGCATTTTGTTTATGGCCTTAAAGACCGTATTTGGCCGGATTTTGTCTGCCATTTTTCGCTATATAGAGGTGTTCATCCGCAGATCAATGGGTTCGCTTATTGTGAAGGTCCTTAGAGCATCTCCGTCGCGTCCCCAAAGGGATTTGGGGCGCGCCGGACAAAAAATCGTTCCCAGCCGCGCGCCCCAAAGGCCTTTTTTGTCCGGCGCGGCCGATACGGTGCCCGGCGCTCCGAGCCCTTCCCGTCCCACACGGGACGCATCAGGCACGCCGGACACAACGAAATGAGGCGAGAGGCGCGGGGCCGACCCGTCGGCTCGGACGCTCAACCGCCACATACGTAGCGACGGTGCAGTTGACAGCGGATCCGTCGCATTGGCAACCGCGTCGACGACGCGCCAACCCCGCCGGAATGAAGCGCCGACTCCTCGGAAGAGCAACCGCTGCTCTCTTCGACTTCTGCGCCGCCGTTCATCCGCGCTCAATAAGACCCGTACGTACGCCGTCATTCATCCAAGCCTCCATCCGACACCTCCAGCGACGATGAGCTACATCTCCCAGCTCCCGTCCGACACCTCCAGCGAGGGAAAGCCTGCTGGGTGGCGCCATTGGTGGGACAAAGACAGGACGCCGAGCAGCGGCGACGATTCCCCGCCGCCGTTGACAGCGAGGACGAATGGCTGGGCTGGGAGGAGGAGGAAGAAGAGAGCGAGGCCGCGGCGGCGGCGGTGGCCCGTGCGAAGGCGAAGGCGGCCAAGGCGAAGGCTGCCAAGGACAGGGCCGCCAAGGCCAAGGCCAAGGCCAAGGCCAAGGCCGCCAAGGCCAAGGCCAAGGCACAGCCGACGAGCACCGGCGACGACGACGCGTCGAGCGCCGACACCGCCTCTTCGGAAGAGGTGACGAGCAGGAAGCGCCACCGCGATGACGACGGCGAGGCGGGGCCATCAGCGAAGAAGAAGTAGATAGTTTATATGTATTTAATTATATTTTTTCGAAGTTTTATATATAATTTGTTTATGTTCAACCGATTTGAATATTATTAAATAGTTTCTTTCTAGCCAAAAAAAATACTTTTAATGTTTGGGGGCGGCGTTTGGGGGACGCGGCTGGGGAGCGACGTCCCCCAAACGCGGCACGAACAAACACGTCCCCCAAACGCTCAATCCGGCGCGGTTTGGGGGACGGTTTGGGGGACGCGACTGGAGATGCTCTTATTGGAGTTCTAAAGAGGAAATTCTGGAAGTGGCTCAGCGTAGCCCTATTCGGTATAGACCATCTTTGAGTGTTCTTGCAGCTAGCGCAGCGAATGATCGTTCAGGTTCTTCAGCCGCAGAATTGTCCAAGTTTGGTTTGCTTGCTGCGAATTATAATACCACAGGTTTGTTTCATGAGTCGAGTTCCTCTATGCTTGATCATACTGCAGTTAAGTCGCCGGTGAGTTCCTCGACGCCGGTGATCGCTAAGCCAGCTGAGATTATTTTTGGCAAGTTTTCGACCTCCCTTGAAAAGAGCAGGCCGTTTGAGGCAGGTGCAAAATTTGTGGGATCCGTTTTTCAATGGATTTATTTTGATCAGATCTCAGCGGATATTCTCCCGCATATCTTGGACTTAAAGCAGGCAGATTATTCTGATGAGGAGGTGGCTAAGGGCATGTACTATGCTGGGGAAAGCAATCTTCCCTTGTGGCCTCCACGTAGCCAAGAGAAGGCAAGGAAATAGATCGTACAATGCTTTATTCCTTGGGAGCGACTAGAAAGCAGTCAACTGAGATATTGTTACGTCTCAGTCGATTGTGAGGCCACTTAAACGGATGACGCGCATGCACAGCACCATGTGTATCCATGTTTCGCTAGCTAGCAACCTACGCCATGTATCCAGCTGAACAACATGACGTACAGACTTTTAATTTGCCCGAAGCTAACTACCAATAGTTTCTGGATTTCATTTAGCCTAGCAGTGGTACTTGAATGAAATCTAAAAATAAACGCGATTTAGACATTTTATAAAATTTAGTCAAAAAGTGTCAGTGATTTGAAATAGAAGAACAAGAAAAAAACGGATTTGCTACGTCTTAGTCGGCTCAGAATTTCTTAAGTCACAGTTATCCTCAAAAAGTGATTCAGTTGCATTTTTCTAGCAAAAAAGTGCAACTAGACCGAGTTACACTTTTTTTTATGTGACTGAGAATCAAGAAAATGTTGCTCGGCTAAGACACAGACAAACCCAACCCCAAAAGTAGAAGAAAAAAATAAAACCAAAAAAATATTCTAGTTACATATTTCTTGAGAAAAGTGCAACTCATGTAGAAAAATCGGTTGCGAGTTACACATTGCTAGAGAAAAATGCAACTCGTATAAAAAAATTCTAGTTGCACATTTATTTAAAAAAGTGCAACTCGTATAGTCGGTTGCTAGTTGCACATTTTTTGAGAAAAAGTGCAAATCAAAATGAAAAACCATATGGAGTTGCATATTTCTTATGAAAACTTGAAAAGTGCAACTCACATCAAATATAGGTTGCTAGTTACATATTTCTTGAGAAGAAGTGCATCTGAAAATGAAAAAAAACAGATGGAGTTGCACATTTCTTATGAAAAGTGCAACTCATATCAAATATAGGTTGCTAGTTGCATATTTTTTGAGAAAAAGTGCAACTCATATCGAAAAGTTACATATTGTTGGAGAAAACTGCATCTCATATAAAAAAGCTTCTAGTTACACAATTATGTAGAAAAGTGTAACTCGTGTTGCTAGTTGCATATTTCTCGAGAAAAAGTGCGACTCGTATTGAAACCGGATACGGTTTCACATTTCTTTTGAAAAAGTGCAACTCATATCGAATATAATTTGCTAGTTGCGTATTTCTTGAGAAAAGTGCAACTAGTGTCTTTTTTTGCTAGTTACATTACACTTACACATATCTTCTCCATCGGAAACAAGCTGATAGTGATCAACATTTTTGAAAAAATAAAAACATGGCTTGACAAGATAATAAATTAGAAAAAATAGTTATATTTTCGTTGACAAAAAGTGCAATCTATTTAAATGGAAAAAAATATAAAAATACAAATAATTAGGCAGTTGCACATTTCTTTAAATTTGCAACCACAGAAATGAAATAAAAAATATACAAATAATGAGAAACAAGGCAGAAGAAAATAAAATCAGCACAAATACCCTCGTATTTGCTCTTTGTACTAAATGGAAAGATAGTTGATAGTATAAGAATGTATCGTATAGAAGAGGTTGTCCCAGTGGCCTTGCTGTCGCACCCCATTTGTGGAGGTGTCGAGTTCGACTCTGCAAGTAGCTCCTCCCGAGTCATAATTTTTCTGCCCGTCCGCGAAGTGTGCACGAATCTCGAAGAATGATCGAACGGTTCTCAAGGTCGACTGAGACACAAGAAAATCTCAGTCGCATTGTACGTGGAGATGTTAAGAGAAGGCTGACGTAGGAGCATTGTACGTGCCCTAAGGCAGTTAACTTGATCATGATCCCGCCTTCCGATTATATTCTCAAACGGTTGAATCTTTGTTCGGCCTGTTCTCTCTTGGGCCACCTGGCCCAAGCTTGTCCGGGTATCCGTTGCTACGACTGTCATTATCAAGGAACTTCTTGTAAATTGTGTTGTCCCGTGAAGTCAGCTAGACCAACCCAAAAAGCAGTCAAGCGATGGGTTAAAGTTCTCTGTGCTAAATGCAATATCCGTGGTCACTCTGCCAAAAACTGTTCCACACAGAAAATTTGGCGTCCAAAGCTGAAAGAAGCCACATTATTTGTTTTCTCTCAGGTGGTTAATAATTCAACTCCCTCCGACATGGTTTTCTCCAACTCTAGAACTTCCATGTCTGACACTATTGTTGCTATGGATATTGGTATCTCGGAACCTGAACTTTCCAAAAATGCTTGTGTTGTGGTTAATCCGGAGATAGTCCAAGTGCCTAAGACTTTTTTCTTCGCCCAGCCTGACTATGTTATTCAGCCAGCTCACGCTCTTGATCTAGTGCTTTTTAATCCTGCAACGGACATCCTTCAGACTGTCAAGAAGCTGGCTTTGACAAAAACGGCACAGTGTTGCTTTAGCTCTGATCTTTCTGGGAATAATTTTGTGGGTTTCAAAGTTGCAGATGCTACATCAGTTCAGCAGCCTTTAGAGGATGCAGGGAGTTCTTTGATACATGAAAGGATTGTTGCAGAGAAAGATCAGTTGGCTCATGCTGCTGATCAAGAGCACATGGTGCCTGAAGCTGATCAAGTTGAGGTTCCAGGTGTCGTTATTAATAATCTTCCAGCTATGTATGGCCATGACAACATGACTCCGCTGGTGGTATCTCAAGTTCGGCGGTGTACTCGCAATAATAATGCAGGATACAAGTACATGGCGTTGCCGAATCATACTACACGTCGCAAGGTCTCCAAGGTGTCCAAAGCTACTGCTCCTGCCGTTCTGCAGATTGAAGAAATGCAGCGAATTGGCGTAGAGGAATGTCTCATCGACCCGGCTGAACTTACGGCTGAGCGTCTACAACAGGGCCGCACTGATTAGTGCCTATTCTTATTCTCAGTTTTAAGTGTTTGTGCACGTCTGTAAGATGAATCGTAATCGTTCTTGGCACGTTCTGAGTTGGAATATTCGTGGTTTAAACGACCCTGATAAATGGCCGGCTCTCCGCAACAAAATTGAAGAAAGCAACGCTTCCATAGTTTGCTTACAAGAAACTAAAAAGATGGATTTTGACCCAAACTTTATTAAGTTGTTTGCTCCTCGCCGTTTTGACAAGTTTGTCTACATCCCTTCTGATGGAGCATCTGGGGGTTTGTTAGTGATCTGGGTCAGTAACATGTTCTCTGGTCAAGTGGTTCTAGAAGAGAGCTTTGGTATAGCTGTTACTTTCACTTCCAATATCTCCTCTGATGTTTTCACCCTGGTTAATGTATATGGTCCTTGTGGTGGAATTGAACGTGCTAATTTTGTGGCTTGGTTGTTTAGTCTAAACATACAAGATGATGATCTTTGGTTACTACTTGGTGACTTCAACTTTTACCGGTTTGCTGAAAACCGTAACAGAGAGGGTGCAAACATGACAGACATTGCAACTTTCAATGAGATCATTAGCTATCTGGGACTAATTGAGCTACCTATCAAGGGTCGCTCTTTTACTTGGAGCAATATGCAATCAGATCCGCTACTTGTCCAGCTGGATTGGTTTTTTACCTCTCCTTCTTGGACCCTAAAATTTCCCAATACCTTGGTTAATCCACTAGCCCGACCCACATCAGACCACGTCCCATGTGTTGTTTCTATCGGCACTTCTATTCCTAAAGCTAAGGTCTTCCGTTTTGAGAATCATTGGGTCAGAATGCCGGGTTTTTTGGATGTGGTAAAAACGATTTGGGAGATTACTTGTCCAGGTGACGCTGCAAAAAGTCTGTCAGCAAAATTTAAGTTATTGCGTAAGGGTCTGAAAAAGTGGAGCACTAGCATATCAGTGTTGAATGGTTTGATCAGTAAATGTAATGAAACTATTCTAATGCTAGACAGTTTTGAGGAGCAGAGGGCTCTGCATCTTACAGAATGGAATTTTCGAAATATCA
The DNA here is from genome assembly GCA_030979885.1 of Lolium multiflorum. Taxonomy (NCBI): domain Eukaryota; kingdom Viridiplantae; phylum Streptophyta; class Magnoliopsida; order Poales; family Poaceae; genus Lolium; species Lolium multiflorum. The sequence goes on along the minus strand of JAUUTY010000014.1, from coordinate 70,788 downwards.
TCAAAAGTAGGTTGCAGCACTTTCTCCTTTGCAAACAAGATTACTGGCAGAAAAGATGTACAGCTAGATGGGCTCAGTTAGGAGACGAAAATACATCTTTCTTTCACTCGATGGCAACAATAAGATACAGGAAAAACACCATAGCTTCTCTTGTCAGAGAGGATGGATCTGTAGCTGTAGATCATGAGGAAAAGGCTGGCTTATTATGGAACTCCTTCAAGAGCAGATTGGGTGTCTCTGTACCATCATCTTCAAGCTTAGATTTCTCTCAGTATTTTCAGCCATTTGCTGGGTTGGAAGAGTTGTCTCTGCCTTTCACCCATGAAGAGATTGACAAAGTGGTAGATCATATGCCAGGAGATAAAGCACCTGGACCGGATGGTTTCTCTGGTTTGTTTCTCAAGGTGTGCTGGCCGGTGGTGAAATATGACTTTTATCGGCTATGCCAAGAATTTTGGGAGGGGACTGTTAATCTTCAAAGCATTAACGATTCTTTTATCACCCTGATCCCCAAAACCCTTTCCCCTGAAGGTCCCAATGACTATAGACCAATTTCTTTGTTAAATATTTGTCTAAAGCTTCTCACCAAGCTTCTTGCAAATCGGTTACAACACAGAATTCTGGAGCTAGTTCATATCAATCAATATGGTTTTCTACATTCAAGGAACATTCAAGACTGTGTTGGTTGGGCATATGAATATATACATCAATGCAAACAAGCTGGAGTTGAGACTGTTATTCTCAAACTTGATTTCGCAAAAGCATTTGATACTGTTGAGCATGGGGCAGTGATGAAGGTGTTTGAATGCTTAGGTTTTGATCCCAGATGGTTGAGATGGCTAGATATGATAATGTCCACGGGTACTTCTTCACTCCTTTTAAATGGTGTCCCTGGGAAAAAGTTCAACTGTCGTCGTGGTGTTCGCCAAGGCGATCCGCTATCTCCGTTACTTTTTGTTGGGGTGTCTGAACTACTGCAAGCATTGGTCAACAAAATCTTTCAAGAGGGGTTTCTACAGGCACCGTTGGACATTCCAAATTGCGACTTCCCAATTGTGCAGTACGCTGACGATACGTTGCTCATTTTACAAGCCTGCCCAGTCCAATTGGCAGCTCTAAAATGTTTACTGGAACCTTTTGCACAAGCAACCGGACTACATGTTAATTATTCCAAGTCTTCATTAATGCATGTTAATGTGTCTGAAGATAGACTAAATATGTTGGCTACCAGTTTTGGATGTGCTGTGGGTCGCCTGCCCTTTACTTATTTAGGTTTGCCTTTGGGAACGACTAAACCCACAATTCAGGACCTTTCTCCATTAGTGGGTCTAGTTGAGAGAAGGTTAAATGCAAGTGCTCGTTTCTTGGGATACGGGGGTCGTCTTGAGTTTGTCAGATCAATTCTATCTTCTCTGCCGACTTTTTTCATGTGCTCCCTTAAACTGCAGAAGACCATTATCAATATGTTTAATAGAGCTCAGCGCCACTGCCTTTGGGCCAAACAGGAAGACTCTTGTTCAGTTAATGCACTAGCGGATTGGTCAACTGTGTGCAAACCTAAGAAGTTTGGTGGTCTGGGAGTCCGCAATTTGGAGTTGCAAAATAAAGCTCTATTACTGAAACAACTCCATAAATTTTATGCAAGAGAAAACATCCCTTGGGTCAAGCTAGTATGGTCTCTTTATGGTAATTCGGTGCCACACGCGCAAACTAAACGTGGATCATTTTGGTGGCGGGACATTTTTAGTTTGGTGAATGAATATCGCAGTGTATCTCACTGTAAAATAGGAGATGGTACAACGGTTCTCTTTTGGAAAGATTTTTGGCATAACAATGAGGTACTATGTGACAAATTTCCCAGGCTCTATTCATATGCTCTAGATGAAGATTTATTAGTGGCGGAGCTGGCACACTCAGAGGTTCTTAGCTCGTGTTTTGCCCTCCCCCTCTCGGTTGAAGCATATGAAGAGTTTCAGCAAGTTGAGCTTATACTTGCAGCGACACATTTGGTGATAGAGAACCTTGACCAGCGCAGCTTTGTGTGGGGAGTCAAATACTCAGCGTCGAAATATTATAATTTCCTATTTGAGCAAATGCCGAAGGATGCAGCTCTTAATGCAATTTGGAAGTCCAGATCGCTCCCAAAACTGAAGGTTTTCTCTTGGCTTCTTATGATCGATAGATTAAATACCAGAGACCTTATGCTTCGCAAACAATGGCACTTGGACTCCGGTGCAGATTGTATTCTTTGTCAAGACTCTCTCCTAGAAACACGGGATCATCTCTTTTTTGGATGTGTTTTTGCCAATCAATGTTGGAACGCTCTAAACATACATTGGAACAGAAGCCTGGTGTTTTCCGACAGCTTTCTTGCTGCAAGATCTGCCTTTACTGGACCTTGTTTCATGGAGATTATAGCGTGTGCGGCATGGAATATCTGGAAAATCAGAAATGATTTTATTTTTAAAGGGCTGCCGGTATCTTTTAATAAATGGAAGGTGGGTTTTCAGAGTGACTTGCTACTGCATAGATACAAAGTGAAGGCAGAACTAGTTCAACCTCTCATTGAATGGCTGCTTGCGGTCTTTGTGTAACTTTTTATGTAATGCTCTTTCTAAAACACTTCTACCCACCTTGATGTAACTCCCTCATTTCTCTGCTCCTTTTGTACAGTGCTCGAGTTTTAATATAAAAATTACACCGTAGGGGCTTCCCCTACGTAAAGTTGTCAAAAAAAAAACTTTCTGTCCTGCATTCAATGGAGGCATGAACCCACTATCGAGCATAAATACTCCTCTTGGAGTTACAAGTATCAACTTGGCCAGAGCCTCTACTAGCAACGGAGAGCATGCAAGAACATAAACAACACATATATGATAGATTGATAATCAACTTAACATAATATTCTATATTCATCGGATCCCGCCAAACACAACATGTAGCATTACAAATAGATGATCTTGATCATGTTAGGCAGCTCACAAGATCTAAACAATGATAGCACAAGCGGAGAAGACAACCATCTAGCTACTGCTATGGACCCATAGTCCAAGGATGAACTACTCACGCATCAATCCGGAGGCGGGCATGATGATGTAGAGCCCTCCGGTGATGATTTCCCTCCGGCAGGGTGCGGAGGCGATCTCCTGAATCACCCGAGATGGGATTCACGACGGCGTCGTCTCGGAAGGTTTTCCCGTATCGTGGCCTTCTGTGTGGGGTTTCGCGACGAAGGCTATTTGTAGGCGGAAGGGTAGGTGAGGGGCGACGCGAGGCCCACACAACAGTCCCGCGCGCCCTGGTGTGTGGCCACCAGGCCCCACTTCGTCTCCTTCGCCTCCGGAAGCTTCAAAAATAGGACCCTGGCGTTGATTTCGTCCAATTCCGAGAATATTTCCTTACTAGGATTTCTGAAACCAAAAACAGCAGAAAACAACGGCGCTTCGGCATCTTGTTAATAGGTTAGTGCCGGAAAATGTATAATAATGCTGTAAAGTATGTATAAAATATTCAAGTATTGTCATAAAAGTAGCATGGAACATAAGAAATTATAGATACGTTTGAGACGTATCAAGCATCCCCAAGCTTAGTTCCTACTCGCCCTCGAGTAGGTAAACGATAACAAATAATTTCTGAAGTGACATCCTACCAACATAATCTTGATCAACATTATTGTAAAGCATATGAGATGAATGGAGTGATCTGAACAAAAGATTGCTAACAAAGATAATGACTAAACAAATGAATCATATAGCAAAACTTTTCATGAATAGTACTTTCAAACAAGTATCAATAAGAATTGCATAAGAGCTAACTCATAAGCAATAAATTCTAAGTAGAATGCATTGAAGCAACACAAAGGATGATTAAGTTTCAGCAATTGCTTTCAACTTGTAACATGTATATCTCATGGATATTTGTCAACATAGAGTAATATAACAAGTGCAATAAGTAAACATGTAAGAATCAATGCACACAGTTAACACAAGTGTTTGCTTCTAAGATAGAAAGAAGTGGGTAAACTGACTCAACATAAAGTAAAAGAATGGCCCTTCAAGAGGGAAGCATGGATTACTATTTTTGTGCTAGAGCTTTTGTTTTGAAAACATAGAAACAATTTTGTCAACGTAGTAATAATTCATATGTGCTATAAATAATACTTCTACAAGTTGCATGTCTCATGCATAGAGTACTAATAGTGCTCGCCTTGTCCTACTTAGCTCGAAAACACGGATTATCATCGCATAACATATGTTTCAACCAAGTGTCACAAAGGGGTACTATCGCCTGTACAAATGTCTAAGGAGAAAGCACACATTGGATTTCTCGCTTTTGATTATTCTCAACTTAGACATCCATACCGGGACAACATAGACAACAGATAATGGACTCCTCTTTTAATGCTTAAGCATTCAACAACAGTTAATATTCTCATAAGAGATTGAGGGTGTATGTCCAAACTGAAACTTCCACCATGATACATGGCTTTAGTTAGCGGCCCAATGTTCTTCTCTAACATATGCGTACTCAAACCATTTGATCATGAAATCGCACTTACTTCAGACAAGACGAACATGCATAGCATCTCACATGATATCCAACAAAGGTAAAGTTGATGGCGTCCCCAGAAACATGGTTACCGCTCAACAAGCAACTTATAAGAACTAAGACACATAACTACATATTCATCACCACAATAGTTTTTAAGCTATTTGTCCCATGAGCTATATATTGTAAAGGTAAAGGAATGAAATTTTAAAGGTAGCACTCAAGTAATTTACTTTGGAACGGCAGAAAAATACCACATAGTAGGTAGATATGGTGGACACAAATGGCATGGGTTTTTGGCTCAAGGTGTTTGGATGCACGAGAAGCATTTCCTCTCAGTACAAGGTTTGGGATAGCAAGGTTGTTTGAAGCAAACACAAGTATGAACAGGTACAGCAAAACTCACACAAGAACATATTGCAAGCATTATAAGACTCTACACTGTCTTCCTTGTTGTTCAAAACACTTTACCCGAAAATATCTAGACTTAGAGAGACCAATCATACAAACCAAATTAAACAAGCTCTACGGTAGTTCTTCATTAATAGATTAAACTACATGATGCAAGAGCTTAAACATGATCTATGAGAGCTCAAACAATTGCCAAATTTCCAAACTATATGCAACATTTTCTGATTCCAACCAAATAGCAATTTAACGAAGCAATTTTAGCCTTCGCCATGAGCATTAAAGCACAATTAAGAACACAAGTGTTCCATAAGAAAAAGCGGAGCGTAATATCTCCAATATAAGAATGGTGGGATCCAACTTTATTCAAACCAAAACAAAAATAAAAACAAACCGACGCTCCAAGTAAAGAACATAAGATGTGATGGAATAAAAATATAGTTTCACTAGAAGTGACCTGATAATGTTGTCGATGAAGAAGGGGATGCCTTGGGCATCCCCAAGCTTAGATGCTTGAGTATTATTAAAATATGCAGGGATGAACCACCGGGGCATCCCCAAGCTTAGACCTTTCACTCTTCTTGATCATAGTATATCATCATCTTCTCTTGACCCTTGAAAACTTCCTTCACACAAACTTCAAGCAAACTCATTAGAGGGTTAGTGCATAATCAAAATTCACATATTCAGAGGTGACACAATCATTCTCAGAACTAACATTGCACAAAGCTTCTGAAAGTTAATGGAACAAAGAAACTCATTCAACATAGCAAAAGCGGCAATGCGAAATAAAAGACAGAATCTGTCAAAAAGAACAGTCCTAAAGATGAATCCGCAGGGGCACTTAACTTGCTCAAATGGAAAAACTCAAAACTAATGAAAAAGTTGCGTACATATATGAGGATCACGCTCGTAAATTTGCAGATTTTTTAGATTTTTTTACAGAGAGAATCTGCGGATGTGACAAAGAATGTTTCTGCGCAGCGATCCAAATCTATCATCAACTTTAACATAGAAACTTTACTTGGCACAAAAACATGATAAGGAGAGGTTGCTACAGTAGTAAACAACTTCCAAGACTCAACAATACAAAAAATAAAATGAAACTTGGGTTTCTCTTTAACGCCTTTCAGCTAGGCGCAGAAAGTGCAAATCAAGTAACATCAAGAGAAGAAGCATCATCATCATAGCTTGTTCTAATAATAGAATCAAAAGGCAACTTCATTCTTTCTAGGGAAGTGTTCCATACCTTTCTTGAGAGGAAACTGATATTTAATATTACCTTCCTTCATATCAATAACAGCACCAACGGTTCGAACAAAAGGTCTTGCCAACACAATAGGACAAGATGCATTGCATTCGATATCCAAGACAACAAAATCAACGGGGACAAGGTTATTGTTAACCGTAATGCACACATTATCAATCCTCCCCAAAGGTTTCTTTTTAACATTATCGGCAAGATTAACATCCAAATAACAATTCTTCAATGGTGGCAAGTCAAGCATATCATAAATCTTTTTAGGCATAACGAAATACTTGCACCAAGATCACATAAAGCATTACATTCAAAGTCATTGAATTTCATTTTAATGATGGGCTCCCAACCATCTTCTAACTTCCTAGGGATAGAAGCTTCAAGTTTTAATTTCTCTTCCCTAGCTTTAATGAGAGCATTTGTAATATGTTTTGTAAAGGCTAAATTTATAGCACTAGCATTGGGACTTCTAGCAAGTTTTTGTAAGAACTTTATAACTTCAGTAATATGACAATCATCAAAATCTAAACCATTATGTTCCACTGTAGGGATTCGTTGCATAGAAAACAAAAATTTTCCTACCGCGAGAACGCAATCCAAGCCAAGATGCAATCTAGAAGACGGGAGCAACGAGGGGATGATCGAGACTCACCCTTGAAGATTTCCAAAGCCTATAAGAGTAGGCTCTTATTGCTGCGGTAGACGATCACTTGCCGCTTGCAAAAGCGCGTAGAAGATCTTGATCACGGTGCCACAACAATCGCGCACCTCGGTCACACGTTCGGTGTTGATGAAGACGACGTCCTTCTCCCCGTTCCAGCGGGCAGCGGAAGTAGTAGCTCCTCCTTGAATCCGGCAGCACGACGGCGTGGTGGCGGTGGCGATGGAGAATTCCGGCGGAGCTTCGCTGCCAGGGAGAGGTGGAGGAGTGGCGGCTAGGGTTTGGGGAGAGGGGGTCGGCCACTAAGGGGTGCGGCCAAGCTATGGCTTTGGTGTGGCCGGCCCCCTCCTTGGCCCTCATTATATAGGTGGAACACCCAAGAGTTGGTGTACAAGTCTTCGAATAAGACCCCAACCCAAAACCTTCCATGTGTAGGGAAACCTACCCAAGGTGGGACTCCCACTCAAGTGGGATTCCCACCCTTCCATGGGGGGGGTGGCCGGCCCCTTGGGGAGTCCACCTTGCACTTCCTCTAGGGTTGGCCGGCCATGGGTGGTGGAGTCCCTCCGGGACTCCGCCTTCCAAAGTGCTTTCTTCCGGACTTTTCTAGAACCTTCTAGAACCTTCCATAAATGCACCGGATCATTTTCAAACATATAAAATGACTTCCTATATATGAATCTTATTCTCCGGACCATTCCGGAACTCCTCGTGATGTCCGGGATCCCATCCGAGACTTCGAACAAAAGCTCGAACTCCATTCCATATTCAAGTTCTACTATTACAACATCAAACCTTAAGTGTGTCACCCTACGGTTCGCGAACTATGTAGACATGGTTGAGAACTCTCTCCGACCAATAACCAATAGCGGGATCTGGAGATCCATAATGGCTCCCACATATTCAACGATGACTTAGTGATCGAATGAACCATTCACATACGATACCAATTCCCTTTGTCACGCGATATTTTACTTGTCCGAGGTTTGATCATCGGTATCACTCTATACCTTGTTCAACCTCGTCTCCTGACAAGTACTCTTTACTCGAACCGTGGTATGTGGTCTCTTATGAACTTATTCATATGCTTGCAAGACATTAGACGACATTCCACCGAGAGGGCCCAGTATATCTATCCGTCATCGGGATGGACAAATCCCACCGTTGATCCATATGCCTCAACTCATATTTTCCGGATACTTAATCCCACCTTTATAACCACCCATTTACGCAGTGGCGTTTGATGTAATCAAAGTACCTTTCCAATATAAGTGATTTATATGATCTCATGGTCATAAGGACTAGGTAACTATGTATCGAAAGCTTATAGCAAATAACTTAATGACGTGATCTTATGCTACGCTTAATTGGGTGTGTCCATTACATCATTCATATAATGATATAACCTTGTTATTAATAACATCCAATGTTCATGATTATGAAACTAATCATCTATTAATCAACAAGCTAGTTAAGAGGCTTACTAGGGACTCTTTGTTGTTTACATATCACACATGTATCAATGTTTCGGTTAATACAATTATAGCATGGTATATAAACATTTATCATAAACATAAAGATATATAATAACCACTTTTATTATTGCCTCTTGGGCATATCTCCAACAGTCTCCCACTTGCACTAGAGTCAATAATCTAGATTACATTGTAAGGTACCTAACACCCATGGCATTCTGGTGTTGGTCATGCTTTGCCCTAGGGAGAGCTTTAGTCAACGGATCTGCTACATTCAGATCAGTGTGTACTTTGCAAATCTTTACTTCTCCATCTTCTATGTACTCGCGAATCGAATGATAACGCAGCTTGATATGCTTCAGCCTCTTGTGTTACCTTGGTTCATGTGCATTGGCGATGGCACCCATGTTGTCACAATATATGACTAGTGGGTCCAATACACTAGGAACACATCGAGCTCTACAATGAACCTCTTCATCCATACCGCTCCGATGAAGCCTCAAGCCGCTATGTACTCCGATTCTGTTGAAGACTTCGCCACCGTGCACTGCTTGGAGCTGCCTTACATCGCAGCACCATTCAATATAAACACGTACCCAGATTGTGACTTAGAGTCATCAGGATCGGTGTTCCAACTTGCATCGGTGTAACTTGTTACAACGAGCTCTTGGTCACCTCCATAACAAAGAAACATATCCTTAGTTCTTTCAAGTACTTCAGGATATTCTTGACCGCTGTCCAGTGTTCCGTTCCTCGATCACTTTGATATCTGCTAGTCAAACTAACAACATGTGCTACATCCGGTCTAGTACATAGCATGGCATACATGATAGAGCCTACTGCCGAGGCATAGGGGATCTGACTCATCCTTTCTCTTTCTTGCCGTAGCCGGACCTTGAGTCTTACTCAAGACCTTGCCTAGTAACATAGGTAAGAATCCTTTCTTACTTTCGTCCATTCTAAACTTCTTTAGAATCTTGTCCAGGTATGTACTCTGTGATAGCCCTATTAGACGTCTTGATCTATCTCTATAAATCTTGATGCCTAATATATACGATGCTTCACCAAGGTCTTTCATTGAAAAACTATTATTCAAATAACCTTTTACACTGCTTAATAGTTCTATATCATTCCCAATCAATAATATGTCATCTACATATAATATCAGGAACGCTACAGAGCTCCCACTCACTTTCTTGTAAATACAGGCCTCTCCATGACACTGTATAAACCCGAAGTCTTTGATCACCTTATCAAAGCGTTGGTTCCAACTTCTTGATGCTTGCTTCAGTCCATAAATTGAATGCTGAAGTTTGCATACTTTGTCAGCATTTTTAGGATCGACAAAACCTTTGGGTTGTACAATATACAACTCTTCCTCAATGTCTCCATTAAGGAACGCCGTTTTGACATCCATCTGCCAAATCTCATAATCGAAAAATGCAGCTATTGCTAACAAAATCCTCACAGATTTTAGCTTCGCTACAGGTGAGAAAGTCTCATCGTAGTCAACACCTTGAATTTGTCGGAAACCCTTTGCGACAAGTCGAGCTTTATAGACAGTAATATTACCATCAGCATCTGTTTTTCTCTTGAAGATCCATTTATTCTCGACAGCCTTGCGGCTATCAGGTAAGTCTACTAAAGTCCATACTTTGTTATCATACATGGATCCCATTTCGGATTTCATGGCTTCTTGCCATTTGTTGGAATCTGGGTCATCATCGCTTCTTCATACGTCGCAGGGTCTTCATCATTGTTGTCCACAATCATGACATTTAGACAAGGATCATACCAATCGGGTGGCACGTTCCCTTGTCGATCTGCGAGGTTCAGTAGCTATCTCGTTTGAAGTTTCATGATCATTATCATTAGCTTCCTCTGTTGCTGTAGGCGGCACAGGAACATCTTCCGGTACTGCGCTACTCTGATCAACGAGCAATGATTCTTCAATCTCATCGAGTTCTACTTTTCTTCCAGTCACTTCTTTAGTGAGAAATTCTTTCTCAAAAAAGGTTCCATTCTTAGCAACAAAGATCTTGCCTTCAGATCTGTGATAGAAAGTGTACCATATAGTTTCCTTAGGGTATCCTATGAAGACGCATTTCTCGCTTTGGGTTCTAGCTTGTCCGGTTGTAACTTTTTTACATAGGTCGCAACCCCAAACTTTAAGGAACGACAACTTAGGTTTCTTATTAAACCATAATTCATACGGTGTCGTTTCAACGGATTTTGATGGTGCTCTATTTAAAGTGAATGCGGCTGTCTCTAATGCATAACTTCAAAATGATAACGGCAAATCAGTAAGAAACATCATAGAATGAACCATATCTAAGAGAGTTCGATTACGACGTTCGGACACACCGTTTCGTTGTGGTGTTCGCGGTGTCAATTGTGAAAGTATTCCGCTTTCTTTAAATGCATGCCAAACTCATAACTCAGATATTCACCTCCGCGATCAGATCGTAGAAATTTAATCTTCTTGTTACGTTGATTTTCTACTTCACTTTGGAATTCCTTAAACTTCTTGAAAGTTTCGGATTTATGTTTCATTAAATAGATACACCCATATCTACTCAAATCATCTGTGAAGGTTAGAACATAACGATAACCACCGCGCGATGCTACACTCATTGGTCCGCACACATCTGTATGTATGATTTCCAATAAGTCAGTAGCTCGCTCCATCATACCAGAGAATGGAGTCTTAGTCATTTTTCCCATCAGACATGCTTCACATCTATCAAGTGACTCAAAGTCAAGTGATTCAAGTAATCCATCGGTATGGAGTTTCTTCATGCGTTTCACTCCAATATGACCAAGACGACAGTGCCACATATAAGTAGAATTATCATTCAATTTAATTCGCTTAGCATCAATGTTATGTATATGTGTATCACTACTATCGAGATCTAAAAGAAATAAGCCATTCTTTTCAGGTGCTCGACCATAAAAGATATTATTCATAAAAATAGAACAACCATTATTCTCAGACTTGAATGAATAACCGTCTTGCATTAAACAAGATCCAGATATAATGTTCATGCTCAACGTGGGTACAAAATAGCAATTATTTAGGCTTAAAACTAATCCCGAAGGTAGATGTAGAGGAAGTGTGCCGACAGCGATCACATCGACTTTGGATCCATTTCTGAAAGGACACGGATGCCGCCTAGAGGGGGGGGGGGTGAATAGGCGGTTTAAAACTTTTACGAATATGGCTTAACAAATGCGGAATAAAACTAGCGTTTAATTTGTCAAGCACAAAACCTATATAACTAGGGTTCACCTATGTGCACCAACGACTTATGCTAAGCAATTCAAGCAACTATGTAATAGCAAGATATATAGCTTCAAGCACGAAGGCTATCACAAAGTAAAGTGCATAAGTAAAGAGCTCGGGTATAGGAATAACCAAAGTGACGCGGAGACAATGTATCCCGAAGTTCACACTCTTGCGAGTGCTACTCTCCGTTGGAGCGGTGTGGAGGACAAGTCACTCCAAATGCTCGAAGGCCACCGTATTCTCCTCGAGAATTCCCACCAAAAGGGATGTCCTCGATCCACTATGGAACCTTAGGGTGGTCATCGAACCCACAAAAAGCTTGGGGCTATCTCCACAACTTAATTGGAGGCTCCCAATAAATCGCCACAAAGGCCTTGTCCTTGAAGAAACTCCACAACTTAATTGGAATCCCCAAGAACACCACAAAAACCATAAAGACCACTAAGCCATCTAGGGTCCAAAGACCCAAGAGGAACAAGCTCCGGGAACAAGCTCCCGAAGTGAATATCTCACGAACTTTCACCTCCACATATCACCGCGGAGAAGTCAAACCGATGCACCAAATGCAATGGCAAGAACACCACAAAGATGCTCAAATCCTTCACTCTCAAATTCCAACAAAGCTACTAAAACTATTGGGGGAATAAGAGAGGAAGAATCAAAAAGGGGAACACAAAATACCCCAAGATCTAGATCCCAAAGATTCCCTCACAAAGAGGTGATTTGGTTTGGTCAAAGTGTGGATCTAGATCTCCTCAATATTTCTCTCAAATATATGCAAGAATCATGGGATGGAGAGAAAGATCTCAAGCTCACAAAGAGTCAAACAATGGAGAGGAAAGCTTGAGAGAGAGAGGAAGAAGCAGCCATCTAAAAAGAGAGAGAGGGGGCTTAAAAAGCAGGCTGCTTTTTTTTCTGCCCGTTGGGCTGCTGAGAAAAAAACTTGGGCCAGCTGGGATCGAGCGAGGACGGCGGCTGCCAGCGCGAGCATGAGCGGCTCGGTCGAGCCAGGGCGCGCGGGGCGGCCAAGGCGAGCGGGCCACGCAGCAGACCGGGTGGGGCCGGCGCCAGAGCGAACGCATGGCCACAGAGGCGGGCGAAGCAGGGGATCGAGCGGGCGTCGTGTGGGCGTTGTGCGGCGAGGAGGCGAGCGGAGCACGCGGCGGCCTGGTGGCTTGGCGGGGCCCAGCGCATGCGCAGCTGTGCAACCGGGAGAGGCCGGAACCTCCGGTCTGGGCCGGCCGGTACCTCCAGGCCAGGTACCGGTTGTGGTACCGGAAAAAGGCTCTAGGAGGCCAGGGGACTACTAGGGAGCTGGGCTAGGTGAGCGGTAGCGCGGGCGGAGGCTCCGGGAGTTTTCCTTTTTTTTTTCTTTTAAAAACTCAAACTTCAAATGCACATAACTAGAGATTGGTAATACCAAATGAGACGAAACCAATTTTGTTGGAAAGAGGACGACAAGAGCTACCCCCACAAAAACTGAAAATATGGAAATTAGTGGGGGGTGATTTTATATGATTTTTAGAGTGAAAACCCCTCAATACAAGAAACCAATAAAACCACCCAACTCGAAAACACAACAAGTGATATACGTGAAAACCGTTTTCGAAGAACTAGAGCTTGTCATGAAAATAACCACAAACTCTAAAACACCACATGGATAAGATTCAAATAACAACCAAGGGATATGATGCAAGGATGCAAAGGTTTGACCGCACTCCGAACGATACGATCGAGTTACTTACTCGAGAGCCCCTTGATAGTACGACCATTATCCTATAAACCGGTCCCCCAACTAAACCACGAGACCGGTGAGACCGAAACCCTAGCAACAACAAACCTTAAACTTGTGACTTCCATTTGAGCTCGATGATGATGATCTTGACCGCAACAAGATGAAATGTCGTTCTTGATTGTGCTTTCTTGATGAAGATGAGATCTTGCGGATTGCTCCCCCATACTCCACTCACTTCTTCGTACTGCAATCTTGACGCCAACTAATCGTTCAAGCATTGCCTATGGACAACTCCTACACATATAACTCAATGGAACCATTAGTCCATAGGGATTGTCATTAATTACCAAAACTACACATGGAGGCTCAATGCACTTTCAATTTCCAACGTGCATCGTCACTTCATCCTTCAGTAGTCTTCGTTTATTCTTTAGTTCCTGTTTCGAGTTACAAATATGAGCAACCGAACCAGTATCAAATACCCAGGCAGTACGAGAACCAATGAGATAAACATCTATAACATGTATATCGGATATACCTTTCTTCTTCTTCTTGACAAGGCCGCTCTTCAGATCCGCCAAATACTTGGAGCAATTACGCTTCCAGTGTCCCTTCTCCTTGCAGTAATAGCACTCAACATCAGGCTTAGGCCGCCTTAGGTTTTCGTGAGGCGTGGCAGCTTTCTTGCCACTCTTCTTGTTTTTGCCTTTAGACTTGCCCTGTTTCTTGAACCTGGTGGTCTTGTTGACCATCAACACTTGGTGCTCTTTCTTAATCTCAATCTCAGCAGATTTTAGCATGGCGAAGAGTTCAGGTAACTCTTTGTTCATGTTCTGCATATTGTAATTCATCACAAAGTTCTTGTAACTAGGGGCAGTGATTGAAGGACATGATTAATCCCCTCCGTTAGGAATCACTATTCCCAAGTCACTGAGTTTCTTCGCATGCCCGGTCATGGCGAGCATGTGCTCACTAACGGAGCTGCCTTCTTCCATCATGCAACTGAAGAAGTGTTTCGATGCTTCATAGCATTCCACGGCCGCATGAGTTTCAAAGATAGTTTTCAACTCATTGACTAACTCATGTGGATCGTGGTGCTCAAAACGTTTTTGAAGATCGGCTTCCAGACTGCACATGATGGCACACTGAACTTGAGAGTACCGAGTTTTCCGAGTCGCGTAAACATTCTTTACTTCATCGGTTTCAGTTTCTGCAGGAGGGTCACCTAGTGGTGCATCAAGCACATATTGCAGGTTTCCGCCATTGAGGAAGATCCTCACATGACGGAACCAGTCGGTGAAGTTGCTACCGTTGCTCTTAAGTTTTTCTTTCTCTAGGAACTGGTTAAAATTGATTGGGGACGCCATATCTATAACATATATTTGCAATAGTTTAGAATAAGTTTATGACAAATTGAGTTCAAATTTTAATTTAACAAAATTAAAAACTAGGTGAACTCCCACTCAAAACAATATCCCTCGAATTGTTTTAGTGATCACACGAACCAAATCCATCACACCTAAGTCCGATCATCACGAGACAAGATGTAATTTCAATGGTGAACACTCAAAGTGTTCATCATATCAATCATATGATTCATGCTCTACCTTTCGGTATCACGTGTTCCGAGACCATGTCTGTACATGCTAGGCTCGTCAAGGCCACCTTAGTATCCGCATGTGCAAAACTGACTTGCACCCGTTGTATGCACTTGTTGATTCTATCACACCCGATCATCACGAGATGCTTCGAAACGACAAGTCTTGGCAACGGTGCTACTAAGGATGAACACTTTATTATCTTGATATTTTAGTGAGAGGATCATCTTATAATGCTACCGTCGCGATCTAAGCAAATTAAGATGCATAAAAGGATTAACATCACATGCAGTTCATATGTGATATGATATGGCCCTTTTGTCTTTGCGCCTTTGATCTTCATCTCCAAAGCACGGACATGATCTCCATCATCAACGGGCATGATCTCCATCATCGTCGGCGAGCGTCAAGGTCAATGGCGCCGTCTTCATGATTGTTCTCCCATGTAGCAACTATTACAACTTCTTTGAAATACTACTCAACATGAAATTTAAAGACAACCATAAGGCTCCTGCCGGTTGCCACAATACAATATCGATCATCTCATACATATTCATCATCACATTATGGCCATATCACATCACCAAACCCTGCAAAAACAAGTTAGACGTTCTCTAATTTGGTTTGCATATTTTACGTGGTTTAGGGTTTTCGAGTGAGATCTAATCTACCTATGAACCACAACGGTGATACTAGTGTTGTCAATAGAAGAGTAAATTAAATCTTCACTATAGTAGGAGAGACAGATGATGTCCACGGGTGCTTCTATTCTTGTAGACAGTGTTGGGCCTCCAAGAGCAGAGGTTTGTAGAACAGCAAGTTTCCCTTAAGTGGATTACCCAAGGTTTATCGAACTCAGGAGGAAGAGGTCAAAGATATCCCTCTCATGCAACCTGCAACCACAAAGCAAGAAGTCTCTTGTGTCCCCAACACACCTATTAGGTGCAGTAGTTCGGAAGAGATAGTGAAATACAAGTGGTATGAATGAATATGAGCAGTAGTACGGCGCCATAAAATAGCGCTGGCGTGCGTGTTGATGGTAGTAATATTGTAGGAAGTAAACAAAGGTAGTAACGCACAGTAGTAACGCAGAAAAAGAAACAAAGCGATAGCATTTAGGAACAAGGCCTAGGGAATATACTTTCACTAGTGGACACTCTCAACTTTGATCACATAACAGAATAGATAAATGCATACTCTACACTCTCTTGTTGGATGATGAACACATTGCGTAGGATTACACGAACCCTCAATGCCGGAGTTAACAAGCTCCACAATTCAATGTTCATATTTAAATAACCTTAGAGTGCATGAAAGATCGAAACGACTAAACCAAGTACTAACATAGCATGCACACTGTCACCTTCACGCTTATGTAGGAGGAATAATACACATCAATACTATCATAGCAATAGTTAACTTCGCAATCTACAAGAGATCATGATCATAGCATAAACCAAGTACTAACACGAATGCACACACTGTCACCATTACATCGTGCAGGAGGAATAGAACTACTTTAATAACATTGCTAGAGTAGCACATGGATAAATTGTGATACAAAACACATTGCAATCATAAAGAGATATAAATAAGCACTTCACTATGCCATTCATACAGTGAATAAGTATTCTCGTGAAATATAGCCTAAGAGACCCACACGGTGCACACACTGTCACCTTTACACACGTGGGACAAGGAGTCTCCGGAGATCACATAAGTAAAACCCACTTGACTAGCATAATGACATCTAGATTACAAGCATCATCATATGAATCTCAATCATGTAAGGCAGCTCATGAGATTATTGTATTGAAGTACATAGGAGAGATGAACCACATAGCCGGACCCCCCGAGCCTCGATGGAGAACTACTCCCTCCTCATGGGAGCAACGTTGATGAAGATGGCGGTGGAGATGGCAGCGGTGTCGATGGAGAAGCCTTCCGGGGGCACTTCCCGTCGGCAGGTGCCTGAACAGAGACTGTCCCCCATCTTGGCTTCGCGATGGCGGCTCCTGGAAGGTTTCGTACCGTGCCTCCATAAGGGTTTTCGATGGTGGGCTTTATATAGGCGAAGGGCAGCCTCGGAGGGTCGAAGGGGCGACGACACCATAGGCGGGCGCGGCCGTGGCCCAGCCGCGCCACCCTATCATCTGGGGCCCACGGTGGCCCCTCCGCGGCTCTGTGTGTTCGGATGCCGGGCAAAATAGGAACCTCGGCGTTGATTTCGTCCATTCCGAGAATATTTCACTAGGATTTCTGAAACCAAAAAGCGTAAACAGGAACCGGCATCGCATCTTGTTAATAGGTTAGTTCCAGAAAATGCGTAAATACGACATATAATGTGCATAAAACATGTAGGTATCATCAATAAAGTAGCATGGAACATAAGAAATTATCGATACGTTGGAGACGTATCAACAGACACCCGCAAAGCCACTTATGCAATACAAGTTGCATGTCGAGCGTGGAGCAAATCTCATGAACGCGGTCATGTAAAGTTAGCCCGAGCCGCTTCATCCCACTATGCCACAAAGATGCAAAGTACTCAAACTAAAGACAACATAAGCATCAACGCCGTAGATGTACACGTCCGTTGGGAACCCCAAGAGGAAGGTATGATGCGCACAGTGGCAAGTTTTCCCTCAGAAAGAAACCAAGGTTTAATCAACCAGGGGAGCCAAGAAGCACGTTGAAGGCTGATGGTGGCGAAATGTGATGCGGCGCAACAACAGGATTCCGGCGCCAACGTGGAACCTACACAACACAACCAAGTACTTTGCCCCAACGAAACAGTGAGGTTGTCAAGCTTGCTGAAACAAAGGATTAAGCGTATCGAGTGGAAGATGATTATAAAGAAAACAGTAAACAAGTATTGCAGTAGATTGTATGCGATGTAAAGAATAGGACTGGGTCCACAGCTCACTAGAGGTTTCTCTCCCATAAGATAAAAGCATGTTGGGTGAACAAATTGACAAATAGAGAAGGCATAACAATGCATGTACATGATATGATAAATATAGTGAGATTTAATCCGGGCATTACGACAAAGTACATAGACCGCCATCCAACTGCATCTATGCCTAAAAAGTCCACCTTCAGGTTATCATCCGAACCCCATTCAATATTAAGTTGCAAAGCAACAGACAATTGCATTAAGTATGGTGCGTAATGTAATCGACAACTACATCCTTAGACATAGAATCAATGTTTTATCCCTAGTGGCAACAACACATCACAACCTTAGAACTTTCTGTCACTGTCCCAGGTGTCAATGAAGGCATGAACCCACTATCGAGCATAAATACTCCTCTGGAGTTAAGAGTACAATTGGCCAGACTACTAATAACGGAGAGCATGCAAGATCATAAACAACACATAAACAATAGATTGATAATCACCATAACATAGTATTCTCTATCCATCGGATCCCGACAAACACAACATATAGTATTACATATAGATGATCTTGATCATGTTAGGCAGCTCACAAGATCCAACAATGAAGCACAATAAGGAGAAGACAACCACCTAGCTAACGCTATGGACCCATAGTCCAGTGGTGAACTACTCACTCATCACTCCGGAGGCGACCATGGCGGTGTAGAGTCCTCCGGAGATGAATCTCTCCGGCAGGGTGCCGAGGCGATCTCCTGAATCCCCCGAGATGGGATTCAAGCGGCGGCGTCCGATGTCTACGGGTGCTTCTATTCTTGTAGACGTTGTTGCGCTCCAAGAGCGAGGTTTGTAGAACAGCAGCAAGTTTCTCAAGTGGATTACCCAAGGTTTATCGAACTCGTGGAGGAAGAGGTCAAAGATATCCCTCTCAAGCAACCCTGCAACCACAAAGCGAAGTCTCTGTGTCCCCAACACACCTAATAGGTGCACTAGTTCAGCGAAGAGATAGTGAAATACAAGTGGTATGAATGAATATGAGTAGGTACGGCGCCAGAAAATAGCTTTCTCAGTGCAGTTGATGGTAGTAATATTGTAGGAAGTAAACATGCGTATAACGCATAAAGAGTAACGCAAAAGAAACAAGAATGCAAAGATAGTTATTTGGAACAAGGCCTAGGGAATAGACTTTCACTAGTGGACACTCAACATTGATCACATAAGAATAGATAAATGCATACTCTACACTCTTTTGTTGGATGATGAACACATTGCGTAGGATTACACGAACCTCAATGCCGGAGTTAACAAGCTCCACAATAATGCTCATGTTTAAGTAACCTTATAGTGTAAGATAGATCAAAAGACTAAACCAAGTACTAACATAGCATGCACACCGTCACCATCATGCATATGTGTAGGAATAGATCACGTCAATATTATCATAACAATAGTTAACTTCGCAATCTACAAGAGATCATGATCATAGCATAAACCAAGTACTAACACTGCACACATCGTCACCTTTACACACGTGCAGGAGGGAATAGAACTACTTTAATAACTTTGCTAGAGTAGCACATAGATAGTAGTGATACAAAACTCATATGAATCTCAATCATGTAAAGCAGCTCATGAGATCATTGTATTGAAGTACATAGTAGAGAGATTAACCACATAGCTACCGGTACAGCCCGAGCTCAATGGAGAACTACTCCTCCTCATGGGAGCAGCAATGTGATGAAGATGGCGGTGGAGATGGCAGTGCCGATGGAGAAGCCTTCCGGGGGCACTTCCCTGTCCGGAGTGCCGAATGAGACTCCTGTCCCCGATCTTGGCTTCGCGATGGCGCGCTCTGGAAGGTTTCGCGCATCGTGGCTTCCTCCCTTGGGTTTTTAGGTCAGGACCTTTAAATAGGCGAAAGGGGAGCCTTCGAGGGCACCAGTGCCTCACCACCGTGCGCGCTGTGCCTGGGGCCCGCGCCTCAGGTGTGGTGTGGGGCCCCCCTGCCCATCTCTGGCCCCTCTTCGGTGATCTGGAAGCTTCCGGGAAAAATAGGAACTGGGCGGTGATTTCGTCGATTCCGAGAATATTTCGTTACTAGGATTTCTGAAACCAAAAACAGAACAGAACTGCACTTCGGCATCTTGTTAATAGGTTAGTTCTAAAACGCATAAATATGACATATAATGTGTATAAAACATGTAGGTATCATCAATAAAGTAGCATGGAACATAAGAAATATCGATACGTTGGAGACGTATCGATCCCCTGCTTTGTTCTGCTCGTCCCGAGCAGTAAAACGATAACAAAGATAATTTCAAGTGACATGCCATCATAATCTTGATCATACTATAAACATATGTAATGAATGCAGCGATCTAAACAATGGTAATGACATGAGTAAACAAATGAATCATAAAGCAAAGACTTTTCATGAATAGTACTTCAAGACAAGCATCAATAAGTCTTGCATAAGAGTTAACTCATAAAGCAATAATTTTAAGTATAGATAATAAGCAACACAATGGAAGATTAAGTTTCATGTTGCTTTCAACTTGTAACACACATATCTCATGGATAATTGTCATTAGAGTAATATAACAAATGCAACAAGCAAGTATGTAGGAATCATTGCACAGTTCACAAGTGTTTGCTTTTTGAGGTGGAGAGAGATAGGTGAATTGAACTCAACAATATAAGTAAAAGAATGGTCCTTCAAAGAGGAAAGCATCGATTGCTATATTTGTGCTAGAGCTTTGATTTTGAAAACATCAAGAGAGTATAAAAGTAAGTTTGAGAGGTGTTTGTTGTTGTCAACTAATGGTAGCGTGTACTCTAACTACCTCATCAACTATGATTTTCAAGAGCTGCTCTCCATGAAGGGATTATCTCTACCGCTAAGGTAGATCATCCTCTTCTTGTTTACATGTACTTTAGTTTAGTTTTTCTTTATTTATGGATGACACCTCCTGAACTTTTTGCTTACACAAGCCATGGCTAACCTAATCCGGGTGCCTTCCAACATTCACATACCATGGAGGAGTGTCTATTTGCAAATTAAGCTGCTTACTGAGAATCAGAGCAAAACATGGGAAGAGAATTATTAATGAAGTTAATTAATTGGGGCTGGAACCATTGCCAACTCTTTTTGCAAAATTATTGGATAAGCTGATGAAGCCACTAGTCCACGGGAAAGTCCGTCAAAAGTAAATGACAAGATCAAAAGATAAAACACCACATACTTCCTCATGAGCTTACAAAATATTGACACAAATAAGAGGTGATAAATTTTAAATTATTTAAAGGTAGCACTAAGCAATTTACTTTGGAATGGCGTGGAGAAATACCATGTAGTAGGTAGGTATGGTGACACAAATGGCATAGTGGTTGGCTCATGATTTTGGATGCATGAGAAGTATTCTCCGATACAAGGTTTAGGCTAGCAAGGCTTATTTGAAACAAACACAAGGGTGAACCGGTGCAGCAAAACTCAAATAAAATATTGTAAACATTATAAGACTTCTACACTGCCTTCCTTGTTGTTCAAACTCAATACTAGAAATTATCTAGACCTTAGAGAGACCAATATGCAAACCAAATTCTTAGCATGCTCTATGTATTTCTTCATTAATAGGTGCAAAGTATATGAAGCAAGAGCTAAACATGAGCACAACAATTGTCAAGTATCACATTATCCAATACATTTTACCAATTACTACATGTAGCATTTTTCAATTCCAACCATATAACAATTTAACGAAGAGGAAACTTCGCCATGAATATTATGAGCTAAGAACATGTGTTCATACGAACCAGCGGAGCGTGTCTCTCTCCCACACAAGGATGAACTTATTCAGAGAACTAAGATAACAAAACAAAAACAAAAATAAAAGCACACAGACGCTCCAAGTAAAGTACATAAGATGTGACGTAATAAAAATATAGTTTCACTAGAAGAAACCTGATAAGTTGTCGATGAAGAAGGGGATGCCTTTGGGCATCCCCAAGCTTAGATGCTTGAGTCTTCTGAAAATATGCAGGGATGAACCACCGGGCATCCCCAAGCTTAGACCTTCACTCTTCGATCATATTATATCACCCTCTTCTATTGACCTTTGAAACTCCCTTCACACCAAACTTCAAGCAAACTCAACAGAGGGTTAGTGCATAATCAAAAATTCACATGTTCAGAGGTGACACAATCATTTTAACACTTCTGGACATTGCACAAAACTTCCAGTTAATGGAACAAAGAAACTCATTCAACTTAACAAAAGCGGCAATGCTAAATAAAAGGTTAATCTGTCAAAACAGAATGGAATTCAGAAAGACGAATTTAAAGTTGAAAATTCGTACTCTTGCTCAAATGGAAAACTCAAAACTAATGAAAGCTGCATATCTGAGGATCACGTCAGAATTGGCAGATTTTAGAATTTTCACAGAGAATTGTGCACAAATTGTGACAGACAGCAATGCTGTTTCAGCCACAGCGATCCCAAATATAACATCAACTTTGACATAGAAACTTTACTTGGCACAAAAACTTGATAAGGAGAGGTTGCTACAGTAGTAAACAACTTCCAAGACTCAACAAAACAAAATTGCTGTAGCAAAATAACATGAGTTATCTCCCAAGAAGTTCTTTCTTTATAGCCATTAAGATGGGCTCGGCAGTTTTAATGATGCACTCGCAAGAAATAGAAGTTGAAGCAAAAGAGAGCATCAAGAGGCAAATTCAAAACATATTTAATATGCCTTCCTAAGTGTAAATAAACATGTTCATGAAGAGCAAAGTAACAAGCATAGAAAGATAAAACAAGTGTAGCTTCAAAAATTTCAGCACATAGAGAGGCATTTTAGTAACATGAAATTTTTTACAACCATATTTTCCTCTCTCATAATAACTTTCAGTAGCATCATGAGCAAACTCAACAATATAACTATCACTTAAAGCATTCTTATCATGAGTCTCATGCATAAAATTATTACTCTCCACATAAGCATAATCAATTTTATTAGTTGTAGTGTGAGCAAATTCAACAAAGTAGCTATCATTATTATTCTCATCATCAAATATAGGAGGCAAAGTATCATCAAAGTAAATTTTCTCCTCAATGCTTGGGGGACTAAAAATACTCATCAAAGCCAGCTTCCCCAAGCTTAGAATTTTCCATAGCATTAGCAACAATAGTGTTCAAAACATTCATATTAATATGTTCCATGGGTTTTTTAATTTTCGCATCAAACCATCCATGTCTTAAATGAGGAAATAGAATAAGAAGCTCATTATTGTCCATTATGCCTAACTGTAAATAAGAAAACCAAATGTCGCAATTGCAGAGTCTAAAGGAAATAGCCTCGAGCACACACACAATGGCGCTAAAAGTAATTGTTATCACTGAACCAAGTATGAGAGCCTTTACCTTCTCCCTAACGACGCCAAAGGGTTTGATGTCTACGGTGTTTATTCTTGTAGATGTTGTTGGGCCTCCACATAGTAGGTTTGTAGAACAAAGTTAAGTTTCCTTATGATTATCCAAGGTTTACCTAATCATGGAGGAAGAGGTCAAAGATATCCTCTCAAGCAACCCCGCAACCACAAAGCAAGAAGTCTCTTGTGTCCCCAACACACCTAATAGGTGCACTAGTTCAGCGAAACAAATGGTATGAATGAATATGAGCAGAGGTCGGCGCCGTAAAACAGCTTTTCATCATGCAGTTGATGGGGGTAATATTGTAGGAAGTGTCATAGGCACGATGTTAGGGCACCCAGCAGTCAGCAATGCTGTGTTGGATAGTGATTAGAAATGCAAGGCCTAGGGAATAGACTTTCACTAGTGGATACCTCAACATTGATCACATAACAGAATAGATAAATGCATACTTTACACTTTTTTGTGGGATGATGAACACATTGCGTAGGAATACACGAACCCAATGCCGGAGTTCACAAGCTCCACAATAATGCTCATGTTGGGCAACCTTATAAGCAAAGATAGATCAAAAGACTAAACTAAGTACTAACATAGCATGCACACCGTCACCTTCATGCAATGTAGGAGGAATAGATCATATCAATATTATCATAGCAATAGCAACTTTGCAATCTACAAGAGATCATGATCATAGTATAAACCAAGTACTAACACGATGCACACACCGTCACCTTTACACACGTGTGACAAGGAGTCTCAATAACATCACTAGAGCAGCACATAGATAGTAGTGATACAAAACTCATATGAATCTCAATCATGTAAAGCAGCCCATGAGATCATTATAGGGCACATAGTGAGAGATTAACCACATAGCTGTCGTAATGTACTTCCAGCCTCATTGAGAACTAATCCCTCCTCGTGAGCAAAGTAGCCGTGATGAAGATGGCAGTGGAGATGGCAGCGGTGGTTGATGGAGAAGCCTTCCGGGGCACTCCCTGGTCTGGCAGGTGCTGAACAGAGACTCGTCTCAGTCTTGGCTTCACGATGGCAAATGGGCTCTGAAGGTTTCGTTGCATCGTGGCTTCCTCTCGTATGGTTTTTAGGTCAGACCTTTGGGACACAAAGGGATTCCCTGGAGGGCACCAGGGTGCCCACCACCAGGTGGCGGCCGTTCGGGCCTCGCGCCTGTGTGGGCCTCCTGGCTCCATCTCTCGGCCCCTCTCGGTGATCCTGAAGCTTCCTGAGCCAGGAACCCAAGGATTGGCCCGATTCCGAGTAGAAGAGCTGCTACTAGGGATTTTTGAACTAAAAACAGTAAACAGGAACTGCATTTCTATCTTGTTAATAGGTTAGTTCCGTAAAACGATAAACATGATATATATAATGTATAAAACATGTAGACGATCAATAAAGTGAGCATGGAACATAAATGGTCGATACGCTGGAGACGATTGCCTCAAAGTAAGGTTTCCGACGTGGCCTCGGCACCGGGCTCTGCCACTATATGACAGGCTGAAGGGTAGGTCAAGAGGCAAGACGAGGCCCACACCACAGCCGGCGCGGCTGTGGCTCTGGCCGCGTCGCCTCTAAGGGCAGGGCGGGTTCTCAGTCTCACTCGACTCCCCTTCGGCCCTCCAGTCAAAAAAATAGGAATTCTGGCGGTGATTTCGCTCCAATTCCGAGAATATTTCGTTACTAGGATTTCTTCAAATCAAAACAAAGGCAGAAATGGGAAGAATCGGTTTTTCAGATCTGTTAATAGGTTGGTCCTAAAAATGTAAATACTTAATGATAATGCATACAAAATACAGGTACCAATAAAGTAGCATGGAACATAAGAAATTATCGATACGTTGAAGACGTATCATGCATCAATGCCCACAAAATCATTGTGTTCTACCGTAACCATCTATGCATGACACAGACACGGCTCTGATACCACCGTAGGGATTCGTTGCATAGAAAACAAAAATTTTCCTACCACGAGAACGATCCAAGCCCAGATGCAATCTAGAAGACGTGAGCAACGAGGGGATGATCGAGACTCACCCTTGAAGATTTCCAAAGCCTATAAGAGTAGCCGGGGTGGGTGTAGACGATCACTTGCCGCTGGCAAAACGTAGAAGATCTTGATCACGGTGCTACATCTGGCAAGACCTCCGCCGTACTCGGTCACACGCTCGGTGTTGATGAAGACGACGTCCTTCTCCTGCCCAATGGTACTGGCGGTAGCTCCTCCTTGAATCCTACAAAGACGACTTGCCACAGAAGTGTGGTGATGGAGAATCCTCTATGAGTTTGCTGCCATGGAGAGGTGGAGGAGAAGGGTTAGGTTTTGGGAGAGGGTGGCCGGCTACTATGGGAAAGTGCTGCCATGGCTTTGGTGTGGCCACCTCCCCTTGGCCTCATTATATAGGTGGAACACCCAAGGGTTTGCCCAAAGATCTGAATAGACCCCAACCCAAAACCTTCCATGTGTAGGGAAACCTACCCAAGGTGGGGACTCCCACCCAAGTGCGGGGATTCCCACTCCATGTGGGGGTGGCCTGCGACTAGCAGGAAAACCTCATAGGCGAGCCCAGTTCGTGGCTACGCACCGAAATATGCGCCTAATAATGAATTGTGGCGCACCAGGCATGGTGCGCTCACAGTCAGCTTAATTTTAAAGTAGCGCAGCAGCCAACCATGTGCCACAAAACTTGGAGGGCCCACAACCCTGTCACCCCAATCATTGGTTTTTACTATTTATGGCGCACGACTCGCTGCGCCACAACAGCCCACTGCGTGGCGCATCGAAAAGTGCGCCCACAAAATAAGGTATTCTCGTGGCGCAACGTGCTCCGGTGCGCCTATAGAAATAGCGTATTCTGTGGCGCATCGTGTTCGGTGCGCCTGTCGTAATTAGCGAACCAGATCTACAAAAGTGAGCCAACCTCCCACCTACCACACTACACAAGTCATTCTTCTTCCTCCATCTAGCTCGTCCCCCCCTTCTCTCTCATACTTTTCACTTTCTTGGGTATTTATTGCACTTACTTTGGTTGATACTTAATTGGAGTTGACGAGAAGGCTCTCCATACTCTCTCTCCAACTCATCGATCGCGGTCTCGTCTCGGTATCGAATCTACAAGGTGAGTAGTTGGAGGAGACATACATATGCTTGGAGGAGACATGCATATGCTTGTAGATCTTGTGTGGCCGTCGTGTGTATGGATGGTTGTTGCAGGTGAAGGTCCCTCCGTGGTGCATGTCAAAACTTTTTTTTTCTCGTTTTTGAGGCCACCTAGCCCGACGAAAGCGGCCAAAACGTCGCGTATGGTGGCCCGGGATGTGGTGCATCGCGAATTCTCGGGTTCGCCGGCCGAGTCAACGCAAATCCGCACCGCCCAGGGATGTAGGGCCCAGATGTTGTTTTTTTTTCTAGATCGCGCCATCTCGTTCAACGTTCTCCGATCGAGCCGTTTACGATGCAGGATCATGGGTCCCGCTTGTCATCCTCTATGAACCAAAATTCCTTCTTTTCTTGGATTTTTTGACCCCTGATTTTTGGCTACTTCCTTTTTCTTGTGATCCCCTGCCGCCTTGGAAACGTTGGGACCACTGCCGCACAATGGGACCCGCATGTCATCTCTATGTACTATAAAGCTTTTCTTTCTTGGAGTTTTTTTTGGCAATCATATTTGGTCACTTTGCCTTTTCTTTCGAACATCCCCCGCCGCCTCTCAAACGGTGATACCGTTGATGCTAATGGGACCCAGATGTCATCCTCTATGTACTATAAAACTTTTTTTCTTGGATTTTTTTGCACCTCATATTTGGTCATTTGCCTTTTTCTTTCGATCCCCCGCCGCCTCTCAAACGGTGATACCGATGATGCTAAATGGGACTGCATGTCATCCTCTATGTACCATAAAACTTTCTTTCTTGGATTTTTTGGCACCTCATATTTGGTCACTTGCCTTTTTCTTTCGATCCCCTCCCTCGCCTCTCAAACGGTGATACCGGTGCTGCTAATAAATGGGACTGCATGTCATCCTCTATGTACTATAAAACTTTTTTTTGATTTTTTTGGCACCTCATATTTGTCACTTGACTTTTTCTTTCGATCCCATGCTCTCTCAAATGCTGATACCATTGTTAAGCAAATGGGACCTGCACAATATCCCTGGTACTATAAACTTTCTTCTTGGATTTTTTTTTGGCACCTCATATTTGGTCACTTGATTTTCTTTCGATCCCCGCCTCTCAAACAGGATACCGCTGTCGCTAAATGGGACCCGATGTCATCCTCTATGTACTATAAAACTTTCTTTCTTGATTTTTTTGGCACCTCATATTTGGTCACTTGACTTTTTCTTCCGATCCCCTGCTGCCACCACTACCGCACAATGGGACCCGCATGTCATCCTCATGTACTATAAAACTTTCTTTCTTTGATTTTTTTGGCACCTCATATTTGGTCACTTGACTTTTTCTTTCGATCCCCGCCGCCTCTCAAATGCTGATACCGCTCTGCTGCTAAATGGGACCCGTATTGTCATCCTCTATGTACTATAAAACTTTCTTTTTCTGGATTATTTTTTGGCACCTCATATTTGGTCACTTGACTTTTTCTTTCGATCCCCTCCCGCTTCTCAAACAGTGATACCGCTACTGCTAAATGGGACGATGTCATCCTCTATGTAAATCATGTTTCTTTTCTTGGATTATTTTTGCCCCCCGATATTTGGTCACTTGCCTTTTTCTTTCGATCTCATGCCACGTTTGAACGTTGAGGAACCTGCTGCTACATGGGACCCGCATGTCATCCTCTATGTGCTATAAAAGTTTCCTGTTGGATTTTTTTTCACCCTCTGATTTTGGCTTGCCTTTTCTTTTGATCCCCGCCCTTTGAAACGTTGAGTAAGCTGCCGCCATGGGACCCGATGTCATCCTCTATGTCCATCAACTTTTCTTTGGATTTTTTCACCCCTTAATTACTAGCTACTTTCTTTTTTCTTTTGATCCTGCCGCATTTCAAACATTGAGACTGCTGCTGCAAAATGGGACCATGTCATCCTCTATGTACAATAAATCTTTGATTATTTTTGGCTCCCGATATTTGGTCACTTGCCTTTTTCTTCGATCTCATGCCACGTTTGAAACGCTTGAGGAACTTGCTGGCTTGTGGGACCAGATGTCATCCTCTTCTCATGTGCTATGTGTTTCCTTTGTTGGATTTTTTTTCACCCTCCCGATTTTTGGCTTGCCTTTTTCTTTGATCCTCGCCTTGAAACATTGAGCACCGCTTCGCTCAAGGGACCCGCATGTCATCCTCATGTCCATCAACTTTCTTTCTTGGATTTTTGACCCCCTAATTACTAGGTACTTTCTTTTTCTTTGATCTCTAGCCGCATTTCAAACATTGAGACCGCTGATGGTCCCACATGTCACCCTCTATGTACAATAAATCTTGGATTATTTTTGCCCCGATATTTGGTCACTTGCCTTTTCTTTCGATCTCATGCCACGTTTGAAACGCTGAGGAACCTGTCTGGTGGGACCCGCATGTCATCCTCTATGCTATAAAACTTTCCTTTGTTGGATTTTTCACCCTCCGATTTTTGGCTTGCCTTTTCTTTTGATCCCCTGCCCCTTTGTTGAGGAAGCTGCTGGCTCAAGGGACCTGCATGTCATCCTCTATGTCCATCAACTTTCTTTTCTTGGATTTTTTTGACCCCTAATTTCTGGGTACTTCTTTCTTTGATCTCAAGCCGCATTTCAAACATTGAGACCGCTGCTGTAAATGGAATCTACATGTCATCCTCTATGTCCACTATCCTTCTTTTCTTGGATTTTTTTACCCCTAATTTCTAGGCTTCCTTTTTCTTTCGATCTCAAGCCGCATCAAACATTGAGACCGTCATGCAAAATGGGACCCACATGACATCCTCTATGTACACTCAATCTTGGATTATTTTTGGTTCTGATATTTTGTCACTTGCCTTTTCTTTCGATCTCATGCCGCCATTGAAACGTTGAGTAAGCGCTCGCTCATGGGTCCCGCATGTCATCCTCTACGACCAATAAAAGTTTCCTTTCTTGGATTTATTTTGACCCCCAATTTCTGGCTATTTGCCTTTTTCTTCTCCTGCGCCCTTTGAAACGATGAGGACGTTGTTGCAGGTCTGTCCCACATGTCATCCTCTATGAACAATAAGTTTTGGTGGATTTATTTTTGACCCCTAATTAATTTCTCGGGCTATTTCCTTTTTTCTTTTGATCCTCTCGCGCCTTGGAATCGCTGGAGGATGCCGCCCGCCTCATGGGTCCCAAGATGTCATCCTCTCTTAAAGGTTAATGTTTCTTCTGGATTTTGTTTACTAACTGATTTTTTGATTTTTCTTCTTTCGATCTCCGCCGCTTTAAACGTTGGGACGTCGCCTGCTGGCTCACTTTTCCGGGTCCCACATGTCAGCTCAATTAAAAAAATCTGGAGGATGTCACGGCTTCATGGGTCCCGCAGGTCATCCTCTCATAATGATGTTTGTTTTCTTGGATTTTTTACCAACTTATTTTTGGTTTATTTTCGATCCCCCGCCGCCTTGAAACGCTGACGACGCTGCCGGCTCATGGGTCCCCGGCTGTCACCCTCCCCACAAGTGATATCTTGATTATTTTGAAGACAATAAACATTGTATTTCGCTCTCTGAGCTATTGCAAACTGATAAATTAAATTTTTATATTTACATAAACAAACTTATATGTTGAATCTCCTTGTTTTTTGTTTTTACGAAGCATAGCTTTCTCATTTTTTTAGAAAAATCCTAACTTTCCTGTTTTGGAGTGGGCTGAAATTGTATGAGTCAAAAGGCCCAGCAGGATTAGTTCGAAGGCCCAGATGTCCCGATGCAGCCCAATTGAAATCTTATTTTCTTGATTTTTTCAACCCCCCTGATTTCTGGCTACTTTATTTTTCTTTTGGTCCTGTGCCGCCTTGGAAGTGTTGAGACCGCTGCTACAAAATGGGACCCGCGTCATCCACTATGCAATTATAAAACTTTTCTTTGGATTTTTTTTGCACCTCATATTTGGTCACTTGCTTTTTTCTTTCGATCGCCTGCCGCATCTTGATACAGTCATAAAATGGGACCCGTATGTCATCCTCTATATACAATCAAGTTTCTTTGGATTATTTTTGGCTCTTGATATTTGGTCACTTGCCTTTTCTTCGATCTCATGCCACGTTTGAAACGCTGAGGAACCTGCTGGCTCATATGGGACCCGCGTGTCATCCTCTATGTCCATCAACTTTCTTTTTCTTGGATTTTTTTTGCCCCCTAATTTCTAGCTACTTTCTTTTTCTTTGATCTCAAGACGCATTTGAAACATTGAGACCGCTACTGCAAATGGGACCCCCATGTCATCCTCTATGAACAATAAATCTTGGATTGTTTTCCCCTATATTTGGTCACTTGCCTTTTTCTTTGATCACTCTCATTTTGAAACGCTATGCTGCTGCCTCATGGATCCCGCATGTCATCCTCTACGAACAATAAAAGTTTTCTTTGTTAGATACCCCTAATTTCTGGATATTTGCCTTTTTCTTTGATCCCCTCATTTCTTTTGAAACGAAGGAGGACGTCACAGGTCGGTCCACATGTCATCCTCTATGAACAATAAGTTTCTTTGGTGGATTTATTTTTGACCCCTAATTAATTTCTCGTCATTTCCTTTTTTTCTTTGATGCCTCATTTTCAAATTCAAGTGATACCGCCGATGCCACTGGGACCCGTGATGTCATCCTCTATGTACTATAAAACTCTCTTTTCTTGACTTTTGGCACCTCATATTTGGTACTTGCCTTTTCTTTCCGATCGCCGCCCCCCTCAAACTGCTGATACAGTCGCTAAATGGGACCCGATGTCATCCTCTATGTACAATAAAGTTTCTTCTGATTATCTTTGGCTCCCGATATTTGGTCACTTGCCTTTTCTTCGATCTCATGCCGACTTGAAACGTTGAGGCCATTACCATGGGTGCCGATGTCATCCTCATGAACAATAAAAGTTGGGGATGTCTATTTGTCAGCTGACTGATTTTCAATTCAGCGTAAGTCAGTTTTTCTTCAAATTATAAGACGGCACATGGCATAGGCAAAAATCAGTCAAGCCCATAAAAAAAGAATTTTACCAAGCCTTGTATGTGGGCTAAATCCCTATAATTAGCAACAGACAAACAAGTTGCAAACAGAAAAAAAAATCCATAATACATGATTTAAAGACCTTAAAACGTTGTTTGGCGAAAATTACATGTTTTGTATTATGTAAACATAGTTGTAATGGACTGTAAACTGTGAGATGGGGAAACTGAAAGAAAATCGTCTACATGATTTGAAAGTAAAATTACAGACTTGTTTGCCTAATTTTACATGTTCCAAATCATGTAAATACCAGTGTAATGGACTGTAATTCGTCATATACAAATTTACACAAAAAGTTCAGTAAATATCTATCCGCTGACTTAGTCATGCACGCGTTTTACATCCAAAACCTCCCCACACAAACGTGTGTAAGTACGGTACACATTGGCTCAGAGAAACACGTGCAAGTCCACAATCGTCATGCCTAATTGGTTGGACAGAAATTCGACTGATGGCCAAAAAAGAATAAGTCGACTGTTTCTTAGCAAATCTCTAAAAGTTTCTTTGTTGATTTTATTTTACCCTCTTGGCTGCCATTTCCTTTTCTTTGATCCCCTGTCACTTAGGAATAGTTGAGGAGGCCACGCCTCATGGTCCCGTATGTCATCCCTCGTAAAGGGTAATTGTTTCTTTTTCTGGTTTTGTTTACCAACTGATTTTTGGCTTATTTTTTCTTCGATTTCCCCGTCATTTGAAACGCCACTTACCGGCCGGCTCATGGGTCCCCAATGTCACTCTCCCCGTGATCGGCAGAAATCCTTTTTTATGCAGGCTGAGGATGTCGCCAAGGGTCCCGTATGTCATCCTCTCAGAACGAGCAATGTTTATTTTCTTGGATTTTTACCAACTGATTTTTGGTTTATTTTTTCTTCATCCCTGTACTTTAAAACGTTGGACACGTTTACTGCCTGGGTCCTCACAAGCCACTTCAGAGTTAAGAAAACATGTGATATCTGATTATTTTGCACAATAAAATGTAAAGGTATTTTCTGCTCGAGTTACTGCAAAGGGATAAATTAAATCTTTGTTTTTTTACATAAACAAACTTATATGTTGAATCTCCTTGCTTTTTTGTTTTTAAGCAAGCATAGACTTTCCTGTTTGATGGCTTAAATTGCATTTAGTAAAAAGGCTTCAACACGATAGTTCGGCGCCTGTGGTCAAGTCCAGATGCACCCAATTGAAATCTTTATTTTCATGGATTTTTTGACACCCTGATTTCTGGCTACTTTTTCTTTTGATCCCTGTGTCACTGAAACGTTGAGACCGCTGCTGTAAAATGGGACCCACATGTCTCATCCTCATGTACAATAAAAGTTTTTTTTCTTGGAGTTTTTTTGCCTCATATTTGGTCACTTGCCTTTTTTCTTTCGATCCTGCAAAATGGGACCCGCATGTCGTCCTCTATTTACAAAAATAGTTTCCTTTTCTTGGAGTTATTTTTACCCTAATTTTTGTGGCTACTTCATTTTTTTTTTGACCGCTTTTGAAACGTTGAGGACTCTGCTGGCTCATGGCCACATGTCAGCCTCTGTGAACAATAAACCTTTCCTCTGTGAACACTAGCATTGACGAACTGAATGTGAACATGCGTTACAGGCTTTTTTTAGTAAATTTTGTCAACCAATTGCTAGCTTCTGTAAATATCACTAGTAGTACATACATCGCGAAAGCATTAGAATATTAGACCATGTTCACAAGAATAACATCAAGTCTGAACTACATTAACAGAGTGATAAAATATATTGTTCAGACCAGTACAAAATATAGGGAGTTAAACTAACACTATGCAGAAATTGGCCCTTCTCTTGCATATATCCCTCTAGCAAAGGGATCAGCCACTGACAAGTCATGTACCAACCAGCTAAGAACACCGTCCGAGCTGAACTTATCTAAGGATGGTAAATATCCAAACTGAAAATCAACATCTCTATAAGCGGTGTTCTTCAGGTCTAGCTGCTTGAACTGGGTATCCCACCAGATCTCCTTGTGATGATATCTTACACCAAAATTCATTACTTTGAGCATTCTAGTGTTCTGTATAAAGAACCTGGAGACAATAACATCATTTCTCCTTCCTCGGTAGTCAGAAATCGAAATTTCTTTGAGGTGGAGATCAAGGCATTCAATGGGACAGGCTGGCTCATTATGCAGCACATGAACCTTATTGCCGGTTCTATAAAACTGCAAAGAAGTCAAATTAAGTAGTCAGTACAATAACAAAGTACTTCATAGCTATCAACTAATGAATATCTCAGGTGAGTTGAATCATGTGTTAATTGAGGACCGTGGAACAACATAATCCCCTGACACGATCCAATTTGATAGATGCACTTTTTTACATCTGTTATTGTCATTGTAAAGTTGGGGAAAGGTTACCAACATGGGAAACTCCAATCCGCAACTAGTTGCGGGTGCACACCCCATTTTTCTTTTGACACTTCCAAGTTTCCAAAAAAATGTAAACTAAAAGTCTGGACATACATTGTGTTCTATCATGTGCTTCTGTGAAGTTTCATCCAAAAATATGATAATATGTGATCTACACAAAAAAAGAACAAATGATGTGTAAATAGTAAGTCACACTATTTACATATGTCTTCTCTTTTTTACACAGATCACATATTATCATGTGTTTATATGAAACTTCACAGATGCACAAGATACAACACATTGTATGACAAGAAGTTTAGTTTTGAACCAACATAATATAACTCCATTGTGGATGTTCTTCTAGTACAATTGTTCAACTGATCTAGGCTAATAAGTAATAACAGGTTAACTCCATGTAACTCTACAGTTTTTGCTCATAGTGGTAAACAGTTAACAACAACGAATTTACCTGGATATATAGCTTCTCCGTGCAGGGAAAGCATCTAAGAAATGCAAGTAGTTGATCCAGACGAGGGCCGTCAGATTTTAGAACCAAGTTCTTCACTGTGCACAGAGAATTTTCCAAGCTTATGGGCATCATCCTCTACAGGACAATGGTACATATGTCAAAAAAAATAACAAAAATGTGAGTTAATTCAACAAGAAGAAGGCTGTTCTACCAAAAAGTTTATGCGTCCAATAACAAGTTGGCAGCCAGGGTACGACGCAAAGCCCAACACCATCAACTTTGGTGCGTTGGCGACCTGGATTAGTAGTGGAACATCATCAACGCATATGACCAATCTCTCGAGGCAAGATGCATCCATAATTTGCACCGTGTCTAACTGAATAAGTTCGGTGGTGTTGCGTTTCCAATAGCTAGCCACACTAATTGTACGAAGATTTGGCATTTGAATGTTGAGTTGGGTGAACCCGTGGACCCCCTCAAGGTGAAGTGCCTCGAGCACAATACAGCGGGTGAACAGGCGGTCGATGTTCGTCGCCTTACAGATGTAGACGTCATAGAGCAAGAGCCTTTTGAGTTGGGGGAAAAGAAGCATGGAGTTGGCATGAATCTCGGGCAAATAGCAAGTAGAAATGCTGACAATGCGCAGCGTGGGCGCGCAGCGGAACGCGGACAGCGGGAAGGAGCGCATCACAGTTCCAGCATCGAATCTGAGGTTCTCGACGCAAGATAGGGTGCTGGACCGGAACCAGCTGTCGAGCGTGGTGTCGACCTTGCAAGTGGTTCTGAAGGGGTCGATTGACACGCTTCTGGCGGGGCCAGGGTGAGCGGCGAGGATACTGGAGACCGCGGCGATGCGTTTGTGGTTTTGCTTGGCGAGTTCGTCGTCGATCTCGAGGTTAAGTGGGACGGAGTGCCAGAGGTGGCGCCACCGTTTGGAGACCAAGGTTGTGCTTACAGCGGATACAGTGGGCAGGTGGGAGATGATGATGTGGAGAATCTGGTCCGGTAGGCGGCTGATGAGGTCGTTGTCGCCGACGAGGAGGTTAAGTGGGACGGAGCGCCAGAGGTGGCGCCACCGTTTGGAGAGCAATGTTGTCCTTACAGCGGATATCATGGGCAGGAGGGAGATGATGATGTGCAGCATCTCGTCGGGGAGGCGGCTGATGAGGTCGAGGCTCGACGGAGGCTCTTCCCGATCTGGCTCGACCCGCCTTCGGGAGTTGAGCGGCTCCGCCTCCATCTGACACGGCGGCGACACACGCAACGCCGCAGTCGTCTGCTGGACAGGGGAATAGGCGCAGCGGCGGTGGTGAGGACAGAAAGGTACTCGGCGGTGGATTTAGGTGGATGGCGGATGCAAGTGCGCTGGGGGTTTTTGGAGGAGACGGCAAGCGCTATGCAAGGAACTATTGCGGCGGGCGGCCAGCCGGGGTGCCTGAGGAGAGAAAGGTATACTACTGTACTACTAATGATGCGGTGCGGCGTTTGCGTCTCCCTTCCCCACGCGTGCAGCCTTCACATTTCACAAGACGTGCGAGTTTTTCAACAGAGATTATCAAGTGGAGAGACTTTCCCAATGCAATTGTCTCTCCACTTGATAATCACTCTTGAAAACACCGAGAAGATGGCGGTGAAGAAGACGGAGAGGCAAGGAAAAAAACAATATGAATTGAAATCAAATATAATACGGGCGTTCCTTCTCTCTCTGGTCTCTGCTGCACTTACTGCACCTGTGGTGCAGGCGTGTGACCCGAGAAGAAGCTAATGTACTGTATAGCCGTCCCTTGCACGCCGTGTAGCTGTATTTTGTCTCGTCAAATCAGCTCGGGACAGTTTCAGCAGAGAAAACATCATTTTTTCTTGCCATCATCATAATAGGCGAACATTACCACGGGCACACGGTAGTGCACATCCAACTTGTACTACTCAATCCTCCATATGCTGCACAAACCACCACTTTAACTTTTTCTTCGCAGTTTTCATGATTTTTAGCAGTTTCCACCATGTGGTGGTCTAATCTGTTGCAATTTTTACCACTTGGTCATCTGATCAGTTATTTTGTCATGTCGATAGCAAAATCAACAAGTGGATGCCAACTTTTTTGAAGGGCTACTCTCTAAAACACAGTTTGCATTATGGCATGTTTGGTATTTTCCCTAGGTAGTACTACATCCTAAAAAAATTGACTACATGCTTTTATTTGCCTATTTTAAGCACCTTTTACCATGATTTCAAATTTAGGTCAAACTCACGGGGGCCATAGGATGCACGGCATTTATTTGGCAATTGTTTCAGTATGGCCAACTAGTTAGGCCTCCTTTGGTTCATAGGAAATGGAAAGTATAGGAAAAGGAAAATCATAGAATTGGGATGTCATGTCTACTTGAATCCTATGGGAATCGTGCTCCTTTGATTCATATGATTGTCATAGGAATTATGTTGGATTCGGTTCTTATGGGAAAAATTCCTATACAAGTCATTTGATTCATAGGAACTATTCATATAGGAATCTTGTAGTGCAAATCTTATAGGAAAAAAACCATTAGCTAATACCTCATGGAAAAGTTCCTTTGCCACAATCAAAGACACATCATGTTCCTATAGGATTCAACTTGGCATAACATTCCAATCATGCACCTTTCATATTCCTACGCCCTCCATATTCCTTTGAATAAAAGGAGCCCGAAGTTTATTTGATTGTAGCAAAGGAATTTTCCATGTATCGACAGTTTGACATGGTATTTTAATAACCAATCAAGAAGGCATGCAAACGTACTTAAAAACACACATGGTGCCAAAATCGGTGAAAGGGAATATTCTCAAGAACATAGGTAGGTCATGTTTGGCATTGTTCCTAGGTATTTCATCACAAATGATGAATCCATGATAAATTACTAACATTCGGAAGTTTGCCATGGTTCTAGCATTAACCAACTCACCTCTCACTTCGGAAGAGAGCCATGCGAACTCCAAGATGGATTCTGTCAAAAAAAAAAACTCCAACATGCATGGTGCCAAAATCTGGTAAGTTCTTCTAAAAAATATTTTGGTGTGCCATGTTTGGTATTTTGATATATATGTAGATTACTTACATCACAAACAACTACTCAATGCTTTCGTTTGCCATATGGGTGTTACGTACTTGGATGCAACGCATATGTTTGGTCATTTTTTGGGGGGTACCACACATTTAGTGCACATCACGTATATATAGTTTCCCCTTTTTTAATTGTACTTCGTGTACTTCGCGTTGAAATTTCAAATTATATGGAAATGAGCCCAGAACTAATTTAATATATGGTCACAAACCGAAATAATTCGTGAAATTTTGGAAATGTCCATCCTACCATATCAACCACATGAAAAATTGCATTGGCGGCAATCTGCCACTACAAATTTTAACCATTTCACGCAAAACACTCATGTAGTAATTTGTTCCCTTCTAGCACTTCATAAATCTCCCCGGTCTTGTTTGAAAAGGAGCCCCCGTCCGAAGAGTCCCTGTTTATAACTAAAACTAATTATTTCAGTACCGCATAAATCGCAATTACCATTAGATAAACAAGATTAAGATAGAGCATGTACCACCTGTCAATTACCGGTTCGCAATCTCCATATGCTCGCAATGATCGGTTCCACATTATACTTGGTCGAATTCAATTAAACATACAAGTACATCATGCCGAAGTTTTGTTCTAGGACATGGACACGTTCAAACTAATCACGGTAATAGATGATACAACATCGCACACATAAATAGACGACATGTCTAAAATCATACATTTTTTGAACACAGAAATGTCCCGAAGGACCTCGCGACACTGCTTTTATATTATGATGACGGTGGGATTACAGACTGCAAGCTAGGAGGACCCTCCAAGTAAAAGGAAACTACAGACAAGACATCCAAAAGTACAAAAAGAACTCTAGTTCTAGAAAAGGAAACTCCATCCGGTCCTTCTCCACCGAGCTCAGATTAGCCTCAAAGCGCGATCATCTTCTCCATCGAGACCGGCAAGATCAACCACCTACCGTCTCGTTGGCGCATGCGGGCACGTCGCCTCATGTTGAAAGTATTCGAGCAAGTCGCCGCTCATGTCGCAACCATCGTTGCTGCAATCCACCTTAAACAAGGAGGCAAATCTACTTAAATCCTCATCCTCTTCGTAGATGCCGTCGCAGTTCGGGCACACGAGACTGGGCAGGTTTCTTAAGCAGCTTCCGCATGCAATGTGATGTCCCTCCCCCATGCGAATGCACTGCTTAATACAAGGAAATTTACATGACTGTTGGCCCAAAGAAAAATACAGTTGGGTGGAACCCAGTGAAGAAAGTACTAACCCGTTATAGTGGACGTCGTGCGATTTGAGAGCACAAACCGCAGATGAACGTTCTTCTCACCACATTCTTTTCCATAACACATTCACGGGAAAAGTACATGCTTTCAGATGGAGGACTTTCACCTTGGAAGACGCCCTGGCATCCCGGGCACGCGCCACCGGGCAGGTTCCTAGCGCAGCTGTCGCATGCAACCTTCTTGCACGAACAGCACTGCTTAATACAAGGAAATTAACACGACTGTTAGCCCAAATTAAAATACATCTTGATGAACCTAGTGAAGAAAGTACTAACCCGCCAAAATGGAGGTTGTGCGGATTGAGAGCACAAACCGTAGGTGAGCAGTCTTCTCAAATTAGCATCGTCGACAAAAGCTCTAAAGCTACCAGGGGGAACCTCCATGCCCAACGATTCTAAATGGGAATATGAATTTAGAGGATGTGAAGGAGATAGGGATAGAGGGTCGTAGTCTTCGACTTGTATAGTATATATAGGGGAGGGAATTGCAGATTCCACCAAGGAACGAGATCCAGTAACTTCACTGGCGACTTGTACGTGAGTCATTCGATCAAGATCCAACGCACATGGTTGATCCAAATTTTAAACTTAAAATTAAACTCAATTTTCAAATGAAGTAAAACTTTACCATAATACTTAAGAAAGATATATATCTTACTGTAATGTTTTTGATTTTTTTCGAGCAACTTAAAATGTGACTACAAATTCTGGATCAACTGTGTCCGTTGGATCTTGATCCGATGGCTCATGTATGTAAAGTTGCATTTTGGAGTAAGTAAAGTCACTGGCCTCAAGTTCCACCACCTCATACTTCGTATGTTGCACAAAAACACCATTTGGAAGGATATTTTGCGGTTTCCACCATGTACTGCTCCAATCTGTTGTGATTTCACCACTTAATCTTCTAATCAACCAATTATACTGGTAAATATTCTCTTACTTTGCATCTCAAACATTTCCCTGACTTTGAGTCCCTGAGGCTGGCCATAGTGCTAGTATCATACTCCCTCTATACCGGTTTACTAGGCTTATTGTGAATTTGGAAATATACCAAGAAAATTGGGCCTAATTCGGTAATGAATACTTGATTAATTCCACAATCCCATCTTGCATGCAAAACAAACGTAACCATCCAATGCGCCACTTAATCCGGAGGCAGCATCTAAGATGTACCATCACGCGCCATTTTCGCCGTGGACGTTGGCATGACCCCCATTTTTCCCCCTTCTCACCTTAACTACTACATGGATCACACAAAAGGCATGCGCTACCACCGCTCCTAAATGCTTACATTCCCTGTCTTTGATTACCTAGAGGCTGGCTCTAATAAGCCCAAAGTATCATAGGTAGTATCATGCATCTTAGGCCCACAAAAATGCTGATGTGGCATCTAATTAATGAGGAGAGATAAGATTAGAGTAACATAGCTGGATATTGTATCATAATGCACGTTACGAGAAAAGCTAATGCTAAATAGATCTTGTACACATATTTTGTATTGAGATTCTACAAAACAATAAATTTAGAAGATTATGATACTACTCTATAATACCACCCACTATAGTAATAGTATTATAGACAAGTATCATATGCATGATATTACAATATGATACTATACTATAATCAGCCTGACGCGCATAGTACACTCAATAAAGACAGAGAGAGCGCGCTAGTACACTCAATAAAGACAGAGAGAGAGAGAGACGCTGAGGAGGACTTTGAGTTCTAGTACCTCACCTGCCCGGAATAAGTACGCTGGCAGCCTGACCTGCCCTAAGTACGTCCGGTCAAATCGATGCCTTGCCTTGCACGCCGTCTGCGCGCATCCATGTCTTCCCGATGAAATTGTCAGTCCAAAAAAATCGGAAATTTAATTCGGCTATTGGGCGGATATGCTACCTCGACCCAAAAAAACATATTTTTAATTTTCAAAAAATTCTAACAAAAAAATCCGCATGTACTTCTCGATAATCTATGTGTGTTCGTGTAGTTTCGTGAAAAGCCGATATTTTTTGTGGTTGATGTAAGAAGACAAAAGCAAGTACTCCGTATTACAAACAGCTTTATTTTTAGCAATAAATTTTATCTTTTTTACATAGCCCAAACGACAATTTAGTTTTTTATGGAAAGACTTTATGCGCTCTTAGCATGTGAAGATGAAAAGATTAATTTTTTGTTTGGATTTTTTTTACATTTCAAAATATATAGATGTTGCAGTTCAAACTAAAGGGAGCATACGCAACCAGGAGCCAAAACATCCTCCCCCAAAAAATATGATTTGTTTTCTATTTGCGACGCTTCCGCGATGCCTATCACATGTCTGTATAGCCGCAGCTAGCACCATCGAGCACGCCCCAATGCTCTGTGTGTTGTCTTGTCAATTCAATGGTCAAGGTAATCTGACCAAAAGATACGTCTTGGAGTACGCGTGCGCCTTATTCCTTGAAATGGAGGTAGTACTTTATATTTGGCCCAAATGCGAAAAGTGTTACTCCTCCTATTCTAGTATACCATACTACGTATTACTCAAAACAAGTTCGAAGTTATGTCAAGTATGACTAGTGCAAATAAACCCTCTGGCATTAAGAGTATGAGAAGTTCGGATCATGATGAACAAGTTAATCTTCAAAACGTACAGCTATGTCAAGTATGACTAGTGCAAATAAACCCTCTGGCATTAAGAGAAACATCAAATAGTACAAAACACCTGAACAAAAACGAAATTACAACAAAATCCTTGAGATGCCCTTCGTCTTCAACCTCCAGACCATGTCGACGACACCATGGCCGACACTAATCCAACCCAGGAAGCCAGAATCCTAGGATAAGCAAGCTCGGAAGGTAGGTGGCCACGGAAGCTCTAGCACGTACCAATTCAGCACGCGCGAGGGCCCGCCCAGCATCTCAATCGGCACGGTGTGAAGCCAGTCCTCGTCTCGAGCTCTCTCGAAGCGTGAGAGCTCGCCGGATTCTCTGTCGAGAGCAAGAATGAAGTTTCCGAGCCCACCGAACACGTACCACTGGAAGAAACGGGCGTTGCACCCCACAAAGAGGATATCCGACAGGCCTGTGTGCGTGGCGTGGAGAGGCACGATGGCGCCGGAGGAGGTCCAAGCGTGGCCACCAGGGCCAGGCGAGAACACGCAGGTCTTGCAGATGCCGTCATGATAGATCAGGCACGTCACCCTGTAATTTGCACGGGACTAACCTATTAACAAGATACCGAAGAGCCAGTTGCTGTTTTCTGCTGTTTTTGGTTTAATCCTAGTAAGGAAATATTCTCGGAATTGGACGAAATCTTCGCCAGGGTCCTATTTTTGCACGAAGCTTCCAGAAGACCGAAGAGATAACGAAGTGGGGCCACGAGGCAGCCAGGATAGGGCGGCGCGGTGCCCCGGCCGCGCCGGCCTGCCCCCTGGGCACCTCTGTGGCCCCGCGTTGCCTCTTTCGCCACTTAAAGCCTCCGTCACAAACCCCGACCGAAGCGTCGCCACGGAAACCTTCCGAGACCGCCGCCGCGAATCCCATCTCGGGGATTCAGGAGACCTCCGGCACCCTGCCGGAGAGGGGATTCATCTCCCGGAGGACTCTACACCGCCATGGTCGCCTCCGGAGTGATGAGTGAGTAGTTCACCCCTGACTATGGTCCATAGCAGTAGCTAGATGGTCGTCTTCCTTGTTGTGCTTCATTGTTGGATCTTGTGAGCTGCCTAACATGATCAAGATCATCTATATGTAATTCTATATGTTGTGTTTGTCGGGATCCGATGGATAGAGAGTACTATGATTATGGTGATTATCAATCTATTGTTTATGTGTTGTTTATGATCTTGCATGCTCTCCGTTATTAGTAGAGGCTCTGGCCAAGTTTGTACTCTTAACTCCAAGAGGGAGTATTTATGCTCGATAGTGGGTTCATGCCTCCATTAAATCTGGGACAGTGACAGAAAGTTCTAAGGTTGTGGATGTGATGTTGCCACTAGGGATAAAACATTGATTCTATGTCTAAGGATGTAGTTGTCGATTACATTACGCACCATACTTAATGCAATTGTCTGTTGCTTAGCAACTTAATACTGAATGGGGTTCGGATGATAACCCGGTGGACTTTTTAGGCATAGATGCAGCTGGATGGCGGTCTATGTACTTTGTCGTAATGCCCAATTAAATCTCACTATATTTATCATATCATGTATATGCATTGTTATGCCTTTCTCTATTTGTCAATTGCCCGACTGTAATTTGTTCACCCAACATGCTTTTATCTTATGGGAGAGACACCTCTAGTGAACTGTGGACCCCGGTCCTATTCTTTACATAGCATACAATCTACTGCAATTGTGTTTTACTGTTTTCTTTGCAAACATCTTCCACTCGATATGTTTAATCCTTTGTTACAGCAAGCGGTGAGATTGACAACCTCACTGCTTCGTTGGGGCAAAGTACTTTGGTTTTGTTGTGCATTCCACGTTGGCGTCGGAATCCCTGTTGTTGCGCCGCATCACATTTCGCCACCATCAACCTTCAACGTGCTTCTTGGCTCCTCCTGGTTCGATCAACCTTGGTTTCTTTCTGAGGGAACTTGCCACTGTGCGCATCATACCTTCCTCTTGGGGTTCCCAACGGACGTGTACATTTACGCGCATCAAGCCTGTTTTTTCTGGCGCTGTTTGGGAGATCAAGACACACTGCAAGGAGTCTCCACTTCTCAATCTTTACTTTGTTTTTGTCTTGCTTTATTTTTATTTACTACTTTGTTTGCTGCACTAAATCAAAATACAAAAAAATTAGTTGCTAGTTTTACTTTATTTACTGTCTTGCTCTCTATATCAAAAACACAAAAAAATTAGTTACTTGTTTTTACTTTGTTTGCCTAGTTTACTTTTTGCTTATTGCATCATGTTTCCTTTTAATTTTACCACAAAAGACATACCGGTAGGACGTGGGTCTATAGTTGGGAGAAATAATATAGAAGAATTTTTCAATCATGTTAGTATTACTGAAAATTTTGAAGATAAACACTTGGTAGAACTTGCACCTACCTATGAAATTGCTGCTGCTGCTTTAGTTCGCATGTTGGAAACTAAATTTGTTAATCTCAATCCTATAATCCAACACATGTTTCTCACACTTGGTGATATGGAAGAAGGGGAAAAGAAAGATTTTGTTCTAGAAACTCTTCTTAGAGAATTTGGGGGATTAGCAAGAGAGGCTAGAAAGGTTTTTGCTAAATTTAATATGCTAGGTTCTCATACCAATTTTATTGGTCTCCTTGAAAAAATGGACATGGATAGAATAAGGTACACTAATAACATTAATGATGGTGGGGAAATCAAAGCACCAATACCATGTAAACTCCTAGCTATGAATGATGCACTAGAAAATAACTATGCTTGGCTTGTTCCTGAAAATTTGTTCGATGAGAGTAGCAAGCCCAAGACTAATGAAAAGGGAGACGCTAAAACTTATGTATCAAATATACTATGCTTGGTTGAGAAAACTCCCAATACCCCTGGTTATGATGGTGATGCTCCATCTCTTGATAATACTTGATTTGCACTTTCTGCGCCTAGCTGAAAGGCGTTAAAGAAAAGCGCTTATGGGAGACAACCCATGTTTTTACCTACAGCAATTTTTGTTTTGTTGAGTCTTGGAAGTTGTTTACTACTGTAGCA
The DNA here is from genome assembly GCA_030979885.1 of Lolium multiflorum. NCBI lineage: Eukaryota > Viridiplantae > Streptophyta > Magnoliopsida > Poales > Poaceae > Lolium > Lolium multiflorum. The sequence goes on along the minus strand of JAUUTY010000014.1, from coordinate 26,428 downwards.
ACCTCTCCTTATCATGTTTTTGTGCCAAGTAAAGTTTCTATGTCAAAGTTGATGTTATATTTGGGATCGCTGCGCAGAAACAGCATTGCTGTCTGTCACGAATCTGGGCACAGTTCTCTGTAGAAAATTCGAAAAAATCCAATTTACTAGCGTGATCCTCAGATATGTACGCAACTTTCATTAGTTTTGAGTTTTTCCATTTGAGCAAGTCTGGTGCCAGCTTTAAATTCGTCTTTACGGACTGTTCTGTTTTTGACAGATTCTGCCTTTTATTTCGTATTGCCTCTTTTGCTATGTTGGATTTATTTCTTTGATCCATTAATGTCCAGTAGCTTTATGCAATGTCCAGAAGTGTAAAGAATGATTGTGTCACCTCTGAATGTGTGAATTATTAATTGTGCACTAACCCTCTAATGAGTTTGCTTGAAGTTTGGTGTGAAGGAAGTTTTCAAGGGTCAAGAGAGGAGTATGATATACTATGATCAAGAGGAGTGAAAGCTCTAAGCTTGGGGATGCCCCGTGGTTCACCCCTGCATATTTTAAGAAGACTCAAGCGTCTAAGCTTGGGGATGCCCAAGGCATCCTTCTTCATCGACAACATCATCAAGGTTCCTCCCCTGAAACTATATTTTTATTCATCACATCTTGTGTTCTTTACTTGGAGCCGGGTTTGTTTTCGTTTTTGTTTTTGTTTGAATAAATGATCCTAGCATTCACTTTGTGGGAGAGAGACACGCTCCGCTGTTGCATATGGACACATGTGTCCTTAGGCTTTACTCATAATGTTCAAGGCGAAGTTTCTTCTTCGTTAATTTGTTATATGGTTGGAATTGGAAAATGCTACATGTAGTAATTCTAAAATGTCTTGGATAATGTGATACTTGGCAATTGTTGTGCTCATGTTTAAGCTCTTGCATCATGTGCTTTGCACCCATTAATGAAGAAATACATAGAGCTTGCTAAAATTTGATTTGCATATTTGGTCTCTCTAAGGTCTAGATAATATCTAGTATTGAGTTTTGAACAACAAGGAAGACGGTGTAGAGTCTTATAATGTTTACAATATGTCTTTTATGTGAGTTTTGCTGCACCGGTTCATCCTTGAGTTTGCTTCAAATAACCTTGCTAGCCTAAACCTTGTATCGAGAGGGAATACTTCTCATGCATCCAAAATCCTTGAGCCAACTACTATGCCATTTGTGTCCACCATACCTACCTACTACATGGTATTTCTCCGCCATTCCAAAGTAAATTGCTTGAGTGCTACCTTTAAAATTCCATCATTCACCTTTGCAATATATAGCTCATGGGACAAAATAGCCTTAAAAACTATCGTAGTATTGAATATGTACTTATGCACTTTATATTTTATTAAGTTGCTTGTTGTGCGATAACCATGCTTCTGGGGAACGCCATCAACTATTGTTGAATATCATGTGAGTTGCTATGCATGTCCGTCTTGTCTGAAGGATCTATCATTTTAGTGGTTGGAGCATGCAAAATTGTTAGAGAAGAACATTGGGCCGCTAACTAAAGCCATGAATCATGGTGGAAGTTTCAGTTTGGACATATATCCTCAATCTCATATGAGAATAATAATCATTGCTACATGCTTATGCATTTAAGAGGAGTCCATTATCTGTTGTCCATGTTGTCCCGGTATGGATGTCTAAGTTGAGAATAATCAAAAGCGAGAAATCCAAAATGCGAGCTTTCTCCTTAGACCTTTGTACATGGAGGTACCCCTTTGTGACACTTGGTTGAAACATGGCATGCAAAGATCCGGTAGTCCAAGTTAAGTAGGACGAGGTGCGGGCACTATTAGTATACTATGCATGAGGCTTGCAACTTGTAAGATATAATTTTCATAACTATATGCTTTATTACTACCGTTGACAAAATTGTTTCATGTTTTCAAAATAAAAGCTCTAGCACAACACAGCAATCGATGCTTTCCTCTTTGAAGGACCATTCTTTTACTTTTATTGTTGAGTCAGTTTACCTATCTCCTTCCACCTTAAGAAGCAAACACTTGTGTGAACTGTGCATTGATTCCTACATACTTGCATATTGCACTTGTTATATTACTTTATGTTGACAATATCCATGAGATATACATGTTATAAGTTGAAAGCAACCGCTGAAACTTAATCTTCTTTGTGTTGCTTCAACACCTTTACTTTGATTTATTGCTTTATGAGTTAACTCTTATGCAAGACTTATTGATGCTTGTCTTGAAGTACTATTCATGAAAAGTCTTTGCTTTATGATTCACTTGTTTACTCATGTCATTACCTTTGTTTTGATCGCTGCATTCATTACATATGTTTACAAATAGTATGATCAAGATTATGATGGCATGTCACTTCAGAAATTATCTTTGTTATCGTTTTACCTGCTCGGGACGAGCAGTACTAAGCTTGGGGATGCTGATACGTCTCCAACGTATCGATAATTTCTTATGTTCCATGCTACTTTATTGATGATACCTACATGTTTTATGCACATTATATGTCATATTTATGCATTTTCTGGAACTAACCTATTAACAAGATGCCGAAGAGCCAGCTGTTGTTTTCTGCTGTTTTTGGTTTCAGAAATCCTAGTAAGGAAATATTCTCGGAATTGGACGAAATCTTCGCCCAGGGTCCTATTTTTGCACGAAGCTTCCAAGACCGAAGAGATAACGAAGTGGGGCCACGAGGCGCCCAGGGATAGGGCGGCGCGGCCTGTGCCCCGCCGCGCCGGCCTGCCCCGGGCACCTCGTGGCCCCCGCAGCTGCCCTTTCGCCTACTTAAAGCCTCCGTCGCGAAACCCCAGTACCGAGAGCCACGATACGGAAAACCCAGACGCCGCCGCGAATCCCATCTCGGGGATCTGGAGATCGCTCTCCGCCCGCCGGAGAGGGGATTCATCTCCGGAGGACTCTACACCGCCATGGTCGCTCCCGAGTGATGAGTGAGTAGTTCACCCCTGGACCATGGGTCCATAGCAGTAGCTAGATGGTCGCCTTCTCCTTGTTGTGCTTCATTGTTGGATCTTGTGAGCTGCCTAACATGATCAAGATCATCTATATGTAATTCTATATGTTGTGTTTGTCGGGATCCGATGGATAGAGAGTACTATGATTATGGTGATTATCAATCTATTGTTTATGTGTTGTTTATGATCTTGCATGCTCTCCGTTATTAGTAGAGGCTCTGGCCAAGTTTGTACTCTTAACTCCAAGAGGGAGTATTTATGCTCGATAGTGGGTTCATGCCTCCATTAAATCTGGGACAGTGACAAAAAGTTCTAAGGTTGTGGATGTGCCGTTGCCACTAGGGATAAAACATTGATTCTATGTCTAAGGATGTAGTTGTCGATTACATTACGCACCATACTTAATGCAATTGTCTGTTGCTTAGCAACTTAATACTGAATGGGGTTCGATGATAACCTGAAGGTGGAGTTTTTAGGCATAGATGCAGTTGGATGGCGGTCTATGTACTTTGTCGTAATGCCCAATTAAATCTCACTATATTTATCATATCATGTATATGCATTGTTATGCCTTTCTCTATTTGTCAATTGCCCGACTGTAATTTGTTCACCCAACATGCTTTTATCTTATGGGAGAGACACCTCTAGTGAACTGTGGACCCCGGTCCTATTCTTTACATAGCATACAATCTACTGCAATTGTGTTTACTGTTTTCTTTGCAAACATCTTCCACTCGATACGTTTAATCCTTTGTTACAAGCAAGCCGGTGAGATTGACAACCTCACTGTTTCGTTGGGGCAAAGTACTTTGGTTTTGTTGTGCAGTTCCACGTTGGCGCCGGAATCTCTGTTGTTGCGCCGCATCACATTTCGCCACCCACCTTCAACGTGCTTCTTGGCTCCTCCTGGTTCGATCAACCTTGGTTTCTTTCTGAGGGAAAACTGTGTGCGTGGCGTGGAGAGGCACGATGGCGCCGGAGGAGGTCCAAGCGTGGCCACCAGGGCCAGGCGAGAACACGCAGGTCTTGCAGATGCCGTCATGATAGATCAGGCACGTCACCCTGTAATTTGACAGACTGATGCGCGCCGCAGCGTCCTCGCCATGGAGGGCGGCGCCCAGGAACAAGCTTACGAATGTTGTGTGCGAAACAGCAGGGGGTGGAGGGACCGTCACGTACTGACCTGCCAGGGGATCGCAGACGACGAGACGTGAAGGCTGCTCGAAAGGCTTTCCGTGTTCGGTGTGGTCGAAGTCCGCAAGGAGTAGGAGGCCGCCCCGAGAGTCGGCGAGCTCCAAACTGAGGTCGCCGTTTGGCGCCCGTGGGAGGAAGTCGAGCGCGAGATTATTTGCGGCGACCCCGGCCCAACATGACGAGGAAGAGGGAACGAAGTGGGGCAGCAAGCCAGACGGCCGATAGTGACAATGGGAGAAGCTGATGTGGTAGTGGCCGGCGACTATGGAGGATGGCGCGCCGTGGCGAGCGGAGAGGACACGGAAGTCCTCCGCCGCGATGACCTTGCGCCAGCTCCTGCAGGCGAACGCGGCGCGGACGAGATCCAGAGGCGAGGTGAGGCGCAGGAACACCAGCCCGAGAAGTTCATCCGGGATGGCGTCACCCTTGTCCTCCTGCCCGGACTTCCTCTGAGCATTCTTCCAGCGGGGGCGGCTGTGCCCCATCTCCGGCTGGACCTAGCTCGCGTACGGGGGCGAGGTGTGCTGTAGGGAGGAAGCTAGGGAAGTAGCGAGGCGGCCGGCTTGGTAGAGACTAGAGGAGTTAAGGAGGAGACTTATGTACTGAAAAAGTTCCGTGGAATCAAATTCCTATATTGGTTAATTACATGCAAGGATGAGCAGAGTAGTTGGTTGTGTAATTGAAACGAGATTACGAGCTTGATCCCCACACACGAACCACATCGTAAAGCTTCATGAAAGAAAAATAGGAAAACAACAAAATTGTGTGGCACAACAGTTGCTTTCTCCAAGTTCCTATAGAGGGAGTACTATGTACATATTCAAACTAGACAAATCATGTATCTACCCCCTAACCCCTAAAACTCAGTCTTATGAAATCTAGCATAAAGAGATCGAAGTCGTTTTGGGTTTCAAACATGGAAATTTCAAAACATCCCAAAAGCTTCATTTTAGAGTGACTAAGAAGGATCCATGCTTACCTTTTCATTTTCATGTTTTAAACTTGTTTAAATCATGGTCAAACCTAGGATTTGACCAAGATTCAAATGGGCCTAAAAATTCAGAAAAAATCAAAAGAATGAAAAACCAAAGCACATATATAGCATTCTTATGTCATATATATAGTAAGCATTCAAGTTGATAAACAAGGTCTAGACATATATATTCAAACCAGAAAAATCATGTATATATCTACCCCTAAAACCCTAAACTCTGTCTTATGAAGTCAATCATGAAGAGAAGTGGTTTTGGGTTTCAAACATGGAAATTTCAAGAACCTCCCAAAAGCTTCATTTTAGAGTGACTAAGAAGGATCCAGGCTTATCTTTTCATTTCATGTTTTAAACTTGTTTAAATCCTGGTCAAACCTAGGATTTGATGAAGATACAAATGGGTGGCACGTACAATATTCAAAAAAATCAGAAAAATGAAAAACCAAATCACATTGTCTTCTTATGTCATATCGTAAGCATTCAAGTTGATAAGCAAGGTCTAGATATATCCAAACCATACAATCATGTATCTACCCCCGTCGATCTTATGAAGTCTAGCATGAAGGGAAGTCGTTTCGGTTTCAAACATGGTAATTTCAAGAACATCCCAAAAGCTTCCATTTTAGAGTGACTAAGAAGGATACGACTTCCTTTTTTATTTTCATGTTTTAAACTTGTTTAAATCTTGGTCAAACCAAGGATTTGACCAAGATTCAAATGGGCCTAAAAATTTAGAAAAATCAAAAGAGAATGAAAAACCAAAGCACATAGCATTCTTATGTCATATGTATATAAGCATTCAAGTTGATAAACAAGGGCTAGACATATTCAAACCAGAAAAATCATGTATATATCTACCCCTAAAACCCTAAACTCTGTCTTATGAAGTCAATCATGAAGAGAAGTGTTTTGGGTTTGAAACATGGAAATTTCAAGAACCTCCCAAAAGATTTATTTTAGAGTGACTAAGGATCCATGCTTACCTTCATTTTCATAATTTAAACTTGTTTAAATCTTGGTCAAACCTAGGATTTGACCAAGATTCAAATGGGCATAAAATTAAAATAAAACAGAAAAATGAAAAACCAAAGCACATAGGCTTCTTATGTCATATAGTAAGCATTAAAGTTGAGAAACAAGGTCTATAGCTAGACATATTCAAACTATGCAAATCATGTATCTATGTACCCCCTAACCCCTAAACACTGTCTTATGAAGTCAGCACGAAGAGATGTGGTTTTGGGTTTCAAACATGGAAATTTCAAAAACCACCCAAAAGCTTCATTTTAATTAGAGTGACAAAGAAGGATACAGGCTTCCCTTCTCATTTTCATGTTTTAAACTTGTTTAAATCTTGGTCAAACCTAGGATTCTACCAAGATTCAAATGGGCATAAAAATTCAGAAAAAAATCAAAAGAATGAAAAACCAAAGCACATAGCATTCTTATGTCATATAGTAAGCATTCAAGTTGATAAACAGGTCTAGACATATTCAAACCAGAAAAATCATGTATATATATATCTACCCCTATCCCTAAACTCTGTTATGAAGTCAAGCATGAAGAGAAGTGGTTTTGGGTTTCAAACATGGAAATTTCAAAAAAAACCAAAAGCTTCATTTTAGGGAGACTAAGAAGGATCCATGCTTACCATTTTATTTTCACGTCTTAAACTTGTTTAAATCTTGGTCAAACCTAGGATTTGACCAAGATACAAATTGGCAGAAAATTTTAAAAAATCAAAAAAATTAAAAACCAAAGTACATAGTCTTCTTATGGCATATAGTAAGCATTCAAGTTGTTAAACAAGGTCTAGACATATTCAAACCAAACAAATCATGTATCTATACCCCTAACCCCTAATTAAACTCTATATATCTTATGAAGTCAAGCATGAAGAGACGTGGTTTTTGGTTTCAAACATGGAAATTTCAAAAACCTCCCAAAATCTTCATTTTAATTAGAGTGACTAAGAAGGATACATGCTTCCCTTCTCATTTTCATGTTTTAAACTTGTTTAAATCTTGGTCAAACCTAGGATTTGACCAAGATTCAAATGGGCATAAAATTCAGAAAAAATCAAAAGAATGAAAAACCAAAGCACATAGCATTCTTATGTCATATATAGTAAGCTAGCATTCAAGTTGATAAACAAGGTCTAGACATATTCAAACCAGAAAAATCATGTATATATCTACCCCTAACCCTAAACTATGTCTTATGAAGTCAAGCATGAAGAGAAGTGGTTTTGGGTTTCAAACATGGAAATTTCAAAAAAAAAAGCTTCATTTTCGGGAGACTAAGAAGGATCCATGCTTACCATTTTATTTTCATGTTTTAAACTTGTTTAAATCTTGGTCAAACCTAGGATTTGACCAAGATTCAAATGGTGCAGAAAATTAAAAAAAGTGTGTTTGCCCGTCGAGTGAAACTCGGAGGAAGAGGGATCACTCGGAAGGAGAAGAAGGAGAGAATTATGGTGTCTCCCCTTTTTCGGGTGATGATGTTGACTTTTGTGCAGGGTTTGTCAGTGAGCAGGAGCGAGCGAGCGAGCGAGCGAGCGAGTCGAGCGAGGCCGAGAATGAGAGAGATTTGTTTTTTTGTGAGAGGGACAACCGAAGGATCCAGAAGGACCCACAGACTTCCAATACGCATCCTGATGCGTCTTCTCTTGACAAAGAAGATGGCTGGGAGTTTGCGTACCTATTGCACGTGACTTGTGCTCACCGAAGTGTGGGACCTCACGCGTGGGCACCACACGTAAGTGACAGACCTGTTGGTGTAAAAACTCGGTTGATTATTATAGTGCATTAGAACAAAGTTTCCTATGGATTCAAGGGTAGGAAATCCAAGTTAACTCATTTACATGACATTATTTTTCTTATGTCATATAGTAAGCATTAAAGTTGATAAACAATGTCTAGACATATTCAAACCAGACAAATCATGTATCTATACCCCTAACCCTAAACTCTGTCTTATGAAGTCAAGCATGTGAAGAGATGTGGTTTTGGGTTTCAAACATGGAAATTTCAAAAACCTCCCAAAGCTTCATTTTAGAGTGCCTAAGAAGGATACATGCTTCCCTTTTCATTTTCATGTTTTATAAAACTTGTTTTAATTATCTTGGTCAAACCTAGGATTTGACGAAGATACAAATGGGTGGGCAAAAAATTAAAAAAATCAGAAAAATGGAAAACCAAATCACATAGTCTTCTTATGTCATATCGTAAGCAATCAAGTTGATAAACAAGGTCTAGATATATCCAAACCAGACAAATCATGTATCTACCCCCTTTCGATCTTATGAAGTCTAGCATGAAGGGAAGTCGTTTTGGGTTTCAAACATTGAAATTTCAAGAACATCCCAAAAGCTTCATTTTAGAGTGACTAAGAAGGATACAGACTTCCCTTTTCATTTTCATGTTTTAAATTGTTTAAATCTTGGTCAAACCAAGGATTTGACCAAGATTCAAATGGCCCTAAAAATTCAGAAAAAATCAAAAGAATGAAAAACCAAAGCACATAGCATTCTTATGTCATATGTATAGTAAGCATTCAAGTTGATAAACAAGGTCTAGACATATATATTCAAACCAGAAAAATCATGTATATATCTACCCCTAAAACCCTAATTAAACTCAGTCAATCATGAAGAGAAGTGGTTTTGGGTTTCAAACATGGAAATTTCAAGAACCTCCCAAAAGCTTCATTTTAGAGTGACTAAGAAGGATCCAGGCTTACTTATTCGTTTTCACGTGTTAAACTTGTCTAAATCTTGGTCAAACCTAGGATTTGACCAAGATATGATTCAAATGCGCAGAAAATTAAAAAAATCAGAAAAATGAAAAACCAAAGTACATAGTCTTCTTATGTCATATAGTAAGCATATTCAAGTTGATAAACAAGGTTTGGACATATTCAAACCATACAAATCATGTATCTATATATACCCCCTAACCCTAAACTTTGTCTTATGAAGTCAAGCATGAAGAGAAGTGGTTTTGGGTTTCAAACATGGAAATTTCAAAAACCTCCAAAAACTTCATTTTAGAGTGACTGAGAAGGTTACATGCTTCCCTTTTCATTTTCATGTTTTAAACTTGTTTAAATTAGCTTGGTCAAACCTAGGATTTCATGAAGATACAAATGGGTGGGCACAATATTCAAAAAAATCAGAAAAATGAAAAACCAAATCACATAGTCTTCTTATGTCATATCGTATGCAATCAAGTTGAAAAAGGTCTAGATATATCCAAACCAGAAAATCATGTATCTACCCCCTTTTGATCTTATGAAGTCTAGCATGAAGGGAAGTCGTTTTGGGTTTCAAACATTGAAATTTCAAGAACATCCCCAAAAGCTTCATTTTAGAGTGACTAAGAAGGATACAGACTTCCCTTTTCATTTTCATGTTTTAAACTTGTTTAAATTTGGTCAAACCAAGGATTTGACCAAGATTCAAATGGCCCTAAAAATTAAAAAAAATCAAAAGAATGAAAACCAAAGCACATAGCATTCTTATGTCATATGTATAGTAAGCATTCAAGTTGATAAACAAGGTCTAGACATATATATTCAAACCAGAAAAATCATGTATATATCTACCCCTAAAACCCTAATTAAACTCAGTCAATCATGAAGAGAAGTGGTTTTGGGTTTCAAACATGGAAATTTCAAGAACCTCCCAAAAGCTTCATTTTAGAGTGACTAAGAAGGATCCAGGCTTACTTATTCGTTTTCACGTGTTAAACTTGTCTAAATCTTGGTCAAACCTAGGATTTGACCAAGATATGATTCAAATGTGCAGAAAATTAAAAAAAAACAGAAAAATGAAAAACCAAAGTACATAGTCTTCTTATGTCATATAGTAAGCATATTCAAGTTGATAAACAAGGTTTGGACATATTCAAACCATACAAATCATGTATCTATACCCCTAACCCTAAACTTTGTATTATGAAGTCAAGCATGAAGAGAAGTGGTTTTGGGTTTCAAACATGGAAATTTCAAAAACTCCCAAAAACTTCATTTTAGAGTGACTGAGAAGGTTACATGTTTCCCTTTTCGTTTTCATGTTTTAAACTTGTTTAAATTATCTTGGTAAAACCTAGGATTTCATGAAGATACAAATGGGTGGGCACAATATTCAAAAAAATCAGAAAATTGAAAACCAAATCACATTGTCTTCTTATGTCATATCGTAAGCATTCAAGTTGATAAACAAGGTCTAGATATATCCAAACCAGAAAAATCATGTATCTACCCCCGTCGATCTTATGAAGTCTAGCATGAAGGAAGTCGTTTTCGGTTTCAAACATGGAAATTTCAAGAACATCCCAAAAGCTTCCATTTTAGAGTTACTAAGAAGGATATACAGACTTCCCTTTTTCATTTTCATGTTTTAAACTTGTTTAAATCCTTGTCAAACCAAAGATTTTGACCAAGATTCAAATGGGCCTAAAAATTTAGAAAAAAATCAAAAGAGAATGAAAAACCAAAGCACATAGCATTCTTATATATGTCATATGTATAGTAAGCATTCAAGTTGATAAACCAGGTCTAGACATATTCAAACCAGAAAAATCATGTATATATCTACCCCTAAAACCCTAAACTCTGTCTTATGAAGTCAATCATGAAGAGAAGTGGTTTTGGGTTTCAAACATGGAAATTTCAAGAACCTCCCAAAAGATTTATTTTAGAGTGACTAATAAGGATCCATGCTTACCTTTTCATTTTCACAATTTAAACTTGTTTAAATCTTTGTCAAACCTAGGATTTGACCAAGATTCAAATATATGGGCATAAAATTCAAAAAAATCAGAAAAATGAAAAACAAAAGCATATAGTCTTCTTATGTCATATAGTAAGCATTCAAGTTGATAAATTAACAAGGTTTGGACATATTCAAACCATACAAATCATGTATCTACCCCTAACCCTAAACTCGGTCGATCTTATGAAGTGTAGCATGAAGAGAGGTCGTTTTGGGTTTCAAACATGGAAATTTCAAGAACATCCCAAAATGCTTCATTTTAGAGTGACTAAGAAGGATCCAGGCTTACTTATTCGTTTTCACGTGTTAAACTTGTCTAAATCTTGGTCAAACCTAGGATTTGACCAAGATTCAAATGCGCAGAAAATTTAAAAATTCAGAAAAATGAAAAACCAAAGTACATAGTCTTCTTATGTCATATAGTAAGCATATTCAAGTTGATAAACAAGGTTTGAACCTTGATCTGTAGTACTGGGCAAAACCCTAGTTTAACCTATTTAATTATAGATTCGTAGGTTGATTTTTCTACCTTTTTATTATTACTAACCTATTTAATTATAGATTCGTAGGTTGATTTTTCTATACCTTTTTATTATTACTATGCAGCACAAGTGTGTTTGCCCGTCGAGTGAAACTCGGAGGAAGAGGGATCACTCGGAAGGAGAGAAGAAGGGAGAGAATTATGGTGTCTCCCCTTTTTCGGGTGATGATGTTGACTTTTGTGCAGGGTTTGTCAGTGAGCAGGAGGTGCGAGCGAGCGAGTCGAGCGAGGCCGAGAATGAGAGAGATTTGTTTTTTTTTGTGAGAGGGACAACCGAAGGATCCAGAAGGACCCACAGACTTCCAATACGCATCCTGATGCGTCTTCTCTTGACAAAGAAGATGGCTGGGAGTTTGCGTACCTATTGCACGTGACTTGTGCTCACTCAAGTGTGGGACCTCACGCGTGGGCACCACACGTAAGTGACAGACCTGTTGGTGTAAAACTCGGTTGATTATTATAGTGCATTAGAACAAAGTTTCCTATGGATTCAAGGGTAGGAAATCCAAGTTAACTCATTTACATGACATTATTTTTATTATGTCATATAGTAAGCATTAAAGTTGATAAACAATGTCTAGACATATTCAAACCAGACAAATCATGTATCTATACCCCTAACCCCTAAACTCTGTCTTATGAAGTCAAGCATGTGAAGAGATGTGGTTTTGGGTTTCAAACATGGAAATTTCAAAAACCTCCCAAAAGCTTCATTTTAGAGTGCCTAAGAAGGATACATGCTTCCCTTTTCATTTTCATGTTTTATAAAACTTGTTTTAATTATCTTGGTCAAACCTAGGATTTGACGAAGATACAAATGGGTGGGCAAAAATTAAAAAAATCAGAAAAATGGAAAACCAAATCACATAGTCTTCTTATGTCATATCGTAAGCAATCAAGTTGATAAACAAGGTCTAGATATATCCAAACCAGACAAATCGTGTATCTACCCCTGTCGATCTTATGAAGTCTAGCATGAAGGGAAGTCGTTTTGGGTTTCAAACATTGAAATTTCAAGAACATCCCAAAAGCTTCATTTTAGAGTGACTAAGAAGGATACATACTTCCCTTTTCATTTTCATGTTTTAAACTTGTTTAAATCTTGGTCAAACCAAGGATTTGACCAAGATTCAAATGGCCCTAAAAATTCAGAAAAAATCAAAAGAATGAAAAACCAAAGCACATAGCATTCTTATGTCATATGTATAGTAAGCATTCAAGTTGATAAACAAGGTCTAGACATATATATTCAAACCAGAAAAATCATGTATATATCTACCCCTAAAACCCTAATTAAACTCAGTCAATCATGAAGAGAAGTGGTTTTGGGTTTCAAACATGGAAATTTCAAGAACCTCCCAAAGCTTCATTTTAGAGTGACTAAGAAGGATCCAGCTTACTTATTCGTTTTCACATGTTAAACTTGTCAAATCTTGGTCAAACCTAGGATTTGACCAAGATATGATTCAAATGCGCAGAAAATTAAAAAATCTTAAAAATGAAAAACCAAAGTACATAGTCTTCTTATGTCATATAGTAAACATATTCAAGTTGATAAACAAGGTTTGGACACATTTTCAAACCATACAAATCATGTATCTATATATACCTCCTAACCCTAAACTTTGTCTTATGAAGTCAAGCATGAAGAGAAGTGGTTTTGGGTTTCAAACATGGAAATTTCAAAAACCTCCCAAAAATTCATTTTAGAGTGAATGAGAAGGTTACATGCTTCCCTTTTCATTTTCATGTTTTAAACTTGTTTAAATTAGCTTGGTCAAACCTAGGATTTCATGAAGATACAAATGGGTGGGCACAATATTCAAAAAAATCAGAAAAATGAAAAACCAAATCACATAGTCTTCTTATGTCATAGCATAATCAAGTTGATAAACAAGGTCTAGATATATCCAAACCAGACAAATCATGTATCTACCCCTTTCGATCTTATGAAGTCTAGCATGAAGGGAAGTCGTTTTGGGTTTCAAACATTGAAATTTCAAGAACATCCCAAAAGCTTCATTTTAGAGTGACTAAGAAGGATACAGACTTCCCTTTTCATTTTCATGTTTTAAACTTGTTTAAATCTTGGTCAAACCAAGGATTTGACCAAGATTCAAATGGCCCTAAAAATTCAGAAAAAATCAAAAAGATGAAAAACCAAAGCACATAGCATTCTTATGTCATATGTATAGTAAGCATTCAAGTTGATAAACAAGGTTCAGACATATATATTCAAACCAGAAAAATCATGTATATATCTACCCCTAAAACCCTAATTAAACTCAGTCAATCATGAAGAGAAGTGGTTTTGGGTTTCAAACATGGAAATTTCAAGAACCTCCCAAAAGCTTCATTTTAGAGTGACTAAGAAGGATCCAGGCTTACTTATTCGTTTTCACGTGTTAAACTTGTCTAAATCTTGGTCAAACCTAGGATTTGACCAAGATATGATTCAAATGTGCAGAAAATTTAAAAAAAATCAGAAAATGAAAAACCAAAGCATAGTCTTCTTATGTCATATAGTAAGATATCAAGTTGATAAACACAGTTTGGACATATTCAAACCATACAAATCATGTCTATACCCCTAACCCTAAACTCTTTATGAAGTCAAGCATGAAGAGAAGTGGTTTTGGGTTTCAAACATGGAAATTTCAAAAACCTCCCAAAAACTTCATTTTAGAGTGACTGAGAAGGTTACATGTTTCCCTTTTCGTTTTCATGTTTTAAACTTGTTTAAATTATCTTGGTAAAACCTAGGATTTCATGAAGATACAATTGGGTGGGCACAATTTAAAAAAATCAGAAAAATTGAAAACCAAATCACATTGTCTTCTTATGTCATATCGTAGGCAGTATCTAAGTTGATAAACAAGGTCTGAACATATTCAAACTAGAAACCCTAAACTCGATTGATCTTATGAAGTCTAGCATGAAGGGGAAGTCGTTTTTCAAACATGGAAACTTCAAGAACATCCCAAAAAGCTTCCATTTTGGGGAGTTACTAAGAAGGATACAGACCTCCCTTTTCATTTTCATGTTTTAAACTTGTTTAAATCCTTTTTAAAACCAAAGATTTTGACCAAGATTCAAATGGGCCTAAAATTTTAGAAAAAAATCAAAAGAGAATGAAAACCAAAGCACATAGCATTCTTATATAAGTGTCATATATAGTAGGCATTCAAGTTGATAAACCAGGTCTAGACATATTCAAACCAGAAAAATCATGTATATATCTGCCCTTAAAACCCTAAACTCTGCTTTATGAAGTCAATCATAGTAGAAGTGGTTTTGCCTCAAACATGGAAATTTCAAGAACCTCCCAAAAGATTTAATTTAGAGTGACTAATAAGGATCCATGCTTACCTTTTCATTTTCACAATTTAAACTTGTTTAAATCTTTGTCAAACCTATGATTTGACCAAGATTCAAATATATGGGCATAAAATTCAAAAAAATCAGAAAAATGAAAAACAAAAGCATAGTCTTCTTATGTCATATAGTAAGAATTCAAGTTGATAAATTAACAAGGTTTGGACATATTCAAACCATACAAATCATGTATCTACCGCTAACCCTAAACTCGGTCGATCTTATGAGTGTAGCATGAAGAGAGGTCGTTTTGGGTTTCAAACATGAAATTTCAAGAACATCCCAAAATGCTTCATTTTAGAGTGACTGAAGGATCCAGCTTACTTTTTCACGTGTTAAACTTGTCTAAATCTTGGTCAAACCTAGGATTTGACCAAGATTCAAATGCGCAGAAAATTTAAAAAATCAGAAAAATGAAAACCAAAGTACATAGTCTTCTTATGTCATATAGTAAGTATATTCAAGTTGATAAACAAGGTTTGAACCTTGATCTGTAGTACTGGGCAAAACCCTAGTTTAACCTATTTAATTATAGATTCGTAGGTTGATTTTTCTACCTTTTTATTATTACTAACCTATTTAATTATAGATTCGTAGGTTGATTTTTCTATACCTTTTTATTATTACTATGCAGCACAAGTGTGTTTGCTCGTCGAGTGAAACGGAGGAAGAGGGATCACTCTGAAGGAGAGAAGAAGGGAGAGAATTATGTGCTCCCTTTTTCAAGATGATGTTGACTTTTGGCTCATTAAATGAAAGGTGAGGTGCAGCTTAGCTTAGTCGAGCGAGGCCGAGAATGAGAGAGATTTGTTTCTTTTTTTTGTGAGAGGGACAACCGAAGGATCCAAGGACCCATGATTTCCAACACGCATCTCCGAGTGCTCTTTCTGACAAAGAAGATGGCTGGCTTTGCGATCTATTGCATCGTGACTTGTGCTCAATCAAGTGTAGACCCTACTGGGCACCACCTAGCGATGTGCACTGCCAGGTGTAAAACCTCTATTGGATTATTATAGTGTATTAGAACAAAGTTTCCTATGGATTCAAGGCTAGATCCATGTTAACTCATTTACATGACATTATTTTTATTATGTCATACTAGTAAGCATAGCTGATAAACAATGTCTAGACATATTCAAACTACATAAATCATGTATCTATACCCCTAACCCTAAACTCTGTCTTATGAAGTCAAGCATGGGAAGATGTGGTTTTGGGTTTCAAACATGGAAATTTCTAAAACTTCCCAAAAGCTTCATTTTAGAGTGACCAAGAAGGATACATGCTTCCCTTTCATTTTCATGTTTTATAAATCATTTTAATTTATTCTAATAAAACCTAGGGATTTGACGAAGATACAAATGTGTGGGCAAAAAATTAAAAAAAACTAAAAAAAATGGAAAAAAACCAAATCACATAGTCTTTCTTATGTCAGACTGCATGCAATTGCTGATAACAAGTGTTCAGATATATCCAAACTGCATAAATCGTATCACCTCTGGCTTAATTCATGTCTAGTATAACAGTTTTTCTTGCTCTAAACATTTGAATTAAGAACATCCTGAAAGTTTTATTTTAGAGTGACTAAGAAGGATACATACTCTTTCATTTTCATGTTTTAACTTGTTTAAATCTTTGTCAAACCAAGGATTTGACCTAACAAGATTCAAATGGCCCTAAAAATTCTAAAAATCAAAAGAATGAAAAACCAGCACATAGCATTATTATGTCATATGTATAGTAAGCATTCAGTTGATAAACAAGGTCTACATATATATTCAAACCAGAAAAATCATGTAGATATCTACCCCTAAAACCCTTAATTAAACTCAAACAATCATGAAGAGAAGTGGTTTTGGGTTTCAAACATGGAAATTTCAAGAACCTCCCAAAAGCTTCATTTTAGAGTGACTAAGAAGTGTAGATCCAGCTTACTTATTCAAGCTACCACAACTTAGGCCCAACCTTGGTCAAACCTAGGATTTGACCAAGATATGATTCAAATGCTGCAGAAATTAAAAAATCAGAAAATAAAAACCAAAGGCTAGTCTCCTTTATCAGGTATATAAAACATTAAAGTTGATAAACAAGGCCTGACATATTCAAACCATACAAATCATGTATCGATACCCCCAACCCTAAACTTTGTCTTATTAAGTCAAGCATGAAGAGAAGTGGTTTTGGGTTTACTGTTGGAAATTCTTCAAAACCCTCCACAAACTTGCATTTTTAAAGGATCGAAGGTTACATGCTTCCTTTTCATTTTCATGTTTTAAACTTTGTTTAAATTATCTTGGTCAAACCTAGGATTTCATGAAGATAGAAATGGGTGGGCACACAACATTCAAAAAAATCAGAAAATAAAAACCAAATCACATTGTCTTCTTATGCCATAGTAAGCAATCAAGCTGATAAACAAGGTCTAGATATATTAAACCACAAATCATGTATCTACCCCTTTCGATCTTACGAAGTCTAGCATGAAGGGAAGTCGCTTTGGGTTCCAAACATTGAAATTTCAAGAACATCCCAAAAAGCTTCATTTAGAGTGACTAAGAAGGATGCTACATACTTCCCTTTTCATTTTCATATTTTAAATTTGTTTAAATCTTGTCAAACCAAGGATTGGACCAAGATTCAAATGGCCCTAACATAAAAAATCAAAAGAATGAAAACCAAAGCACATAGCATTCTTATGTCATATGTATATAAGCATTCAAGTTGATAAACAAGGTCTAGACATATATTCATAAACCAGAAAATCATGTATATATCTACCCTTAAACCCTAATTAAACCTAAACTCTGCACAAAGAGAAGTGGTTTTGGGTTTCCAACATGGAAAATTTCAAGAACCTCCCAAAGCTTCATTTTAGAGTGACTAAGAAGGATCCAGGTTTACCATTCGTTTTCACGTGTTAAACTTGTTCAAATCTTGGTCAAACCTAAGATTTGACCAAGATATGATTCAAATGCTATAAAATTAAAAAAAATCAGAAAATAAAAACCAAAGTACATAGTCTCCTTATGTCATATATATAGTGTTTATTAAAGTTGATAAACAAGGTCTGGACATATTCAAATCCATACAAATCATGTATCTATACCCCTAACCCTAAACTTTGTCTTATTAAGTCAAGCATGAAGAGAAGTGGTTTTGGGTTTCAACATGGAAATTTCAAAACCCTCCCACAAACTTCATTTTAAAGTGACCGAAGGTTACATGCTTCCCTTTTCATTTTCATGTTTTAAACTTGTTTTTAAATTATCTTGGTCAAACTGGAAGGATTTCACAAGATAGAAATGGTAAGTACAATATTCAAAAAAATCGTAAAATAAAAAACCAAATCACATTGTCTTCTTATGTCATATCCTAAGCATTCAAGTTGATAAACAAGGTCTAGATATATCCCAACCAGACAAATCATGTATCACCCCCTGTCGATCTTGGTAGAAGTCTAGCATGAAGGGAAGTCGTTTTCAGTTTCACGGTTCCAAACATGGAAATTTCAAGAACATCCCAAAAGCTTCCATTTTAGAGTGACTAAGAAGGATATACAGACTTCCCTTTTCATTTTCATGTTTTAAACTTGTTTAAATCCTTGTCAAACCAAAGATTTTGACCAAGATTCAAATGGGCCTAAAATTTAAAAAAATCAAAAGAGAATGAAAACCAACGCACATAGCATTCTTATGTCATATGTATAGTAAGCATTCAAGTTGATAAACAAGGTCTAGACATATTCAAACCAGAAAATCATGTATATATCTACCCCAACCCTAAACTCGTCTTATGAAGTCAATCATGAAGAGAAGTGTCAGTTTCAAACATGGAAATTTCAAGAACCTCCCAAAAGATTTATTTTAGAGTGACTAATAAGGATCCATGCTTACCTTTTCATTTTCACAATTTAAACTTGTTTAAATCTTTGTCAAACCTATGATTTGACCAAGATTCAAATATATGGGCATAAAATTCAAAAAAAATCAGAAAAATGAAAAAAAAGCATATAGTCTTCTTATGTCATAGTAAGCATTCAAGTTGATAAATTAACAAGGTTTGGACATATTCAAACCATAAAATCATATGAAGTGTAGCATGAAGAGAGGTCGCTTTTAGGTTTCAAACATGGAAATTTCAAGAACATCCCAAAATGCTTCATTTTAGAGTGACTAAGAAGGATCCATGCTTACTATTCGTTTTCATTTTAACTTGTTTCAATCTTGGTCAAACCTAGGATTTGACCAAGATTCAATGGGCAGAAAATTAAAAAAAATCAGAAAAATGAAAACCAGCACACATAGTCTTCTTATGTCATATATAAGCATATTCAAGTTGATAAACAAGGTTTGAACCTTGATCTGTAGTGCTGGGCAAAACCCTAGTTTAACTTATTTAATTATAGATTCGTATGCTGATTTTTCTACTCTTTTAATATTACTAACTCATTTAATTATAGATTCAGAGGTTGATTTTTCTATACCTTTTTATCAGCACAAGTGTGTTTGCCCGTCGAGTGAAATTGGAGGAAGAGGGATCACTCTCGGAAGGAGAGAAGAAGGAGAGAATTCATAGTGCTCCCCTTTTTCCGGTGATGATGTTGACTTTTGTGCAGGGTTTGCCAGTGAGCAGGAGGTGCGAGCGAGCGAGCCAGTCGAGCGAGGCCGAGAATGAGAGAGATTTGTTTTTTTGTGAGAGGGACAATCGAAGGATCCAGAAGGACCCACATGACTTCCAATACGCATCTCCATGCCTTCTCTCTTGACAAAGAAGATGGTTGGGAGTTTGCGTACCTATCGCACGTGACTTGTGCTCACTGAAGTGTGGACCTCGCTGGCAAGTGTTCACACGTAAGTGACAGACCCTGGTGTAAAAACTCGGTTGATTATTATAGTGCATTAGAACAAAGTTTCCATGGATTCAAGGGTAGGAATCAAGTTAACTCATTTACATGACATTATTTTTCTTATGTCATATAGTACATTAAAGTTGATAAACAATGTCTAGACATATTCAAACCAGACAAATCATGTATCTATACCCCTAACCCCTAAACTCTGTCTTATGAAGTCATAAGTATGAAGAGATGCGGTTTTGGGTTTCAAACATGGAAATTTCAAAAACCCTCCAAAAGCTTCATTTTAGAGTGACTAAGAAGGGTACATGCTTCCCTTTTCATTTTCATGTTTTATAAATCTTGTTTTAATTATCTTGGTCAAACTAGGAATTGACGAAGATACAAATGGGTGGGAAAAAAATTAAAAAAATCAGAAAATGGAAAACCAAATCACATAGTCTTCTCATGTCATATCGTAAGCAATCAAGTTGATAAACAAGGTCTAGATATATCCAAACCGGACAAATCATGTATCTACCCCCGTCGATCTTATGAAGTCTAGCATGAAGGGAAGTCGCTTTGGGTTTAAACATTGAAATTTCAAGAACATCCCAAAAGCTTCATTTTAGAGTGACTAAGAAGGATCCATGCTTACCTTTTCATTTTCATATTTTAAACTTGTTTAAATCATTGTCAAACCTAGGATTTGACCAAGATTCAAATGGGCATAAAAATTCATAAAAAATCAAAAGAATGAAAAAACCAAAGCACATAGCATTATTATGTCATATGTATAGTAAGCATTCAAGTTGATAAACAAGGTCTAGACATATATATTCAAACCAAAAAAATCATATATCTATCCCTAAAACCCTAATTAAACTCACTCAATCATGAAGAGAAGTGGTTTTGGGTTTCAAATATGAAAATTTCAAGAACCTCCCAAAAGCTTCATTTAGAGTGACTAAGAAGGATCCAAACTTACTTTTTCATTTCACGTGTTAAACTTGCCTAAATCTTGGTCAAACCTAGGATTGGACAAAGATTCAAATGCGCAGAAAATTAAAAAATCAGAAAAATAAAACTAATTTATAGTCTTTTTATGTCATATATATAGTAAGCGCATTAAAGTTGATAAACAAGGTCCATGAGATATTCAAACCATACAAATCATGTATCTATACCCTCAACCCTAAACTTTGTCTTATTAAGTCAAGCATGAAAGAGAAGTGCTTTGGGTTTCAAACATGGAAATTTCAAAAACCTCCGAAAATCTTAATTTTGGAGAAGGTTATATTGCTTCCTTTTACTTTCATGTTTTAAACTTGTTTAAATTATCTTGGTCAAAACTCTAGGATTTCATGAAGATAGAAATGGGTGGGCACAATATCTTTGAAAAAATCTAAAATAAAACCATGCATGGGCCTATGTCATATCGTAAGCAATCAAGTTGATAAACAAGGTCTAGATATATCCAAACCAAGATAAATCATGTATCTACCCCTTTCGATCTTATGAAGTATAGCAAAGAGAAGTGGTCTTGGGTTTCAAACATTGAAATTTCAAGAATATCCCAAAGCTTCATTTTAGAGTGACTAAGAAGGTTTAATGCAGATGCACATATTTTCATGTTTTAAACTTGTTTAAATCTTAACAAACCAAGGATTTGACCAAGATTCAAATGGCTCTTAAAATTCAAAAAAAATCAAAAGAATGAAAAACCAAAGCACATAGCATTCTTATGTCATATGTATAGTAAGTATTCAAGTTGATAAACAAGGTCTAGACATATATATTCAAACCAAAAATCATGTATATATATATATCTACCCCTAAAACCCTAATTAAACTCAGTCAATCATGAAAGAGAAGTGGTTTTGGTTTCAAACATGGAAATTTCAAGAACCTCCCAAAAGCTTCATTTTAGAGTGACTAAGAAGGGGATCCAGGCTTACTTATTCGTTTTCACTTGTTTTGAATAAATCTTGGTCAAACCTAGGATTTGACCAAGATATGATTCAAATGTGCGCAAATTAAAAATCAGAAAAATGAAAAACCAAAGTACATAGTCTTCTTAAGTCATTAGTAAACATATTCAAGTTGATAAACAAGGTTTGGACATATTCCAAACCATACAAATCATGTATCTACAACCTAACCCAAAACTTTGTCTTATGAAGTCACATGAAGAGAAGCGGTTTTGGGTTTCAAACATGGAAATTTCAAAACCTCCCAAAAACTTAATTCATTTTAGAGTGACTGAGAAAGGTTACATGTTTCCCTTTTCGTTTTCATGTTTTAAACTTGTTTAAATTATCTTGGTCAAACTTAGGATTGTATGAAGATACAAATGGGTGGGCACAATATTCAAAAAAATCAAAAAAAAAAAAAACCAAATCACATTGTCTTCTTATGTCATATCGTAAGTATTTGCTGATAAACAAGGTCTAGATATATCCTAACCAGACAAATCATGTATCACCCCCTATCGATCTTATGAAGTCTAGCATGAATAAAGTCGTTTTCGGCTTCAAACATGGAAATTTCAAGAACATCCCAAAAAGCTTCCATTTTAGAGTTACTAAAGGATATACATACTTCCCTTTTTCATTTTCATGTTTTAAACTTGTTTAAATCCTTGTCAAACCAAAGATTTTGACCAAGATTCAAATGGGCCTAAAAATTTAGAAAAAATCAAAAGAGAATGAAAAACCAAAGCACATAGCATTCTTATGTCATATGTATAGTAAGCATTCAAGTTGATAAACCAGGTCTAGACATATTCAAACCAGACAAATCATGTATCTACCCCCTATCGACCCTAAACTTCGTCTTATGAAGTCAATCATGAAGAGAAGTGGTTTTGGGTTTCAAACATGGAAATTTCAAGAACCTCCCAAAAGATTTATTTTAGAGTGACTAATAAGGATCCATGCTTACCTTTTCATTTTCACAATTTAAACTTGTTTAAATCTTTGTCAAACCTATGTGATTTGACCAAGATTCAAATATATGGGCATAGAATTCAAAAAATCAGAAAATGAAAAACAAAAGCATATAGTCTTTCATGTCATATAGTAAGCATTCAAGTTGATAAATTAACAAGGTTTGGACATATTCAAACCATACAAATCATGTATCTACCGCTAACCCTAAACTCGGTCGATGAAGTGTAGCATGAAGAGAGGTCGTTTGGGTTTCAAACATGGAATTTCAAGAACATCCCAAAATGCTTCATTTTAGAGTGACTAAGAAGGATCCAAACTTATTCGTTTTCATGTGTTAAACTTGTCTAATCTTGGTCAAACCTAGATTTGACCAAGATTCAAAATGCGCAGAAAATTTAAAAAAATCAGAAAATGAAAACCAAAGTACATAGTCTTCATGTCATATAGTAAGCATATTCTGTTGATAAACAAGGTTTGAACCTTGATCTGTAGTACTGGAAAACCCTAGTTTAACCTATTTAATTATAGATTCGTAGGTTGATTTTTCTACCTTTTTATTATTACTAACCTATTTAATTATAGATTCGTAGGTTGATTTTTCTATACCTTTTTATTATTACTATGCAGCACAAGTGTGTTTGCCCGTCGAGTGAAACTCGGAGGAAGAGGGATCACTCGGAATGAGAGAAGAAGGGAGAGAATTATGGTGTCTCCCCTTTTTCGGGTGATGATGTTGACTTTTGTGCAGGGTTTATCAGTGAGCAGGAGGTGCGAGCGAGCGAGCGAGTCGAGCGAGGCTGAGAATGAGAGAGATTTGTTTTTTTGTGAGAGGGACAACCAAAGGATCCTGAGGACCCCCAGACTTCCAATACGCATCCCGATGCTCTCTCTTGACAAAGAAGATGGTTAAGTTTGCGTACCTATTGCACGTGGCTTGTGCTCACTGAAACGCGTGGGCACCACACGTAAGAGACAGACCTGTTGGTGTAAAAACCTCGGTTGATTATTATAGTGCATTAGAAAAGTTTCTTATGGATTCAAGGGTAGGAAATCCAAGTTGACTCATTACATGATATTATTTTTCTTATGTCATATAGTAAGCATTAAAGTTGATAAACAATGTCTAGACATATTCAAAACCAGACAAATCATGCATCTATACCCCTAACCCCTAAACTCATCTATCTAGTCAAGCACGTGAAGAGATGTGGTTTTGGGATTCTAAACATGGAAATTTCAAAAAAATCCCCAAAGCTTTATTTTAGAGTGGCTAAGAGGGATACATGCTTCCCTTTTCATTTTCATATTTTTTTTAAACTTGTTTTAATTATCTTGGTCAAACCCAGATTTGACGAAGATACAAATGGGTGGGCAAAAATTAAAAAAAATCAGAAAAATGGAAACCAAATCACATAGTCTTCTATGTCATATCGAAGAAATCAAGTTGATAAACAAGGTCTAGACATATCCAAACCGCATAAATCGCATCTACCCCCGCTTCGATTCATGAAGTCTAGTATGAAGGAAGTCGCTTTGGGTTTCAAACATTGGAAACTTCAAGAACATCCCAAAAGCTTCATTTTGAAGTGACTAAGATACATGCTTCCTTTTCATTTTCATGTTTTAAACTTGTTTAAATCTTGGTCAAACCAAGGATTTGACCAAGATTCAAATGGCCTTAAAATTCAGAAAAAATCAAAAGAATGAAAAACCAAAGTACATAGCATTCTTATGTCATGTATATAAGTATTCAAGTTGATAAACAAGGTCTAGACATATATTCAAACCAGAAAAATCACGTATATATCTACCCCTAAAACCCTAATTATGAAGTTAATCATGAAGAGAAGTGGTTTTGCTTCAAACATGGAAATTTCAAGAACCTCCCAAAAGCTTCATTTCTTAGAGTGACTAAGAAGGATCCAGTATGGCGGGCTTACCTTTTATTTTAAGAACTTAGTCTAAATTGGTCACCAGGATTTGACCAAGATATGATTCAAATGTACAGAAATTAAAAAAAAATCAGGAAAATGAAAAACCAAAGTACATAGTCTTCTTAAGGTCATATAGTAAGCATATTCAAGTTGATAAACAAGGTTTGGACATATTCAAACCATACAAATCATGTATCTATATATACCCCCTAACCCTAAACTTTAAACTCTGTCTTAAGAAGTCAAGCATGAAGAGAAGTGGTTTTGGGTTTCAAACATGGAAATTTCAAAACTCCCAAAAACTTCATTTTAGAGTGACTGAGAAGGTTACATATGCTTCCTTTTCATTTTCATGTTTTAAACTTGTTTAAATTAGCTAGCATTTGACCAAGATACAAATGGGTGGGCACAAAATTCAAAAAAATCAGAAAAATGAAAAACCAAATCACATAGTCTTCTTATGTCATATTGTAAGCAATCAAGTTGATAAACAAGGTCTAGATATATCCAAACCAGACAAATCAGGATCTACCCCTTTCGATCTTATGAAGTCTAGCGATGAAGGGAAGTCGTTTTGGGTTTCCAACATGGAAATTTCATGAACATCCTAAAGCTTCATTTTAGAGTGACTAAGAAGGATGCTGTAGTGCTTCCTTTTCATTTTCATGTTTTAAATATGTTTAAATCTTGGTCACCACAGATTTGGACCAAAGATTCAAATGGCCCTAAAATTCAGAAAAAAATCAAAAGAATAACCAAAGCACACAGCATTCTTATGTCATATGTATAGTGAGATCTAAAGTTGATAAACAAGGTCTAGACATATATATTCAAACCAAAAAAATGTATATATATATCTACCCCTAAACCCTAATTAAACTCAGTCAATCATGAAGAGAAGTACGTGGTTCTTCAAACACGGAAATTTCAAGAACCTCCCAAAAAGCTTCATTTAGAGTGACTAAGAAGGATCCATGCTTACTTATTCGTTTTCACGCGTTAAACTTGTCTAAATCTTGGTCAAACTTTGACCAAGATACATCTGCAAACGTGTGCAGAAAATTAAAAAAATCAGAAAATGAAAAACCAAAGTACAGAGTCTTTTATTGTGTCATATAGTAAGCATATTCAAGTTGATAAACAAGGTTTGGACATATTCAAACCATACAAATCATGTATCTATACCCCCTAACCCTAAACTTTGTCTAATGAAGTCAAGCATGAGGAAGTGGTTTTGGGTTTCAAAACATGGAAATTTCAAAAACCTCCCAAAAACTTAATTCATTTTAGAGTGACTGAGAAGGTTACATGTTTCCCTTTTCGTTTTCATGTTTTAAACTTGTTTAAATTATCTTGGTCAAACCTAGGATTTCATGAAGATACAAATGGGTGGGCACAATATTCAAAAAAACTAGAAAATTGAAAAACCAAATCACATTGTCTTCTTATGTATATGTACATTCAAGTTGATAAACAAGGTCTAGATATATCCAAAACAGACAAATCATAACCCTAAACTTGGTCGATCTTATGAAGTCTAACATGAAGGGAAGTCGCTTTCTTGCTTCAAACATGGAAATTTCAAGAACATCCTAAAAACTTCATTTTAGAGTTACTAAGAAGGATATACATACTTCCCTTTTTCATTTTCATGTTTTAAACTTGTTTAAATCTCTGTCAAACCAAAGATTTTGACCAAGATCCAAATGGGCCTAAAAATTTAGAAAAAAATCAAAAGAGAATGAAAACCAAAGCACATGGTCTTCTATATATGTCATATGTAGTAAGCATTAGTTGATAAACCAGGTCTAGACATATTCAAACCAGAAACTATATAAGTATCTATC